>OZ038389.1:24792725-25252725 GCA_964036045.1 Eutreptiella sp. 'Long Island Sound 2002'
AGCCTCGGGGGAGGGGGGGGGGGCAGAGGAACGCCCGCGCCCCCCGGAGGGCACTTCACGGACGGATATGCGTGACGGACGGGCACAGTACATCCGGTGGGGGAACATTGCTCGGCACAAAACCTGTTTCAAAACCCTTGCCAAGGGGGTCCCAACGCTGGATCGGGACCTGCCAAAGGGGGTCCCAACGCTGGATCGGGACCTGCCAAAGGGGGTCCCAACGCTGGATCGGGACCTGCCAAAGGGGGTCCCAACGCTGGATCGGGACCTGCCAAAGGGGGTCCCAACGCTGGATCGGGACCTGCCAAAGGGGGTCCCAACGCTGGATCGGGACCTGCCAAAGGGGGTCCCAACGCTGGATCGGGACCTGCCAAAGGGGGTCCCAATGCTGGATCGGGAGGTGGCGGGAGGGGGGCTGGGTTTGGTTTGCACGTTTTTCATGGCCATGCACCTCTGCCCATGTTGAGGGTCGGCACGTGGCGCGGAAACCATTTGGTATAGCCATGGCACAGCCCCCCCCCCCGTGATACGTGAAAAAAATTTCCGTCTCAGACCCTGGGCTCCGTTGGTCGGCCGGAGGGAGAGGGGAGGGCGTATGAAAACCGAACCCCCCCCCCGTGAGGCATGCGCGACGCTGGCATATGCCTGACGCGGTGGCGCAAGGGCGCGCGACACCCACCCACACACCCACACGTGCCGAGCGCACACCCGCTATCCGGGCCCCTGCCGCGTGTCAGGGAGGCGCGCGCGCGGCAAAGGGGCCTGCGCGACGGACGGACGCGCGCCGCGGGCGGACATGCCGGACGGCATACGCCCGCGGGCGGTGGACGGACGCGCGCGACGGATGGCGAGACACGCGTGACGGACGGACGCTCGACGGTTCGGCGTGAGTGTCCGTGTGTGACGCGCGCGCGTCCGTCACGCGCGTGTGTCCGTGACGCATGTTCGTCCATCAGGTGCATCCCTGCGTCGCGTGTGGTCCTCCGCCGCGCGCGTTTGTTCGTCGCGCGTGTGCGATCGTCCGGCACGTGCTCCTCCTCCCGCACAGCCCCCCAAACGCTGCTCCTTCACGCCCCCCGTGAGGCCGCCACACATACCGTCTGCATCATTTTGCATCGCCGTCTTCACGTCACCGCCCGCGGGATCGTCGGCCTGGCCTTCGGGGGCGGGGCTGGGCCCGGGACCTGCAAACGGACCGGGGCCGTGGGGCCCCGCGGCGCTGCTGGCGGCCTCCGACTCCGCGGTCTTCGGTTTGTTGGCTGTTTGGAGACGGCAACAGCAACAAATGCATGACACGAACTACCGACACACGCCGACAAACGCCGACAAACGCCGACAGACGACCCGCCTGTCATCATGGCCAAGGACTTCTTTTTCATGCAAATTCGAGGCCTTCCAGTCGCCAGTTCATTATTTGGGCAAACAATAGGACATCCAGCAGCGGTTGGAGGGTAACCGACGGCGGTCGCGGGCAAGCGACGGCGGTTGGAGGGTAACCGACGGCGGTTGGGAGGTAACCGACGGCGGTTGGAGGGTAAGCGACGACGGTTGGAGGGTGGCCGACGACGGTTAGAGGGTAAGCGACGGCGGTTGGAGGGCAACCGACGGCGGTTGGAGGGGAACCGACGGCGGTTGGAGGGCAACCGACGGCGGTTGGAGGGCAACGGACGGCGGTTGGAGGGGAACCGACGGCGGTTGGAGGGGAACCCAGGTCGATGCTTTTCAACTTGTCCCCTGAAACAGGCCCTGTCATGGCCCAACAGCGAACGGATCGCCCCGGCCTCCGCCCTCATGGTCACCCCCCTTCCCCCCCTTGTCCCAACGCCGGCCAGGCCCAGTAAAACAGGAACACGGGGTCTCGGCGTTTGGACACGCCCGCGTTTGCGCGCGACACGGGCCACGGAACACACGTTGCAGACACAAACCCACCCGATCCCTCGAAATAACGACAATACAAAGCACAGGTCCTGCACAACTCAGGCACCACTCGATTCCTTCCGTTCTGATGGACAGGCGCCGACCAGAACCCCTTGCCAACCCTTGCGCCTCATCCCGAAGAGCTGGGCAGCTTCGTTCCGTCGGGGGAATTGGCTTGTCGCATGGCTGACCGCCATCCATCACCCGCGATGGAGGCCCGTGCCTTGGCCATTCCCCTGCCCAAACCGAGACATCCCAAGCGCAAGAACGGCGCATCAGTCCACACCCACACTTTGAGACCCGAACCGAGCGCCCCCCACCGCCCGCACAAAGCGACGAACCACGTTCTCTTCGTGTCGGAACCGCCAACATCAACGGCTCCGAGAAACGCCCAAAAGTGCGAAGACGGGGGGTTGCCGTGTGAGAGGCAAGCGCGTGTTAAGACACGCGCGTGTGGGGGAGGGGGTACAGTAGATGCACGGCCTCGGGGGGGGCGGGCGTTTCCCCCGAGGCTGCGAATTCAGACACGTGCAGCGGTGTACCGGGCGGAGGGGAGGGGCAAAAGATGTGTTTGGTGCCATCCAGAGCCCCCTCCAAATTGCAGCGAGCTTCGGGATTCCTGCAAAATGATGGCGAAATGGTCCCATTCCGAAATGGTCCCCTGGCAAACTTATCCCCCTCCCACGGGGGGGGGGGGGGGGCCGGGCCCGGCTCCTTGACGTCGACCCCCCCTCCCTCACTGGAAATTGGCTGGAAAGTGCCGGTCCATTGGCGTCAAAGCCGTCATCAGCAAAATGCGCTTGACTTTGAGCCTTTATTATGCTGCGGTCCAGCCCCCCCCCCCCCATCCGGCTGGCCCAGGCCCCTCGCATCATGGCCAACCAGCCCACAGAACGCCCGGGCCGTTGCCAGCACATGTGCAGCGTCGGGGGTGGGGGGGGGGGCATACGTGACATGTGGGAGCCCACGATGGACTCCAAATACACCGACAACAAAAAGATGTCGGCCGAGGACAGGGCGAAGGCGTTGCTCTTGGAGTGGACGGTGACGAGCTTGGCGTTGACAAACAGAAGGCAGTGGAGGGCCTGGTCGGGGGCGCGGGCCCAGGACGCCCTCAGGTACTGCTCGCAGCGGTCCTTCAGGTCGTTGTTGATCTCCAGCGTCTCTACGCCCTGCACTATGAAGCTTTGCCTGCGAACGAGCGGGCGACGCGTCGTGCGCAGTGCGCGTGCGGCATCGCAGATCGGGGGCTTGGCCACAGAGTTGCGCCGTGCGCGCACTACGCTCGGGGCGCCGCGGTTGGAAGAGCGGGAGGTGTGTGGCAGCCTTGATCGGGCCCGCGGGTGTGCCCTGGTTCACCTCCAAGAGGCATTCCCTCCGGTTCACCTTGACGCGGAAGGGGGCGGGGGGGGGATTCGCAGGCATACCTCGTGCGTGCGAGGTGGGATATGGTCTGCACGATGGGCCGCAGGGCCGGGGTCAAGGTGGGCACCACGCGGGTGTACATGGTGTTCAAGGAGTCGGCGACGAAGAATGCGATGAAGTCCCGGAGGAGGTGGAGTTGCCGTTTGAGCACCTGCGCACCGGAGTCGCAGTGGGAGAGAGCACAGTGCCCAGCACCTTTCGATGGCACGTGCGTCTCGCGTTGCGCACAACCCCATCACCGACACAGCCGCGGCGTGCACACCGGATAATTTTCGTCCTCATCGCTAGCGGCGCAGTAGTAAAGGCAGCCGTCGTGATGGAACGTCAGAAGGGTCTTGCCCACTTTGAAGTACTTCGCCATTTGGCGGAAGTTCTGCGCCAGCAGCTGCTGTGTGGCCGAGAACGTGGGGCACAGCAGACTGCCTTCCGGATGGTCATGGAAGATGGGGTGCCCCACTTCGTGCACCACCAAGAAGTGCTTCATGGCGGCTGCGGGTGTGAGCAAGAGGTGGGTCTGATGTCGCATTGTTGAAGGGGGGGCTCTTTCGCTGGCGTTCCGCTCTACGTGACTTATTGGTACACCAATGTTTGGCAACGGAAATGATAACAATACCCACAGGAGCCAGTCACGTGTGTACCAGACTTGCCACCAGCGTCTGCCGGCTCCTACTGAGCCTCATGCTGGACGGAGCACGTTCCTACTGAGTTCTGGTGGTGCGGGGGGCGGGTATTGCTGAGTGGCCTTTGGTACGGGGCCGATTGCTACTGAGCACCAGTTGCCCTGCCAGACGCTAGTGGCATGTCCGGTGCGTACGTCCCTGGGGCACGCATGAGCATTGGGCGTTGTTCGGTCACGCGTGCCTGCCCATCACGCATGTCTGCCCTTCAGGAGTGTCCGTCCCTCACGTCGGGATGTGCCTCCACGCATGGACACGTGTTGTGGCGCATCAGTCTGCCACACGTGGAACCGGACCGTGCCCCTTGGGTCTGGGCGAGAGGGGCAATTACTGTCACAGTTGTGTGTCGGGGGATAAGGGTAGCAGCACATCCGGCGGAAGGGTGATGGTGTTCTTTCTTGGTTCGGACGTGGGGAAGCCGGAGAAGCCTGCTTGGCAGACGGTACTCGATCTTTTTTTTTTGGCTCAGACCAAGATGAGCTGGCGTAACCTGCTCACTTTACAGTACTCGAGATGACCTCTCGGAATCAAGGTGCAGAGCTGTCCAGTGCTATGATGATCCCACAGTGGCTGTGGTAGCGGATCTGACACGCAGTGAGGATTAGCTGAGTCTGAGTCTGAGCAGACGGTACTCGATCCCGTTTTACGATTGTCCCCGGGAACTTCATGGCAGCGGACGCCGCCTGTAACGAGGATGAGCTGGATCCGGAACCAGGACATGCAGGGGCAGATGCCACGCCTGTCGGCACCCCGGTGTAGCGAACAGAAGGGCCTTGCCCTGACGGACGACCGTATGCGAACGACTGTGCCTTGAGCGGGATGGGCCCACTGGACGCTGGGGTGGTGTGGGGCAGGCCACTTCCAGCGCCGCCTTTCTGGGGCTCCGGGTGTGTGTTCCCCACTGCCCGAACGCTGTGTCTGCCCAAAGTGGGTCTCTGTCGTGCGAGACCCTCGTTTTCCAATTCATGCGATTCGGAAGCCAAACCACTGCCCTAGGCCTGGAATGGGGATGAAATGGATGAAAACCATGCTTCAGGCCTCCAAGCCCTTTCCTGAGTTCCAGGACTGAGGGCTCAAAGCCCCCGCCTCCCTCTCCCCCTCCCCCCTGCATTGGACCATGTCGTAACATAAAGTCTTCCCCCTCAGAGAGTTCCTTTGAGGGACAGCCCCATACGATGAACTTGTGCAGGTAATACGTGTTTATCCATTTCAAGTGCTACATTGGCTACCTACCTACTTGCTGTGCACAACATGTCAAAATGGTAATTTCGAAACATCCTCATATTTTGTTTGTGATGAGGGGTATGTTGGGCATGGCGGTCCGTTTACAAGACAGTGCGGTGTTTAAGATTTTCACAGTGCATTCCTTTGTATTCAATGTCTAGGCATTGAGTGGTTTGTTTGTCAAAAACAAAAACGGAAAAAATTGCATGCCTCACCCCCAACGTGTGTCTCACCTTGAGAGAATCAAGGTCGACCCCACCAGTCTTGTCTTGGCAATTGTGCGGGTCAATGGTGTTGAATTTTGACAGCAATTTAAGGATCTTGAGATCCTACTAATCTGCTTGGCTTTCTGTGGCTTCGAACGCTATTGTGGATTGGTAGCAAAACTGTGCTAACAACCGTCAGTCATCTACGAGTGCCTGTACACAGCCCAATGGCAGTCCAATGGTAGCCGCGACTCTAACTACGCTGCCAGCTGTGCTTTTCAGACTTGCATTTCGTCCCTTGGAAGTGGAAGCCATGATGAATCACCACGAGATGCCATTCGACACCAGAACCCTGAAGCAAGACAGGCAGAAGAGAAACTTGATGACAATGTCAAGTATTCCAATGCAAAGGCAACGACTGATGAATGATGAGGCACTGGCTGTTTCTGACAAGGAACCGAGTACATTTGTGTTGCAAGCAACCAACCGTGGAGCTGTCCATGTTCGACGTCTGCCATGCGATGCATCCACCCTTTTGAACGGCAAGATGGACGAGGATCCTGTTGGGAGGTTTAAATCAAGATTACCACAGATGCATAAATGGATAGACCCTCCATGACTGAGATTGTGTTGAACATGGAACTCATCGTCCAACGCAATGAGAACATTACATTCGACTTGATACAAAGAGAGCTAGCCTTCAATAGAATCAACGGTGTCTAGGGCCGCTCTGTAGCTCATGAGGAGTTTGCTTCGGGCGCTCTTCTTGTGCTTTTGTTCGCGTTTTTGTGATTTCCAGCGCGCACGCGTTTCTGTTTGTGTGCCTCGCAGTGCGCTTGATCCCTCTGCTAAGGTCGGCCCCCCATAACAGGCACATAGTCAACCCAATTGCACCTCTCCTTGACCATGTAGACCATGTTGGAGAGGTCTTCCCAACTGTTGAACCAACAAAGCCCAACAGTCGAGCTGTCGTTGCTGGGATGGGGTGATGAGGGACTTACCATCTCACAGGGAGCTGTCACTGTTGAGGGCTCAAGGGTGGGTGGGGCCTCCACCATCGTTCGAATCGTTGAAGTGCTGTGTGACTGCACTTTCGATACATCGACTGGTATGTGCCTCTCCCCTACATTTTGTGCTCAAAAGACTGACTTTGACCACAGGTTAGGGTCGGTTTGGCCATCAGTCAGTGGCTGGTTTGTAGCCAGCAGGCCATTATCCTGAAATCTGCAAGAGAAAGACACAGGCGGCCCCACTGCCAGGAGGGGGATTCGTCCTCAGAAACTTTGAAATCCCCCAATATCTGAGGCGCCTCCCAAAACTTTTTGACCCCCCCCAAGGGTGTGTAAATTAGCACTTTGGGCAGAGAACGGCCCTCCCATGGGTATGATCGTCTGGCGCCAGCACAACTCATGCACGCACACACAAACACACACACACACACACACACACACACACACACACACACACACACACACACACACACACACACACACACACACACGCACACCCACCCACCCACCCACACACGCACACCCACCCACCCACCCACCCACACACACACACACACACACACACACACACACACACACACACACACACACACACACACACACACACACACACACACACACACACACACACACACCCACACCCACACACCCACACCCACACACACACACACACACACACACACACACACACACACACACACACACACACACACACACACACACACACACACACACACACACACACACTTCGTGAGGGAAACAATGAGCCAACAACCAATAAACCCCCTGTGGTCGATACGAGACACGGCAGGGCAGAAGTCGCTGAGCACAAGTCTCCGGACACCTCGTCAGGCCATTCAATACAAAGACATGTTTGAGGCTAGGCGCCTTTCTGCCAGTAGCATAGGGGAGAGTGTGTGCACTGTACTTCACAGGTGGGAACCCTGTTGACGGCACGCACGCTTTGCCCTTTTGCTCCTGTTGTGCACAGCCGTATGTTGCTGGGGCCAGAAGTTCTCATGGTTTCAGTCACTCGTTCCGCCTCTGCTATCATACCTCTGTAGCCTGGGAGGGGGGTGTTTTCATTGTCGTGGAATACAACACTGCTCTCATGCTGTGACTGGTACCATTGGAGGAAGGATTGTTCTTTGAGACAGGCGTAGACCGCCTGCTCACACACACACAGGCACACACACACACACACACGATGAGAACCGCAAACGAGAACAGAGCAAGAAAAGCGGTGAAAGAAAACTCCTCAGAAGCTGCAGAGCAGCCCTAGACGCCCTACACACACACACACACACACACACACACACACACACACACACACACACACACACAGAGGCACGTATGTATGGACGGACACGCGCGTGCGCGCACACACACATGCACACACGAACAAACACATCGGACATAATTAGTGAATTGTTTCGATTGTAGTGCGCGCAAATGCCCCATTTTCGCACTCTCCCTGGAATTCTATGATGATGCACATATGCCAAATTGGAAATTTTTGCGTTGTGCCAAAACTATGCCGTGCACACAAATGACTTGTTTGTGTGTGACAAAGTGTTGAAATGTGGGGCAAAGAGCACAAAGATGTGGATGGGGTAGGGGTCGTGAAAGACCGTTTTGAAGGGTCGTTTCGCAGCATTTTCCCGTCATTTTGCATGTCAACACTAAGGCAAACCTTCGTGCGCGGGCAAAGCAAACAAAGCCAAGAAAAGCGTTCGATCTGCTTAGTTTCTGTGTGGCAAACTCTCCGGGCCTCCCATTCAGAAAGACCCTCAGGTGACGCCACTGTGACATGCACGTGACCCAGATCTAACCTGTTCACTGCCAGCACACGTGAGATCACTCGGTTCATGTCAGGTCCTCTTGTGACGGACAGCAAAATGATCGTCGCACCAAATTCACTGAGCACTGATGGCACTGCAACGCGACACCCTTTTTGGAACGAGTGCACCTGGACTTCCTCAAATTGGGACGCCGCAAATCTCCACCGATGTCTTGACAATTTCGTTGTTGTTCGAGGATGTGCCTGTGGAGTCCTTTGCTGATTAGCTGTTTGTGGAAGGGGATGTGGTTGTTTCGCGGCTTTGCACTGCTGCAGTAATCCATTGGTATTCTCCCTCACCGGAACACCCAGGCTCCAGCAAGTGACACTCAAATGCACAATGCATGGCTCCGTGGCATCAACTTCAGGGGAACATGGCATCCCAGTCACATCAATGCAAGATGTCTATCACATCGTTTGAAGACCGATGCCACGGCAGCGTTCGTTCAACGTGACACTCGTGTCACGTGATGATCAGATCCGGTCCTGCAAGCCACTGGCAGACCGTGCCAGCTGTGGACCAATCAACAGTGAAAAAGCCGCCACACAGCAATGGTCTTGGCCAGTGGCAACGCTTGCCTTGTTCCAGCACCAGTGAGTTTGAGCAAACGCTCACGGAGTTAGAGGCACCCCCAAGCAAAATGGTTGCTTTTCTGAGGGCAGCAACCACTATCCATCCGGTGGCAAACTTGACTGGCCTTGAGTTGATGCAACATAGCTCACGTGTCTTTTTTTGGGGTGGTCAAGCCATGCTAAGCTGCCGGAGCTTGTCCATCAGAAGGCACCCGAGAAATCTCTCGGAATCGAGGATCAGAGCTGTCCAGTGCTACGATTGTCCCACAAGACAGTGTGGTGGACGGTGATGCAACATAGCTCACATATCATCTTTCTGCCCCACGCATTGATGTGACTCAGCAACCACACATCCGATGGACAATGGGCAACTCTTGTCGCGGTATTGTAAAAGACATAGAATTGGGACCGGCGGCAGAAAGTAGTAGGCACGCAGATACAACTCATGCCATTCAAAAATGCCACACCATGTAACCGCCTCGGTGTGCCATGTGGCATACTATACGTAGCGGGGCATTCTGAGGAACAAGGAATCTTTGCTGTTGTTGAGAGTGCAAGCACACTCGGGTGCCTATTGGCCCGGCACGGTGTCATCGCTTTTGGCCAGTCATATGTATCCTCCGACCATCCATTTCTGCTGCCTCCATGGCCTCATCTGCCGGCAAGTTGGGCACCCAACGATTGAAAGGGGAGCGCGGCGTTGTCCAATGCCGCACACAGCCAGCCCCAGTGAGTGTCCAAGGGAAGGAGCTACGTGTACACTGGTCTGAGGCTCAGAGCAAACACATCGGATCAGGGTGTGAGTGTGGGTGGGTGTGGGTGGGTGGCCCGTGTGGGTGTACGAATCAGTGAATGAATGAGTAAGTGTTTTTGCGTTTGTGGGCGTGCGGCGTGGTGCATGGCGGGTCGTCATGGTAGTCTCCGTGATGCCGCACCGATCACAGTTCATCCACATCACTGTCCACCGTGCCCGAGGACTGCACAAGGCCCTGCAATGCAGCCTCGTACTGCTCCTGCACAAACGCCCAGTTGATGATTTCGAAGAAGGCGGCAATGTACAGATGGCGCTTGTTCTGGTACTGCAGGTAATAGGCGTGTTCCCACACGTCCAGGCCAAGCAACGGTGTAACTTTCTGGAAAAGAAAAGTCGACACAGGGAACGAGTACAAAAGGGACCTGAAGACACGCGGGGGTTTGCCACTACATCGTCATGCCAAGCAGACAGCCAGGGGTCCCCGAACGCCCCTCAAGGCAGACGGACCGCTGACCACCTTCGGGGGAGGGTCCCGCCCCCGCTGTCGCGCGTGAGATCATTGCCTCATGACATTAAGTGAATCGTGAGAATATGGACCCCCCCCCTGCACACGGCGTCCTGCCGCCAGTGCACAAGGCAATGGGAGGAAGGGAGTCGCGTCCCAAAAGGAAGGACCCAGAGGCTGTGACTGGGGGTTGTGTACCCCCCGCCCCCCTTGTAACCCCCCCCCCCCCCTAATGTCAGGCCGGTCCCCCCTATTGGGGGGGGGGGGGGGGGCAACGGTCACCAAATGACGGTCCCCCCAATCCCCAGTCCCAGCGTAACCTAAAGCAAATTTTCTTCGGCGCCTAGTGTTGCCTATGCTTTTTGGGGCAAGTGACGGTCCCCCCCAATGGGGGGGGGGGTGAGGGATTGCAAGGGGGGGGGATTACAAACGGGGAGGGGGGGGTACATGCTTTTGTTGTTGCTGTCAGTGACAGTAGTGGCCTGCCCCCGATCCCTTGATGCAACATTGCTGCGGCTGCCGTTGTGGATGACGCTGCTCGGCAGGATGCAGCAAAACCAACAAAAACAATCATCGACAACGACAATATGAACGCCAATCGTCACCAGCTCAGTTCTTGACCCGCGTTGGATCTGGGCAGCAACTCTCGATGATTTATCCGCTCAGGGCCGGGACGTGGAAGCGGTTGAGGCAATCCAAGCGCCCCAAAACCGTTGATTGGGACTTCCTGCGGACGCTAATACTCAAACTGCGCTGCTCGTCAGCAGAAGCGGGTCGCATGTTCCCTCCCCCGTGGCAACGGATCATGCAGCCCCTTAAGTGCAGGGGAGGCGTGGCGGTGCCGCGACCGGCCTGCCCCCAACACAACGCACACAAAAGTGGGAATGGTCCAGCAGATCGCTGGTCACGCGCACGACGCGGGTCGGCAGCTGCACGAAGCACAGCCCACTGCATTCCGCAGGAGTGCGGCAGTGCGTGGGTGCCTGTGCCCTCCTGATCTTGGAGCACTTTGCGGAAGGGGGCAACCGACCTTTGAAGTCACGCCAGCCCTCTTATTGAAGGGGATGCCCCGGGTGTTCTGCGATGCAGCAGCCGATGTCTGCCGTCGTGCCCCAGCCCCGCCCCGCTACTTTGGCCGTCCCAGGGAAGAGGAGGAGCACGGGCACCGGGGCTGTCAGGCACACCAGTGATAAGGGGCTGTCTTGATTGGCGGTGTTGAGTACGAGCAGCAGCCCCGAGTGCGGCTGCAGGACAAGCCATGTCCACCCGCTGCCAAACAGACTGGTCGCATTGCCAGTGAACTCTTCCTTGAAACGCTGAAAGAGGAGGATACTGAGCAACGACCGCTGCACCGTGGGCTGTGCTGCAGACACAGACCGCCCACACACAAGGGGTCGGGGGTGGGGGGGGTCTTGCTCCAAGAGGAAGGGGGCCATAAAGCAGCGGATACAGAGCTCTCACATACCCCCGTGTCACAGGCATATGGTCATTGCCACAAACCTCAGTTCATTGTTTGACTTGCTGCACTGCAGCATACCTCAGACGAGGGCCGAATGTTGCCTTGAGATTACCGCAGTCAGCGGCTATGGAATGTTTCTTGGCCTGTCTAGGTCACCTCTTTCCCCCTCCCACGGTGCTGGTTAGGCGGGCCATGCAGGGGTCACCCCCAGTCTCCCAGCAAAAGGTAAAGCAACGGCTCCATGGCAGACCAACCGGGTCTCGAACCCGCGTCCTGTGCTACCCAATTCTGTGCCTCAATGGGGGGGGAGTCCGTCACCTTTCCTGGATTCACTGGCATCTTGCTCCAAGAGGGAGGGCGGGGGGGGGGCTTTTCTTTTTTTTTTTTGGCTCAGACCAAGATGAGCTGGCGTAGCCCGCTCACTTCACAGTACTCGAGGTGACCTCTCGGAATCAACGTTCAGAGCTGTCCAGTGCTACGATGATCCCACAAATGACTGTGGTAGCGGATCTGACACGTAGTGAGGATTGGCTGAGTCTGAAACCGGGTGATGCAGTGGGAGACCAAGAGGGAGGGGGGGGGGGGGCTTTTCAAGACCCGCAGCCCAATCAGCCCCGTGGTGAGAAGCGTGCGCGTACGCTTCCGCACACTTACTTTCCATGGCTATGCACGCTTACGCGCGCTTACACCCCAACCCTCCGCACACTTGTGGACGCTTGGGCTCGGGGACACAGAGGGGGACCTCCTGTGTAGTCATGCATGGGTTCTCTGCAAAATTGGTGCAGGTGGAATTTTTGTTTCAGAGCTCTGTGTGCCGATGAAGCACTTTAGGGGCTTTCCGGTCAAAAAAAAAATGTGCGCGTTTGCACACGCTTGGACGGGGAGATGGCGCACGCCTACGCACACTTACAATCAAACGCTGCGCACGCTTAAGCCTGGTCTGTGCGCACGCTCCTAACTGAGTCCAACCCCCGGAGTGGGGCTCTCCTGTCTTCTGTTGCTGGCCAATGTTGACACACGTGGCTTTTGGAGGTGGTTAAGGGCAGTGCCATGTGGAGATAGCGGAGATGCTAAGGCCCGCTGATGCCACCGCAGACAGCGGAGCAACTGCCACAACAAACCACAGTTCAAGTTGTGCTCGGACTGTACTTCGGATGGTGATTCCGGCTCCAATTATTCCAGTGACTTGGACTGGGACTCATCCAGCTCTGAGTAGGACTGACGGAATGCCCCATGAGTCGCCTGCTGACACGATGGCCCTTGTGCGTGGGTCTGCCCATCACACATAGCCACAGCTACAAGTGTGTGGGCGGCATGCGGGCATGTTCACATCGCCCGCACACACGCAACGATGTTAGCCCTTGTCCGAACTCAGGAGTCAGATCCCGAACAGGGCACAAGCCCCCCTCCTCTCAGTACCCACAGTTTGGGTGCAAGCCACACGCAGTTCGGGGGGCATCCCATTCCACGGGGGCACTCGCGCCGGAAATAGTAATGATGAGCCCACCCACACCACAGCCTCTGTGAAGCTCATTCGGCTGAGAGGATTGCCATGCAACTGGCGGTCCCTTACGCATCAGGGGGGCCTCCCAGTGGAACCGGACGTGGCCCCTGCCCCAGGGATGTATTAGAACGGGGGGAGGGGGGGTCTGAAGCGCGGGAGGGGGGTTTGGCTGGGACCCCCCCTCCTCCCAGGGTCCCCCTATTGGTCCTCCGCCGATGGCGGGCCAAAATTTTTTCAGCTTCAATCCTCTTGGCACCGAAGGCGCCGAAGCAAAATTTTGGCTGTCAGCCTCAAACAGTGGAAGGGGAGGGGGGGGGGAGGGGGGTCTAGGACGGGGGGTACCGCCCCTCCTCCTGCGGTGCACGGCCGTTCTAATACATCCCCCTGCCCTGCCCGTTGGCCCCCGATGGGGCACGCCTTCCGCTTGGAGCGCAGCGGCGCATACAAACACAAGGGGCGGGGGGCCGGGGCGGCGACACGTGAGCTACGCCGCGAGGGACAGGCAGACCTCGAAGGTCCCCCACTGGCGGTTGATCTTGTCGGCCAAAGCCCCCGAGGGCTCTGCGGTGGTCTTGGGCCTCGGGGCCAGGCACCGCCAGAAGAAGTTGTGGTTGACGTAGCCCCCCAAATTGTCGCGGAAGGCGCGCATCGTGGCCACGTCCGCGCCGGCCATCTTCCCGTGGCTGCGGGAGGGCAGGCGGAGTGCAGCCGGGGTCCGCAGCACCGAAGGAAGAGGTCCCTCCAACGCTGTGGTTGCCTACTGCAGGTCTGAAGGGGCCGTGCGGGAGGGGCCAGGCATCTGGCAACGCGGGGAATGGGGCCTTACTGCAGCCCAAACATGGGCGGGGAAACGTGCGAACGAGGCACACGCGGCCTCTGCTGATCTGCACGTCATCTGCAGCGGGTTGATTGATGGTCGCCATCCCCCAATGTCTGAGCTGCTTTGCTTTGCAACAACGTTTGGGTGACCATCAGTTGTGTGTGCCGCCCAACGATCTCAATCAACTGATAGCATTCGCTATCATACAGCACATCTACAGCTCTGTGTTGTGTGTGTGCGTGTGTGCGCGCGCGTGCCCGCCAAAGTCAATCAGTTCCACGACACAACATTGCGAACTGATTGAGAGATTGTGGGTGTGCCGGGGGCGCTGTCACCAAAAAGCAATGGCCGGGATGTGAACCGGTTGACATGTGATTTGTGTGTGTGTGTGTGTGTGCGTGTGTGACGCCCAAGATTTTTCAACCAATCCGCAAACTGCAAGGTTCAACTCCTACTTCTGCATGATGTGTGGGTGTGGGTGTGTCCTGGGAGCTCCATGATCGCAAGGAGACAAACCTGAGATGCCCGACCCACAAGCAGGCGTGGGGCGGGCTGAGGGCGAGAGCCTCTACCCAACATCTCCATGCAGTGTGAGTGCTTTCATGCGCACTGTGCTACCGCACTGGGCGAGTTGTTCGCGCTAACACATATGGGGGCGGCTGCACGCTGCGGCCGGCACTGTGTGAGGGCATCAGTAGTAGGCCTGTGTTGAGGCCAGTGGGCGTTCGCAGCAAACAAACGGATACATTGAAAGTCGGATGATGTTGTGTTGCATTGGGGATTGCATTGAGTCTGTTCTGCCTCCTCAGCGGGTAAATCCATCTTTCGGAAGGAAGATTCAAAGGGGGGAGGGGGGAGGTGATCCAGACCCCGGCACAAAACGCAATTGGGACCCATTCAACTCAACACGAAAATGAAGAGACTCGAAGAATGTGGTCTGCCAGGAGTCTTCCCGGCTTCCCCAGCAGGTGAACACATCCAGTAAGTCTGGTGGTGTTGCGGGCAGTAAGGCTAGGGGGGTTGTGGTCACTGCTGCCACGCTCTTCCCCTGAAGGAGTGGGGGGGGGGGGTGCGGTGGATGATTCATGTGCTATCTTCACTAGTGGCGTGTTTGAGAGGCAAGCATTTTGGCAGCATTATTGCCCGGAGTAACGGGGCCTGTAGTTTTGCGGGGGCTTGCGGAGGTCGTGGCGACACACATTGTGTGCCACAATGCCTGTGGTCGGGATGCGATTTGTATTGTACCTCTCACCCCTCGCTGTACTACTGCGTGTACGTGTGTCTGCATGGAACACGGCACTTGTAGAGGGGGGACGGTTCCCTTGGTGTGAAAGTTGTGGGTGGTCGCCTCTCATGCAGCAGCGTCTCGATCACTTGCCCCAGCTGCGACAGCTGCGACCAGCTCACTTCCAAGGGTCCCACCCACTCTTTACGATACGGAGGTGCTATTTTCAAGGAGCCCCCTTTCAAGACTGCTGGACCATACCACCCCGACCAACCCTGTTGAACCGAGGTATGGCATCTCGGCAGACCTACCGATGGAGCGGGGTTGCACTGGCCAACGGCAACCCCTTGCCCGCGCCGCAAGGGTGCACCCCTTTCTGGCCCTATGACTGATCCATTGTTGTTGGTGCCCCGTGTTAAATACACGCTTTCCGGTGCTTTTCTGGATTCGGGGCCCAAAAGCAGTCAAAATGTGCGCAAAACGGCTCAAAGCCATCAACATCATCACATCACGGGGGGGGGGGGGTGCCGGATGGGGCCCGGAGAAACACGTTCTGGCATCTATTTACAATGTTAAACGCCACTCCCATGCCGCACCAGGCGTTCGTTGTGGGTCACCTCTGTCTGTGTGGGGTACAAAAGCTCATGAACACCCACCCACAAACGGGTCCGCAAAGTGTGACACTGGACAAAGGTGGACCCTTCATGTGAGCAATACAGACCTCACAATGTAATGGACTTTGGCCATGGCATGCAAAGGATCGCTGGGAACCAAATCATGAGCCACACTTTGGATGCTCTGAACCGCAGCATTCAGCTTCGTCACGTACGCTTGATGGTGCACTTTGTGGTGCAGGCTCAGGACGGCCTGAGGAAGGAAAGGAAAGCACCAGACATACAACACGCTCCTGATGGTGTGTGATGACCACCGCTTTAGCCGGCCTTGGCACACTTTGGCATACCTTGACACACTTTGCCAGTGCCCGTCTCTACTGCCAGAGCCTCCGGGCCCTTATGAAGGTCCGTGAGAAAGACACTCCATCAGGCACTTTGTACGACGGGTATAGGCGGGTATGGGGGATGCAGGAACGCAGTAAATGTCGACAGAGGGACTCACGGTGGGCAGGAGCGAGGGCGGGGAGCTGGTTTGGGCGGCCTGGGGCTGGGGCGCGGTGAAGGAGCAGGGGAACGGCCTTGCGAAACAGGCACCCTATGTGGCTCAAGACCCGAGCAACTTCCTGAAGTCTGGTGTTGGTGAAACAGGCTGAGCCCGCCCCGAATCAGTCATTCGGTGGTTGCGAGCCCTTCCCCTGCTATATCTTCAGCAAGGCGCAGCAGGCCCATCCAGCTGCACAGCCGTATTCTGATTGCCTGCCTCCTTGGGTCCCAAATGGCGGTCGATGATGTGGATGCCAGTTCAAGCAACATTGGCAAAGGTGCGGTTCAGTCACAGAAGGCGGTGCACAATGGGCACCGAGCCGAGAAGATTCAATTGGTTGGGGTGTGGCACAGGAGGAGACGGGAGGGCCGACGGGCAAGGGCATGCAAAGGAGGCCCACCTCACTCATGTATGGCTCAAGCGCGTTGTGTTCGTAGGGCAGTCTGGGCAGGGTGGCATAGGGGCGAGCCACGATGCTGCAACACAAAGATACCAGCAACACAAAGGATAGGCTCGCAGACATGAAGAGCTGCAATAAGAGCGGGTGAAAAACGACAAGAGGACAGCAAAACAAGTCCGAAGAGCCCTGCAAGAGCAAAGTACCAAGGCCCGGGCGGGGGGCGACTACAACTGGTCCTGATGCGACACCCCCCCCCCCCCCCCAGCTATCTGTAAAAACTTGCGGGCGGGGGGGGGGGGGGGGGGGGGGGGGGGGGGGGGCAGTTGGGGCGGGGGGGGGGGTCGGCGGGAGGGTGGGGGGGGGGGGGGGGTATTGGCAGCTTGGGGATCAATGGTCGGTATCGATCGACTGAATGTCCCCGCCATAGACACTTTCAGCCGTTAGTCCATAGGTTTTCCAATCAAATGCAGTTTGGCCGGGGGGGGGGGGGGGCTGCGCGCAACCCACAACTATCGCATACATACCTCAAGGGGGTGTCTGAGGGCATGGGGGTATAGAGGTATGTGTGTGATAATAGCGATATCTTGTCTTTGCCAGGAAGAAAGTCTTAACGGTCTTAAGGACTAAAGGCATAGGACCCCTCTCAACTAAGCATGGGACAAAAAATTTGGCGCTGTTGGCGCCATGGCCCCCGCACGGCTATCTTTCCAAACCTGGGGGGGGGGGGGCGGGGCTGGGGGGTGTCGCATACAAGGACCGGGCCTGGCCGCCCCCCCGGGTACCAAGGTACCCTAACGAATGACTTTCACGACACGGTACCACAGGTGCACTGGTGCTAGTGCTCATATTAGAACCTCGGGGCAGGGAACTGCCGAGTCCATGCTACCGAGGGGTGGCATGGGGGGGGCATCTGGCAGTACTGCAATTCACCCCACAGGTCATCCAGCAAAAACCACAGGAGACGGTAATGGCAGTCGCAGTAATGCAAGGGATCACCAACACACCAACAATGCATGGCTTCGGCAGTGCACAGAAGAACATGTGCGGGTTGAGACTTTGTGGTTAGTGCACAGCACCACAGACATGCGAGCTCATTTCTTGGTCAAAAGGCCTCAACTTGTTCATAACATTGACCCCCACAGGGCAAGCAGAGCTCTCAGGCCAGCTACAACCCAGGCTGCCACGCCATGTTGAAGTGCATGCACCTGTAGCCTTGCCTCGTGCGATCACTCTGCATGTTGCTTTTGCAGATGCGGTGGCCAGATACTACGTGAAACGTCCTGTTCGGACCTTGTTGTCCCTTACCCAAAAGTGCTGCGTGATTACCCACTCGCATTGGCACACGTGCCACTTACAGTGCCTACCCTGGCCAGTTTTGCATAGCTCTGCCAAAAGCAGCTACTGTCTAAGCCAAAATTTTGACAGGGTCAGATGCCCTTGAACGTCGTGCAGCACGCAAGGCATCAGAGGGGGTTCAGGAGAGATGACCGGCAACAGTACATTAGGTTTCTGTTAGGCCAAATGCCACATGGCTGGTCACCATCGCAGTGAGATGCTCCGTCGCCGTTTCGTTTCTGGACAATTCTAAGGTGTCCTTCTTTCCCACATTTGAAAACATTGATAACGCACTGGTCGGTAATCAGTAATAACACCAGCACGCTCTCTATTATGCAGCACTTCTTTACGGTGTGTCCCATATGTTTCACAAATGTGTCACTGAATACCAAAGGCACATGGAATCAATCAGAATATCGAAGTATTGGAGCTGGACGCGCCAAAAGACTATGTTTGCCCGGTTTGTGGGAAAACCTTCTGTGTCACCAGAAGCGACGCGTATATATATACGCAATCAGAATCCCCCCAATGTGCTGTCTTTACAAATACCACTTTCAAATTCTCCATTTTTTGGCCACCCCTCGTTCTCTTGTACCTCGAAAAAAGTTCCCGTCATGTTCAGCCCCCGTGGGAGGCAGAAAGGCTGAGGCACGTAGAAGTGCTTGGGTCACCCTGGAACCCCCTTGGGGAGGCCTCCTGAGTATGTGCCTTGAGCCCAAGGCCGGCCAAAAATTCTTTTCCTGACCCTGTGATCCTGACCCTATTGTTTTTTGCGCCAGCCAGTCTTGCCTTCAGCCCCTTTCAGGGAGCGGCATCATGGCCACGCCACGGTCCGCAATGGTGTTACTTGCAGGTCTGTCTGGGGGTTTTCACAAGACAGTCCCCCAGAGGTATGTGCAACCATCAGGAGATGCCTTCCGGCCACGCGTCAGTGATTAGACGCCTGAAAAACGATTCACTTCCTATTACTACGGGAAACATGCATTCAACATTCCAATCTCGTCTCTCAATCCTCAGATCATGGTCACCTATCAGCCCTGTACCCTAAACTCTATTCCTGGCACTAATCTTAATGTTTGACCACTCCTCACTGCTTCCCACGTGTTTCCCTGCCTTCCTCCCCCTTTTGTGTGTTCATGTGTGTGGGGGGCATCTATCCCTGCTTTGTGTCCCACAAATAGGCTCATTGTTTTGGACATGAGAATTCAGTTACATCTCTGGTTCAGTTTTGATGATTCATGCCTCAACCCATTCCCTGTCATATTCTTCCAGAATCTGCTGAAATTTTCTCCTATCTCATACGCGCTGCTGTGCTACTGAACAAATCGAGAGACTGGTATCAGTGAGACCAGCTCCCTGAACAATCTGAAAAAAACACCAACAATTTATCAACTCCAAAATGGTAATTGGTTTCAACATTTCAATCACCAAGATTCTGATTTGTGCCAAACCACAATCTTTGCTCCGACCCAGATCAAATGCAACATTACCACTTGAACATTTCCCTGCAGAAAATCCTCAGATCCCACGATTCAAGATTTTTTCCTGTGATTGCCAGCTTAATTTTGCTCGTCAAGAACTTAAATCACAGCTGCTTTCGAGAATCCCATCGAGCTGCTGTGGGCATGTGCACCAGTTTGTGCATGCACACTGCAACGTTTGGCAATAGATATTTCAAGTTGGATTTTGTGGTTCCTGAAAACTGTGTGCACCAGGTTGGATAGGTTGCAATTTTATTTGGAAAGCGCATAGACACAATTGATTGATTTGAGAACGCTTGCAGTAGATAGCTGGGAGCCAGAGAAAAATATTTGCATCCCGTAGATTGTTAAAACTGAGGCAGGGAGGTGGTTTTCATTCGGGAGATTTCTGTAGATGTATTTGGAGATTGTGAATGCCACAGATGGGTGTGCATGTAAGGTAATACGACCAAATTTAGGTGTGACATGAAGCGTGTCCAACTGCAATTTTTGATGCCTGTTGATGGGCTTGTTTTGGAGACATAAAAAGATGGAAGTTGATTTCTCTTTGCATTTTTTCCATCTTTGATTTTCTTGGCTTGGAAGAAAGAATGAATTGCGGCTGTGCATCATGATTGTGCATGACCATGTTGTGCATTGGTTTGTAGCTAGATGACAGATTTTGTTGTTTTGACCATGCTGATGCATTTATTGGTTTCCAAATGAATTTTCCAAGCCACAAACATCGTACCACCATTAGATCATTTAGCCGATTAGTGCATATACCATGCAACACAGATTGGGGAATTGCTTTATGAACACCAATTGTGAGGAATTGGTGAGTTGATTTGAGGCCCAGTTGATGGCTCCCAAGAGCAAAATTTGTGTTTTTCCACCCTATTTGGGCATTGGCTCCGGGCAGCGGAGGTTGGGGGCTATTTCCCAATGGACTAACTGGCCAGTTGCGTGTTTTTCGCCCTGTGTAACTTAAAAATCGTTGCCAAAACTTATTTTTTTTTTTTGATATTGTGACAACCTAAAATGACCATCCAAGCTACGTAAAACGTGTTTTCGGTAGCATTCATGTGTTTTCACCCTATTTGGGTATTGGGTGCTTGGGGTGGGCGGGGGGGGGGGGGGGGCTTTCCCAATGGATTGGTAAGCAACCTGCTTATGAAGCTTTTCACCCTTCGGCAGCCCAAAAAATCAAAGTTTCCAAAACTTTTTGGTTTCATATTGTAACCACCTAGAATGCGGCATCATGCTCAATGTGCTTTCCAACCCGCATATGCTGCGCATGGATGTAGCCGTCCCCATAACAAGCATGACCAATGATAGCGGCAGGTGCATGGTGCCCAATGCTCCGGATGTAGGTGACAACCATGCCGGGATCAGCATAACTAATGTACCCCGCCCGATTAGGCTATATAGGCTTGCAGCTAGCCGTTGGTGAACCTCGGCCCATGAGCGCTTGTCAGCCCGTGCTCGCGTCGCCTGGTGCGTTGCTTTTGGCGGTGGACCGTCATGTCTTTCCTCCCTAGTACAGGGAAAAATATTTTTTTCAGATGCCGATATATCTTTTTTACACGCACCTGAAAAAATCCTCCAAAAAATACAAAACATGTAAAATTTCATACGAAACATCAAATAAAAAGTGTTGAAAATGACTAAAAACTTACATGGTCCCCTAAAAAAAATCCGCTACAAATCTAGTCTAGTGGATTATTCAAGTCTTTGTTGCGGTGCTGTTCGTGCCTGGTGCAAAATTAGCTGATCTCGAATCGAGAACTCCAAGGTGGTCCTAAATACATGTGACGGGTGCAGGCCCAACTGGAGCTGCCCGCAGCCAGGATGAGCGTGCGTGCGATTGCAGTATTAATTATATAGTTTTACAGTACAGAAATGCAGGGAGAGATACATGAGATTTTGTGCATCGCATTATTGTGTATTATTTTAGGGTATTGCAAGATGACAGGCGGATGAAGGATTTCAAAACTCTTGTATTCAGGACCACCTTTGAGTTCTCGATTCCAGATCAACTAATTTTGCACCAGACACGAACAACACCGCAACAAGGACCTGCCTGAATAATCCACAGGCCAATAGAGTGGCCCCAGCTCCATATGTGCTGCAGGTCCGTGTACTAGTTGTTACTTGCATTTTGCCTGGGGACGCTTCGGGAATTTCTTACCAATGCATGCACATGTGCACACTTGCGCATTTGTTTGTTGTGTTGTATGCATGCAAGTTCGTTTGCCCTAAAATTCTGCTTTTCTTACCCTTACTCCTTTCTCTGCCCCTGTTTCTTTTCAGGAAGCAATAGTGAAAAGGGGACAACAAACAGCAGACGTCGAGATCGGTGAAAACAAAAGTTCAGTGACGCCCAGTAAAGCCAAGTCTGTTTTTTTCGTAAGTCAGTTCTTCACCCCCCCGCCCCCCCCTTCCCACGTGTCAGGACTCTTGCTTTTGTGCTCTGCTGTCTTTCAGGATTGTAGAGCCGGAGTACTGACGAACCACGATGCTCCAAAGTAATTCAATTTATTTATTCTCACAAGGCCGCAGCAGAAGCTTTTTGTGTATTAGCTGTAAAGGTTTCTGTGCCCCATTCTACAATTTCGCAGAATCCTAATTTTTGCGTTGGGTGTTATGAATTAATAATAAGCAAAAATTTTGCGGCAGCATCCAAAATGGGCAGAAATGGGCAAAAATTATTTTTTTTGCGGAACCCATTTTTCCCGGTGGGGTGTTGGACCAAAAATTAATTTTTTTGCGGTTTTTTTTTGCGTTTTGGGGATTGGGGTTGATTCCTTTTGTTGCTACTGCAAGAAACTGTGCATACCTTGGACTCTGGGATTGCAGTCCATAGCACAGATAAGCAACAACAAGCATGGTTCAGGTCTACCAGTTCTTCAACCAACCAGTTCAAAACTGGTCCATAATAGCTCGCCCTTTATCTGCTTTGGGGCACATCAACAGCCGCATTCAAATATGCATGTCGCAAACTAGCCCCTTTATCCACTTTGGAGCACATCAACAGCCACATTCCACTATTTTAACACTTGTGACAATCCCGGATGAATCATTCTCTGAAATCAAAGCAAGGTGCAGATGAATTCACAGAACGGGCATGAAACACGGAAAAGGGGGACAACAAGCAGTTGGGCAAACTCTCCCGCGAATCTGGCATTCTTGCAAAAAGGGGGGGCAGGGGCAAAAGTTATTTTATTTTTGCGATGCTTTTTTCTGTGGAACCCATTTTTGCGTAAGGTATGAGGCAAATAAACAATTATTTTTTTGCGGACAACAAGACCTTGTGCCAGGAATCAAATATTTTCGCAAATCTTTAGAATTCGCACGGTATGTGACTGCTTGAGCTATGTGCGCTTTGTTGCGCTGAAAAAATAGAAAAAGGAGGAAGCCACAGGAGGGCCAACCTGCCATGGATTGGTGAAAAACCAGTAACTGGCGCGCAGCAGACACCACCAAAAAATGCAATATCAAGTGTCGAATGTCAAATCTGTGGAGGGGTAGGGCATCACTCTCCAGGGGCCTGGCGACACTGTCGCAGTGACTCTGACTCTTGGGGTTTGGGGGGAGTGCGGGGCGTGCAGATCCTTTTCTCCCACTGTGTGGTCAGCACAATGTACAGTCTCCATCTTGGGACCTGTAGTTTCACACAGGTGAAGTGGAGGAGGGATGAAAGTTGTCTGTATCCAGGATGGGGTTGTCGAGGTGGCATGGCAGCTGCGATCTTGTTAGGCCCCATCTACCCACCGAGGAAGTTCATTCACACGCCTTGAACCCAGTATTAAATGGTGGCAATGCAGCGAACAGGCATAATAGCCAACTACCAAGCAGAGTCAGACCACCATACACACCATGGTGTGCACCAATTGATGAACTGCTGTAGCACACCCTGATGGCGTACTGCCGGTCAGGGGGCGGATGCATCATGCCACACATGAGTGTGATCTCAGCACTTCACACTGTGTACCCCCCCTCCCCCCTGTCCCAACAAGGGCTAGGCCCTGGTTCAGGGGGCAAAAGTGTGGAAATGTGGGGCACGTACCACAGAACAAATGTTGCAGCCATAAACCAATCCTCTCCCTTCATGACTACAAAAAAATGTCCAACACGCCAGCACACACCCCAGAACACAACAGAACATGGAATTCACAAGGCTACAAGCCACATTCCCCGTTGGATTGGAGCCGCAAAACTGATGGTTTCCAAAAAAAGCCCCAAATGCGGAAACAGGGGGTCCCCCGTGTTCAGAGAACAGGGTGGGCGGTAGGTGAATTTGTGGCGACACTCACACACACACACACAGTTGTAAAACAAACGAACGAGCAGCAAAACCACGGGCCTGAATGTCAATATCCTCGTCAGTTGGGGTGCGTGCGTGCGTGCGTGTGTGTGTGTGTGTGTGTGTGCGCGCGCGTGTGTGCGCGTGTGTGTGTGTGTGTGTGTGTGTGTGTGTGCGCGCGCACAAATCTCAGGGCAGGTCAGGGACGTGATCTGAACTGGTGTCCGCTGCAGCACATTGCCGCGTTTTACGACAGACCGGAAGACGTCTAGGGCTGCCCTGCAGCTCCTGAGGAGTTTTCTTTCACCTCTGTTCTTGTTTTTGCGGTTCTCATTGTGTGTGTGTGTGTGTGTGTCTGTGTGTGTGTGTAGGGGTATTGCCATTTTTACCAGGTCTCCCGGATTAGTCCGTATGGCCACTCTGGCGTTCTCGGGTCGGGTCACTCCCATCGAAGCAGGCCCACTGTACGGGCTCAGGGTGCGTCCCTGTGTTACCCCTCGACCAGTGTGATATGCATTTTGGACCAGAACCTGGCTCGCTGCCCCAGGACCACCCTGGAAGTGAGGGTGGTAGCTCCGTGGCTTCCGCCGGACCAGCTCCACGGTAATAGTTCAACGAGCCCGTCATCGCCCGTGTGTTGTGTGTGTGATGGGGCAATCACAGCTGGTGGTGCTCGCGGCAGCGAGGCGGCATCCATGCCTACTCATTCAGCGACTTTCTCAGAAGGGATGCCCCTGACGCACGGCTACCGCCGCCCGCCTCCAGGCACGCCCACTCCGGGAATCGAACCCACGACCTCTCGGGTGTGAGTCCTACGCTTAGCCCGGTTGAGTTAGCCGGGGATCCTTGTGTGTGTGTGTGTGTGTACTCCCTCAGAAAGGCGCCTGTTGGACATGCTTTGTCTTGCCAACTGCACATACACATACACATACACATACACATACACATACACATACACATACACATACACATACACATACACATACACACATACACATACACATACACATACACATACACATACACATACACATACACATACACATACACATACACATACACATGCACGCACGCACGCACACACGCACGCACGCACGCACGCACGCACGCATGCACGCACGCACCCACCCACCCACACACACACACACACACACACACACACACACACACACACACACACACACACACACACACACACACACAGGAGGAGGAGGAGGAGGAGGAGGAGTAGGAGATGCGGTCCCCTGGTAGGGCGCACCCGCGCACCATCCACATGGAGCCTGCTGGTCCTCACCAATCTGGACTGGCGAGATGGGGGGGACCCTGACCGTGGGCCTAGTCCGGTTCAGCATCATGGCGGCGTCTCTCCTCTTCGTCTCCACTCCATGGACTCTTGACCCATGCAAGCCCCTGACCGTGTGTAGCGGGTACCACACACACACACACACACACACACACGCACGCACACGCGCACGCGCACGCGCAAACACACACACACACACACACACACACACACACACACACACACACACACACACACACACACACACACACACACAATTGCAAACAAACAGACGAGCAGCACAACGCCGGGTCCGAATGTCAGATTCCTGGTCAGTTGGACAGTCAAACAAGACAGAGCGTGTTCAACGCCAATAGGCGCCTTTCTGTGGGGACATGCGCGCAGGACTAATCTCGACCTACGCAGGAACAAGGATGGTGCTGCCCTATGGCAGAAGCGGCCTGACATTAGAATGACGTCACCAGAGCGGCAAACTCCCCAGCGGTGGGATGCAAGCCGGGACCTGTATGCACCATGCCCATGCATATCTCTCGGCCTCATTCAGTTTGTGCCAACTCGGTGGGTTTAAGCATTTTCATCGGTTTTTCTGCACTTTTGGCCCAATGTGCCAAAATATTGTTCCTTTGGGGGGGGGGGGATGTGTATACTTTTTGAAATCTGTGCGAAAAGGCCGTTTCAGAAATATATGGGTTAGGGGGGGGTAGGTGTTCACATTTTTGAGCACAGAACACAGTTACCGATGCCAAGAGATATGTGTGACAACGGAAGTTCACACCTTCACAGGTGATGGATCGGTTCTACCCCTGCCCCCGCCCCTTCGCCCCTGCGAGGATTGTGGTTACATCAGTTCAGCAGACATACCCCCCCCCCCCCCCCGTGTCCAAGAACCAGCAATGTTTGACCGCGGAACCAGGGGTTGGTTCCTGCGCACACTTTTCCCCCTAAATTTGACCGCGGAACCAGGGGTTGGTTCTTGCGCACAGCCGTGGGCAACCCCGTACCGCGGAAAAAAAAATTTCCGGCGCGTTGCGCCAGGACATGCGTGCCCTCTCCTTTCCCACAGTTAACCACGTTGACGAATGAATGTGCCTGTGAGTGACTGATAGGGTCCCCCCTGACGGGGGGACCCATAGTAACACACATGAAATGATGTCCTGCACACCTGAATAGCTGTCCTACATCCACCAGAAACATGAAAAACCCACTACCCTGGTAAAAAAAGTGATGCAAGAATTTGACCGCGGAACCAGGGGTTGGTTCTTGCGCAAGGTGGTTCCTGGACACGGGGGGGGGGGGTATGTCTGCTGAACTGATGTAACCACAATCCTCGTATGGGCGTTGTTGCTCAGGAGCACGCCATCATTGGCGCCTCACGAACACACAATGCACAGCTCACAAATTGAGGTCAGGCGACATGGCAGATGCAGGGTCACTACAGCACAGAATTATTTCTCCCAGCACAAGCCAATCGCCGTTCCGGGCCCTGCATATCCCCCCGGCCGTCAAATCTGGTGGAAGAACCCATGAGGAGTGCTACCTGACACCGACGCAAAGGCAGCTTATAGGACAGGTGGCAGAGACACTTCGTCGAGGCCTGATGCGCATGTGGGGACCCAGTGTAGCCCCCCCCCCCCCCTTGCGTAAGCACCAGGAACGTCAGAAAAACGACGGTCAGACCGAGTCCCGGTGCTCGGACAAAGCGGTGCTTGCGTGCGACGCGCGGTACCAGCCAAGCCAGGAGTAACGGCATTAGTCATGACTGAAAATCACATCAAAACAAACAGCAGCGGGTTGCAGTACCAAGCATAAGGTTGTTATGAGCAGGAGGACTGTGTCAAACATGACACAGTCCCTGTTTCCCTCTACAATCGGCACACAATTATGTTCTGTTAAGTTTCTGACCTCAAAAAATGTGGTCAGAAAAACGACGGTCAGACCGGGTCCCGGTACTTAGACAAGGCGGTGCTTCTGCAAGGTGGGGGGGAGGATATGCTCGTGCCACTGCCCTGTGCATGGGCCTCATGGTGTGCACGCACGCACGCACGCACGCACGCACGCGCGCGCACACACACGCACACGCACACACACACACACACACACACACACACACACACACACACACATGCAACGGTGGTAGGGGTTCAGGGGGCGTTTTTGCACAGCGCGTGCAAAGCGCCAATTATTACATTGTATCCCCCCCCCCCCCTTGTATAAGCTACGCCAATGTACACAATTATTACGGTCCCTACATCTACTGTAGCTTGGACAAGGGCGTGGCTTGCGCGCAATACATACAACTGCCGACACACACGTGCGCAGGCCACATGTGCTGAAATTGGCAATTCAGGACCTATGGGATGCATCATACTAAAAAAAGGAAATTCCTGGTGCACCAGCAGGGGGCCACATGCGCTGAAATTGGCAAATGTGACGACAAACCCATGTCTTATGTGGCCGCACTACATTTTGTACGTAATTAAATTACGTACACAATTATTACGGTCCCTACGCCTACTGTAGCTTGGACAAGGGCGTAGCTTATACAAAGGGGGGGGGGTATATCCCGGGAACACCCCTGAAAACCACACACCTACAGAAGCGTGCATGATCCATTCAAAACAGCATCGGGGGTGCACAATTCAGGACCCTGGGACCCGTGGCAAGCATCACACTGAAACAAAAAATCCCTGGTGTAACAGCAGGGGGCTGTAGGGTGCAGAATTGAGGACCCTGGGACTTGTGGCTACCGGTGGTGAAAAACAGCCGACTTTACGCACAGCGCACGCACAGCACACAGTGCGCCCCCTGTGGATGTGAACCTGGACCAGATAGGATCTACGCTGGCACCAACGCTGTTGGACAGGCTCTGATGTACCATACGGCAGTTCCGTGTGAAACCTCATCATCAAAATTGGCTCAAAGATTGAGACTGAGAACACGGTACCGAGGGGTCGCCGTGCTACAGTACAATGCAGTCAAACATGGTTGGTGGAACATCCATGCGGTGACAAGGAAATGGGTGCCGACGCCACTAGTTGCTGAAAACGCTCAAAAGAACACTGTCATGTATGTTCACGTCGGTAGTGGTTGGGGGGGGGGGAAGGGGGGCTGGGAAGGGGTTTGGGGCAGCGACCATGATGACTATGGGGGTGGGTTGGTAACATCTACACCCCACCCCCCTGTCCAGTAAGTGGCTCCGCGTGACGGTTCCCTCGCCCCTCCCCCCCCCCCCCCCGGATTATTTGACAAGGGACGCGCGACACAAAACAAGAGAGCGAACACGAGGGTATGTGAACCACAAAATGACCAGGAAACTGCCTGCAGGGATGCATGTCAGGTCTACTGAGCAACAGGCGCGGTGCGCCACTTTTTCTGATGCGAGTATTTCACCTTAAAGAGCTGCACATGCTCAACAGGGGCCACAGGAATGGGCTCTCCAGTCTGAACGTTGGAAATTGTCAACAGCACCAGGAGAGTACGTGTCAATATCATCGACATTCATGGCTGAAACTGCGAAAAACGAACTGCTCTGCATGATACAGGGTACAGTGGAGTGCCTTCCATGCAAGAAATTTGAAGTACATTGCACTGCGCCGGCCCTTCTGTGCACGGCTGTGTACTTTGCCAGAGCGGCGAAGTGCACAGCAATGCACCAACAACAGCACCCCGTCCAACCAGCAAACACACAGGAGAACCTCAATATCCAACCTTCTGAGAAAATTTGGAAAATGGAAGGTGACGGTTCTCTCGGCTCCCCCGCTTACTAGACAAGGGCGCTTATTGGACAAAGGGGGGGGGGTAGCGAGTGAAGTGGAGGCGGGTTGATCTGTTGCGGGGGGTGCAGGGTGCTGCTGATGAGGCAATGTTAGTACCCCTTCAGATGGATGCTGTGGTGGGGGGGAGGGGGGTGGGGACCGTCGCAGAATGATCAAGGGTGGGCCTTAGGCTTGGGCACAGGGCATGGACAGGGTGGCTAGGCTGGCTTGGTGGCGAGCGTGGCGGCCTTCAGCCCCAAACATCTCAAAAAAGAGAGCTTGATTTGGAACACCTGTGTAGAGATGGCCTAACCCCCCGCTCTGTCCAAGCAACGGTAAATGACCAAAAACTGATGGAACCAACGCCGGGTGTTGCTTGGCCATAGAACAGTGGAAAGTTCAGCGATAGGTCCCCACCGACAGACCTACGCCCTCACTCTTCAAGTATCACGCCGCGGAGCCGCGGCACACATTGTCCCATCTGTCCAGCAAGGCGCCGTTAGGCGCCGTCACACATAGTTCAAAGCAGTTCGAGAGCGCCACTGGCGCCCTCTCTCGCTGGTCACGTTCTGGCCTCTTTACCCGAACCCCCCTCCCTTCGGCGCCTCTTTCTACTGTCACTGACATCAGTACTAAACTCGTCACTGTCACTCCCCATGGCCCTGCCCAACCGCGTATCACTGACGTCGGTACTGTGCTGGTGATCTTCCACCTGCCCATCCAGCGGGCACATCTTTCCTCCCATGCGCTCCTGCCGTACTCCCACGGGTAATTTGCGCCACAGGACGAGCTTGATAAAGTCCAAATCCCATTTGGGCAGGAACAGTTTGTTGTATACGCGCCACACTTCTGGTGGCTGTCGCGCCTTTGGGCACTTGCGCTGTTGCCAAAAAAGCAGCATGCGTTAGTTGGTCCACTGCACACCTCACTGGTCTAGCGGCGGGGACAGCGGTGGCTCAAATCCCTCTCGATACATCGATGCCACTGACTTTGCTGCCGCTACGTACACTGTTCGCCAGGTTGGTGCCAATTTTTCCTGAAAGGACTTTGGTATTTTCCGCCCACCTACCAAATCCACCCACCGCAACACTCCGGGTGTTGCTTGGCCATAGAACAGTGGAAAGTTCAGCAATAGGTCCCCACCGACAGACCTATGCCCTGAATCAGCAAGTATCACGCGGCGGAGCCGCGACACACATTGTTCGTGGTGTCCAGCAAGGCGCCGTCAGGCGCCACCACACATTGTCCCATCGGTCCAGAAAGGCGCCTCTGGCGCCACCTCCGGTTAGTTTGTGGTCAGGCACGTGCCTTTAGGCCACGTATCAGGAAGTCTTGATTACCCTCCTGCCCTTACGCTTCCGGCTGTCACTAACATCCGTACTGTAATCTGTGTCCCACACCCCCATGTTGCCAAACTCCTGCGTCCTCTCCCGTGCCCGATCACTGACATCAGTGGAGAATCCGCCCCCGGACAGCTCTGCTGATGACAATCTGTTGCCGCTATCCAAGCGACGCAGGGTCGCGGAGTGGGACGAGCTGGGGTTGGAACCAATGGTAGAAACCGAGCCACTATCCGATCCGGACACAGGGGAGGATTCGGGGGCGGGGACGTCGGAAGACGAAGAGGTGTTGTCCGGGTGTTGCTTGGACAAGGGTGTGGCTTACGCTCCGCAGCTTGCGTGATATGTGTAGTGCCGTCCTCAGGGGCTTTGCAGCGGAGACGGTGGTGCACAAGCAAATGGTTGACATATGCAACAAAACACTCATGAGCAGCGATCATCGGAGACCAAAAACTGGCACATGCAGTTTGACAACATTGAACATCACGGGTCCGCAGGCTCCGAAATGAAGCCCTACTTGGTCAAGCTGCAACGCATCGTGAACTGTTGGACGTGCTTCTTCTTCTTGCCTTGTGCATCACCCTTTGCTGGAGGTTTGGGTGCAGGTTTTGGGGCTGGTTTTGGGAAGAAATTTGGGCATCAACTGCAGCCACCATCTTTGCAAACTCCTGATGGTCTGGGCAAGGGATGGGACTCTTGTTGGACAGTTTCCGCTCATCAACTTTGTCACTAATCCATTCACAATACTGCTGCAACATCCACCCGTCGAAATTATCACTTATCTCAACCGTGTCACATGCGGCAGCTCTCTTGGCCCACAGAGCTGCTTGGCACAACATATGAACAATGTGCATCTCAAAACCAAGGTACCGGGAAGCACACGTGGCACACAGTAGAACGAATTGAAAAACGCACCGCCAACATCAACGGTGCAAAAATTGACGGAACCAATGCCTAGTGTTGCTTGGATATAGATGTTGCTTGGACAAAGGGGGGTATTGTGATAGCAAACCAGGGTATTTTCACTATACACCTTGCTAAGAAAAACTCTATGAGAGAGACCATAACGGAGTTTCCACCCAAAGAGCAGAGGGTGCGAGGCTGCAAAGCCTGTGTCTGACCCGACGTGCAAGGAAAAGCCTCAGGCGCGGAAAGAGGGATTCAGGCACCCCTCAGAGCAAATCGTGCAGTCAGAGGTGATGCATTCACGCAACACCAACAGATCCCAAATATCAGAGAGCAGGTTGCAAACGTCCTGCACCATTGCGTTTTTGTTGCCTCCTCGAGGTTTGTGGCCGAATTGCCTCTGAACTGCGCAGGAAAAAACCAAAAGGGCTGCTGTGCCACACTGGGTTGCCAAACAGATCGACAAACATACCGACATACAGACATGCACACAAATATATGGTCAAAGCTGTAACAATGCACAGAAAAAGATGGTGGTGCTGTGGTAAGGAAGAGAAAGCGGTTTCTAAAATAGTCATCACAAGAGAAAGTGTGGAGGGCACGAATGGATGCGCATTGATGACACCCATCCATTTCCATGACGCCTTCCACTGCCACATCATCCCAGATCAGGTGTCGGATCTATCCAACAGCACATCATCCCAGATCAGGTGTCGGATCTATCCAACAGCAGTCCAACCCCTGCCCCTCCCCCAGAAATCCACTTGTCACAAATCAGCACCACTGGGCCAAGCAGTTGGATTACTGGGCGGATCACCTTTGGGATGGGTCGGGTCTGGGTGTCCTGTGAAAGTGTCTAAGGGTCAAACTTTAATGAAACGGGCATAAATGTTCCATTTTTTTTTTTGACTCAGACTCACAAGTTCATCGTAAGTGCTCGGCCAGTATAAGTATATATATATATATATATATAAGTATAAGTATAAGTATAAGTATAAGTATAAGTATAAGTAATGACAGTGTAAGTACAACATATGTTGTCCCGTGCGATTTCTGGGTCGCATACCACCATTAGTGGAGGGAAGTATATTTGAAACTCATCTGTAGTCTGTCACTCACTCATGCAGTGCCAGAGACTGCCACGCCGTTGAGGCATCGAAAAGGGGAAAGAACAGTAAAAGCGAAAAAAGACCCCCTGTGTGAAAAAAGGGGGAAAAGCCGGTCCAGAAACGGGCATAAATGTTCCATTTGGTCTTCTCGGTGCCTGAGAGTTCAGGGCTGCAAGCGCGTGATGCAGCTCCTCTCTCGCTGAGAGCATCGCTACGAAACCAGTCAAAGCCTGGTTTGGCTGGGCCCCTCAGTCGTGGGGACAAACCCGAACGGAAGAGCCCGGTTTGAGGATAGCCCGGGTGACAAAGGCAATGATTTGAATGCAAGGAATGCGGGCATCACAATGGCCGCGTTGAAAACAGGAAGTCCTCGTCACTAGGCTGGGACTGGAAAGGGGTCCCAGGCAGAAGGAAGGTAGTCGAGGTGCTCTGCTGCTGTACTTGATGTGAAGCTTCCTGCTGCTGCAATTGATTTGAGGAGTCCTGCCGCTGTACTTGATGTGAGGCTTCCTGCTGCTGCACTCGGCGTGGAATATCCTGTAGCGTTGTCCCCATATGGCGCAGGTATGCCAGTTTCATGTCCATGACCATTTGCTTCATAGAGCATTCCTTTCCAAAACAGCAGTGGGCCCCAGCTGCAGTGTACACGTCTATGTCCTCGGCTGCTGTGTTTCCGGATCGCATGCAGAGCAGTCCCTGGAGCAGTTGGGGAGGGGGGGGGGGGGGGCAGTCGGGGACAGCAGCAGGGCAGGGCAGTAGCGGCATGCACGTCTGGGTGTGCATGTGCAGCAATGTTCAGCAGTTCCATCAGCTGTAACAACATCCATTTGCTGGCAGTGTTTACCCAGCCAAGACCGTTGACCCAAACACTACCGTGTTGTCCTGTTCGTTACCACTCGCCTGGCACTCATTCGGCCACTTGGCTACTTTGAGGTCACAAAGGGAAGGAGGGCGGTTGGGAGGTGAAGGGGGAAGAGAAGGGGTCCAGCGTTACTGACGTGTGCTTGTAGAGCTGACATCGGTGCTAAAATCATCTGAACTGGTGTCCCGCAATCTGATAAGAAATCAACTCCACCATCATGTCTAGGTGACTGAACAGATGATCATTCTGCGTTTTCATCCTTCTCACTCATTTCAGGATCAGGGAGACTGAGCGACGGGAACACTTGTCTGGCTATGTCCCGCTCTTCCAGTATACGGGCTGTGTACCTTATGACCTCTGGGGTGACATCGTCCGACGGCACTAAATGCGTCAATTCAACTCCTGCGCTAGGTCTAGTGCATTGGATCCTATCCAGTGCAATGAGTGGCGATCGTGTAGGTGTGGTTTGTGGGCGAATAGGTCAGTGTTGTCAAGTGGAGATGCTTTGATTTTTTTGTTTTTTTTTGGGTCAGACCAAGATGAGCTGGCGTAGCCTGCTCGCGTCACAGTACTCGAGGTACCCCCTTGGGATCAAGGTTCAGAGCGCTCCAGTGCTACGATGATTGTCAACTGAAGATGCTTTGAATCCCTACTCCACAAGGTGATCCGCCCTCTCGTTGCCAGCGAGTTGGACGTGACTGGGGACCTTCATCCATGTAGCTTCAACAAGCAACAGACATCATTGGATCCCACCAATCAACGGTCACCACAGGGACCTGAGCTGGAACCCAGCCGCAGGCTTGCCACTTCATTGTGTTGCCCTATGGACCATCGTGCATGTATGTTGAATCCATAGTAACAGCCACGGGGGTAGGCCTGTGCTGAAAGTGATGTATCACACCCACGATGAGGTGCAGCTCCGCCCTATGGATGGTTTGTTTGCCCTGGTGGGGGAGTGGGAGGCGTGCCCCCAGCCCCCCCCAGCTCATGACACCCATGCCCCCCAATCAATCCGACCATTGCTACCCATTCTGCTGATCCACCAGTATACACAATAGTGTGGGTGGATGCGAGATGAGCAGCATCTGAAGCCACTGGGAGCCCATGACCAAGAGGGAACTCCTGGGGGCTGCCATCAAGGCTAAGTGCGTGTGCCGGTTGGTACTTCCGGGTGTACGTACGTGTTCAGCTGTTGAGGAGGTAATCCTCCTGGTGGCTAACCCCAGTGGGACAGCTGTCTCTGTACTCACAAGTGCTATGTGTGCCCCTTTGGGGAGGGGTTCATTGCTGTGGGCATGCAAACATTGGCAAGTCCACTTCCCTTGTTTGACAGCCCCCACGCGCCGAGGCGGTGTTGCACTTGCAGTTCCATGTGGTGTGCCATGCCAGGGTTGCTTGTGCCACTCAGCAAGATAGCGGGAGGGGCACCAAGCCTGTCCAGTGGGCTTGTGGGGCCTGGACGCCCGCTTTGGCACTTGGGCTCCCTGAACACCTCATCTGAGTTTGTTGACCTTGTGCCTGAGGGTCACCTCACCATCGCTTGTTGGCTGGGTGCCGGGGAGACATGCATGCTGCATGCTCCCATGGCGCTGAGGGAGGAGAGGACAGGAGGGGAGTCCCTACAAACTTTGATTGATGAGCATTCACTGACACACTCTGTCAGCAACAAACCAGGCGGCAGACCGGCGCATGTGCCAAGACCGTCTGCTGAGGCAGTGCAGCTGGCACCCCTCTCCACTGCTCGGCAGCCTTCAGCTGCAAGCCGGCCTTCTGAGGCACCAAGATCCCTCATGAGCGTAGTGTCCGTCCCGTGTGGCATAGCGTTTGTGAGAGCTGGTGCAATGAACGAAGCAACTCCCCTTCCCCAGGGTGAGTGAGAGGGGTGGTGGTACACCTGGCACTGCTGCCGGCGGATCCCCTGCTCAAGCTCTCCCTCGCGTGTGTCATGCATGCCCCCCCCCCCCCCCGCCCCCCCGCCCCCCCGAATGGTGACGTGTGAGCTGTCACGTGTGGTGTGTTGTTTGAGTCAACGTCAGCACAGCGTGGGAGAGAGGGCAACATCCTCAACCTTAATTCTGGCATATACAGATTGGACAGACAAAGAGCGTACAGTATGATATATGCAGCAAAACATGTAAGCAAGCAGGATTTAGAGCTATGAAGTCAGGTCAACCAAGAGACCCCTCCCCTGCCCCCGAAGGAATGCTGGCTAAGTCACGTGTGCACAGGCGGCAGACAAAACAAAGCGCAGAAGAAGATGTGGCTCGTCAGTGGCCTACAAGACCATAGGGTGGGGTTGAGGCTAGGCTCCGTAAGACTAGCCAGTCATCACTCCAATCGCTGCACCAGTCATGATGATCCCCTTCTTGGACCCGGTTGCCCTTGAGCATGGCTGTCGTGGGGGCTGCATACTCGGCATACATCTTGGAGGAGGGCAATAGGGGCCGGGGCAGTAGGGGGAGGGCAATAGGGGGAGGGCATCCGCAGCAGCTGGGGAGGGCCGCATGGCAGGGCAACCGGGGAGGGTAGTAGGGAAGGCCAGTGGGGCACGGCAGTGGGGACAGGACGGTAGGGAGAGGCCCGTCAGGGGCACTGATGCACGGCATGGGGGCGGGGCACCTTGAATCCTTGCCTCAGCAGGTCCGCAACAATGTCACTCCCCAGGAGATTGGAATCCCCGCCATACTCCAGGTGCTGGTCCAGGATTGCAATGTCGCCGATCTCGAGCACGTGGCGTGTGAACTCGGCCACCTCCGCCTCGTTTTCCCCGTACACATGCACATTCTTGGTCTGCGCGTGAGAGATCAGATTGTGGTACAGCAGCCGGCGCGCCGCCTCGGAATCGTCGAGCACACAGATATTCAAGTCCGCAGGGTAGGCGTCCAGTACGGAGTCGTCGACGTGGTCAATGCAGTTGACGTCGGTGTGCCCTGACACCTCCACATCGAGCGCCATGACAAACTCCACGCGCTCTCCGGTCTGCGTCAGATTCAACGCTGCCCCGAGGGCGTGCGCAGCCATGTAGGCGTGCTGCAGGCCGATCCGGTCGGATATGGCGGACGTGGCGGGGCCCAACGGGGCTTCACTCTTCAGCACCTTCGCAAGGTACTCCGGGGATATTGCGGGCCTGGACGGATGGGCTTCGTTGGTGACGGTGGCGGTGAGCCGGACTTTGTTCGCGCCCTGTGGACAGGTCTCCGCGGTCAAGTCGACGTTTGGGTTCTGGGGATGGCCGTGCTTGAAGGCGTTGCTGATGGCGTTGTCCAGGATGAGCTTCCACAGCCGCTCATCCACAAGCACCACCAGGTCGGGCACCTCCGAGCGCATATTGCGCCCCTTGACGAGCTCAGAGACCAGCTTCCTGAGGTTGATGCGTTGCAACGAGATCGAGTACTTGCCTGCGACCAAGTGCAGATACGCCTGGCGGTTCAAGCAGTTCCTCATGCCTCTCCAAAGGGATGCGGCCGCATGCTCGAGGTGCTGTACCCCCACAGCGGCTTCCCCGCTCTGCAAACACGTGAGAAACAGGTCGATATCGCCGGCAGCGTCTGCCATGGTGTTCTTCAGTGAGTGATTCAGAATACTGTCGGCCTTGCGGCCTGCGCTGATTGCCACCTCCAGTGACTCCTCAAAGAACCGCTCCAGGAGGAACGATTCCCGGCGGGCGTAGGAGAGCCAACGCGAAACCAGCAGCGAAGCAGAGGCGATGCAGACCGCCAAGGCCGAGCCCATGAGTGCGGGACGCAGGGGGATGTGCGGCATGACGAAAAACAGACCGCAGGAGGTCACAGCCGCGAGAAGGGTGGCAAGGAGGGTGGACAGGTGGACCCCAACAATGGCCAACAGCAGAAAATTCATGGTGAAATGCTGCAGCATTCCCTTCCACACACTCCACAAAACGATCTCCCCTTCCAAGTAACCGCGCAGCTGTGCTACGGCTGCGGCATCCCCTTCAAGGCGCGCAACCACAAGCGGCAGCTGCTGCAGCAGCGTGTGGTCAAGATGCATTGGGGCCGTGAAGCTCAGGTCGAAAATGTCCGCGAGGGTCATCAGCACCGTACCAACGCTGATGACTGGGAGGATATGCTTCCGGAACCACGGGACAAAAGATAGAAGGCACAGGATCATTGTGGCGATCGCAAAACACGGCAAACGGACCCAATAGAAGTCGGGTATGCCCCCATACTTGATTACAGGGACCAGAGGCCCGAGGCCATCAAGGAGCAAGCGGCAGCAGCACCAGCACCAGCATCCCTGGACCATCCGAACCCGCCACTTGTCCTGGTACTGCTGCTCGTTGCTTGCAGACTTGAACCGATAGCCCTTCCAGAATGACTCGCATTCCACTTCAACTGAAGGGGCCATACCACTCCCAAAAGATCGAACGGAACAACAGTGAGCCTGCAAAACAACGTCAAGCACTGCACACCGTGTGTCAACAACAGGAGGTGACTTAGAGATGCCTGCCCGGCACATATCCAGGACTACGGCTGAATGATAGGTTGGGGCGACGATGGACCATAAAGATCCCAAGGACGCACATCTTGACTCAGTAATACGGAGTCAGTATCCTCGACGTTCTCAGGTGGAAATACGGTGGGTGGGCGATTTGCTTGGCTGTATCTTCCCCTGTTTTTATTCAACACTGACTGTAGCCCTGCACCTACCAAACAACAATCATGCCGCTCCAGAGTCTGTGGGTTTCCAGGCTGTGAAGGCACTTGTTTGCAATTTTGAGCCACTTTTGTTTAGACAGGGCTGAAAGCGTTTTTGTCGCCCCTGAAGACCGGTGGGATTGGGGATGGTATGACAGTAAACCTGTGGTAGGATGCAAAAGGACGTGCTTTGGAGGATCTAGCCCAGCTTAGGCCAAGCCATGGCCTCTTTGACAGCCACAGAATCATGGTTTTGGCATTGGGTGCTGGGGTGTGTGGGGGGGGCAAATTAACCACCGGAGCAGTTTCCAGCCTCAGGGGGTGTTGCCACACGGTGCGGCACCTTTTTTGATGTTTCTGGACATTCTACCTGGTGAAGGGGCCCTCTCAACACCACTATGGCAGGTGTTCCAAGAGGCTTGTGGATGGCTCCTGGAGGCTCCTCTACTTTTTGGTGGCATCCAGGGGTTCCTCTTGCTTCTTGGTGACTTGCTGGGGGTATTTGGGTGGTTGGTGTCAATTCTTGTTGCCTTCTGGAAGGTTGTTGTTAATTCATGATGCCTACTGAATGGTCTCTGGGCTTTGGTGAGGAGGCAGGCCAACACAACGGCTAGAATTCGATCATCCCTACTCATGGGATGGTAGAAAAGATGTGTATAGGGGTGACGCAGGACAAAGACATAGAAAATCCGAGCTCAGGGACAGCAAACCTGGCCATCCAGGATGCAACAATGTGCAGAAATAGGTGGTAGAGGGAAAGATGCAGCGGTAGGCAACACTACAAAGCATACCTTACCACAACACTGTGCTTTTGAGCCTGCAATATGGCAAAAAGCAGCACCCATGTAAACTGACATACAAAGACTTTGCATGGTGCATGCAACACCCTCTGAATGCCTAGAAACTAGAAATTCTCAGAACCTATTGGTAACCACCCACAATAATAAAAAACGGTTGTACCACACATTTTTCACCTTCTTCTGTTGTTCAGGTCTCTTGTTGTGTACCAGCACGTGGTGAGGCTGCTTAGCTGAGCCACAACCTTCTGTCCTTTCTCTGCCCGTTCCCGGCGACACACACAACGACGGGACGCCCGTGGAGCGCGCAATTTGCGCACCGCCTGCTGATTGCTGCACTAGGGCATTTTGCAGCCGGTCTGGTGCTGTTGAACGTTCGGTTGCTCTGCGCTCCTCCAGGACCCAGCACGCCGCTGGCAGCTCTTGGGGTTGTCCAGATTGGGCGGTCCTCTGCGGCTGCCAACTTGTGGTGCGCTTGAGGCACACTCACATATACATCTCCTTTGACGTGCACGTGCAGCCCAGCTACTTCGAGAGGCGCGAAGTGAGTGATGCCTACCGCCACTGATGGTGGAGACTTGGCGGCTTCCCTACAGCCCAGAAATCCTGGGCATGCTTGGGACTGGACTGCACTTGCCCCCTTCCTCGTTGACTCCCTGGCCTCTGGCCGTCCCCGGGCGTGCTCCCACAGGTCGTGCCGGCTGGGCAACGCCCTGCCTGCCCCCTCCACCGCCCAACAGCTGAGGCATCCCAGGTGGTGGCCCTACAGCGGTAAGTCCAAGCCTTGCAGGACACCATCAAGCTGCGCGCAGTCGCCAACTCCTGTAAAGGTGGGGACCCTGCCCCCACTCCTGCCTGTGGCCGCGCGCTGAGGAGGCCCAGTCTGCCCCCCCCCCCGGCACCCAGATGGCTGCGGCCCCTGCGGCATGCTGGCCGCCCAGGCCACCGTACCGGTAGGTACCAGCTGCCACAGGCCTGCTACTGGTGCTCGTGGGGCAGCGGCATGGACGACCTGTGGTCCATGGAGTACTCAGCCCCATGCTCTTGTTGCAGCAACCTGCCCCGCACCCAGATGCGGGCAAACAGGGCCTCCAGAAGCTGGTCCAGGGGAACATTCAGAGGGCGAAGGCCTCCCATGCTGCCGGCGTCTAGTCCTTCGCTGCCGGCGGGGTATGTACACAGGCTCCACCTAGATTCACATGGATTCACCAAACAGAGGAACATGCCACTGTGCTTTGTGTCCAGGCTCTATCCAAACACAGATTTCAAGTGAAGACATCTGAGAGTGAGCAAACAAGCATGAAGCCTGCCCTCCAAAAAGCCCTGCTCACTTTAGCCTTACAAATCTTGACAGAGGCATGGTAGGACAGTGCTCCTGGTGGAGAGCATGCCCCCCCAATTTGTGCAGGAGACACCAAGGTCCCAAATCGATATGGGCCGGCTTGGACGCCTACTGCCTACCCCTTATGCACGTCCCTGTGCAAAATTGGCGGTTCGATTTGCATTGCGTCGGATATCATTGTCTAGTGTGGTATGGCGTTGGGTTCACGGGGTCGGATGGTGCTTTATGTGCTTCACACCGCGTGTGTGTTGCCCCTTTATGCTTGTTGCCTTGCACACAGAGAAAACATAGTGTCCATGATTTTGTTTTTCCACAATCAACAGTTCAACTGGAATGCACTATCTGGTGCCGTCCCAGCAGTGGACATGGGGTGCCCATTACACGTGGCATCTACCGCTCCTGCTATCACTATTCTCACTCTTGGTGTGTTGCCCACATTAATTGTAAGGTCATATCAGTGGAGGGGAATATCCTCCGGAGGACGACTACTTACTCTGTGCAGCACGCGCATACCTTGTCAGGTGTTCCCCTTGGGGGGAGCGGACAGGACAGTCCTGCCCAAGGGGGGCGGCCTGTTGAAATTCTAGACCCCAACCGGGTGTGAAAACTTTTGGGGGCCTGGAGGGGGGGGGGGGGTAGGTGGGCCGGCCGGTCAGCCGCCGGGGTCCCTAGAGGGGGGTCACTGGGTACCGAACATACATACCTCAAACTGATCCTCATGACGCGCTGATCATTTTGGACATACACAAATGTGGCAAAAAAGTTTTTAAGAAAAATTTGCCCATTAGCTCAGGCTCCCATCAGCCAAGGTCAGACCCGGAGGTCAGGTCAGGGGACAAAAATTTTTCTGTGTTTTTCAAACATTTTTGAATTCTCCACAAAATTCTGAGTACTTTGAGTATAGACACATCGGATAAAAAAAACACCTCCTCAGGAAGGGCAAAAAGAAAATTTCGGCGCCTTTGGCGCCAACCCTTTCTCCCAAAATCTCAAATTGGAGAAAGACGGGTTCGAAAACTTTGGGGGGATCTGAAGGGGGGGGGGGGGCTGGTTGGGGTTTGGAATTCGAACAGGCTGCCCCCCTTTGTCCTGAGCGACACAAACACACAAAAGCAATTCCACTCATGACAGACGGCCTCATGAGTGTGCAAATTTTTGCTGTTCACCAGCTCCATCGTGCCTTGATCGGGCACTTGTGCACATTTGGAAGCACGAACCTGCACACCAGACCACCACAACAGCGGAGTGATGTCGGTGTTTGTGGCACAAAGAGAGTGGTGGTGGTGGTGGCGCTTCTTGTGCAGACTTTGTGCACAGTGCGTGCATCGCATGGTGCGCACAGCCACAATACGCCCCCGATGGGTGCCATTGCATTAGGGTAGAATAGGAAATGAGAAGGTGGACCATGAGGCGAAGGCACAGGTCTCCACTTCATTCTCAACTGTTTGGGAAATGCAACCGATGCAAGACATATGGGCTGTATTGGGGTTGGAGAAGACAGCAGAGCATGAGGGTCGCAAGGAGCATTGGGATGGTAATATTGAGTGGGGGGTGGGTCCAGCGATCATAGTAATGTGGATACTTTGTACATGGAAATTGATGTAGAAGAATAAGTGCTCACGGTGGAGCCACATGGTATTTGTTAGGGAAATGCAACCGATGCAAGACATATGGGCTGTATTGGGGTTGGAGAAGATAGCAGAGCATGAGGGTCACAAGGAGCATTGGGACGGTAATATTGAGTTGGGGGTGGGTCCAGTGATCATAGTAATGTGGATACTTTGTACATGGAAATTGATGTAGAAGAATAAGTGCTCACGGTGGAGCCACATGGTAAGTGCCAGTGGGTACAGTCATATCAACGGTGGGGAGGTAAGGGAGCGGAGCTTGACACCACACAGCCTGATTGATTCAATACATATATATCTCTTGGCATCGCCAACACGGAGCGTTTTTGAGGTTCGAAGCCATTGTTGCCTCATTTGTGTCTACTGAGTGTCCCGTAGGGGCGGGTATGTGGGGCTGTCCCAGGCCGGTCCAGTACATTCGCAAACATTGGTGAATGCTTCGTTGCCCACCAAAAATGATTGAGAAGCCCTGCACTGGGGACCTACCTTGTAGCAAGAACAAGGGGCAACTACAAAATGTGACCAGCTGTGCCACAGTTCCGTTGTCATCCGCAACATCCGTTCACTTCTACTTTTCGCCTCTATACCATACCCCACAAAGAAATTGCTACATATTGGGAAGACAGCCTTTCACAAAGGGGTTGAATTGGAGTGTTTGATGAATTGATTGATTCATGGCTAACCCCATAATTTGGTTGCTGTTGCCCCATGCTGGTGCACCAAGCCCATTGTGCTAGCCTGCATGGTGGAGTACTAGACCATGGAGGACAGACATGGCTAGGATTCTCACTATGGCAGAGGTTCAGGCAAGTCGGAACTCCTGGGACCTTTCTGCATCTGGCACTACTTGACCTACGAAGGTAGCCTAGGGATCTGGGGCCAGGCGCTGGTGCAACACCCAAAATGCAAAGGTGGCAAGCTTGCGCGTGGGGGGTGGTCCTCGAGCCACTCTAAGTTCCCAAGGGGCACCTTCATTGAAAGTGGCCACCCCGCAAGGTCCTACAGTTGCACCTCTGCTGCAACCAAGGGGCTCCAGGGGGGATGGGGGGCGATCCCGAGAGGGTTGGGAGAGGGTTGGGAGAGGGTTGGGAGAGGGTTGGGAGAGATAACAAAGCATCCGTTGGGGAATCTTTTTGTGATTTTTCACGGTTTGTGACGTTTTGCAATCCGGATGCGCTGCACAACAACGGTGCTTGTCTTTGCCTTTCTCTTTGTGCTCGGTCTTTTCCCTTGCCCTTCTTGCTGTCTCTCTGTCTTTTCCTTCGCATCCCCCAAATACCCAAACTGCTGGGGGTTGGCAGTGCCACTTGAGACGAATCTCCTGTGCAAATTGGTGCTGAAGATTGCATTTTCTCAACAATTCCTGGACTGCTGAGCTTTGGGCTGAGATGTTTTGATTTGTTGCCGTATGTAAAGTATATTCAACCAAGATTCAGGACGAAAGCAAAACACAAAGCACAGGGGCTTGGTTTCAGCCTGGGTTTTGCTGCTACTTGCTGCGTGCTGCTCAGGGTTGTGCTTCGTGACAGGATTCCTCACCACCCCTGTACTCACAGCGCACCACTATACTGTGCCTCATTCCCGGATGTGCCCAGGATTTTTTTTTTACCGAGGACATTCCGGATGCCAAGGCCGATGGGCTGCACAGCGTCAGCGAAGGTGTCCATGCCTGCCCATGGACCTCTGGGTTATCTGTTGCATGCACCACTCAAACCAGCAAATGCAGCTCTGGAGCAGAATGCTGTGCTGTCCCTGGCATTCGCTAGGCACTGACTACACTGGACGATCGGCTCATCAATGTGCTCCAAAGCGGTGACGTACGCCTCGTGTGTGCTACGTGGCTGCACCAAAAATGATTGAGAAGCCCTGCACTGGGGACCTACCTTGTAGCAAGAACAAGGGGCAACTACAAAATGTGACCAGCTGTGCCACAGTTCCGTTGTCATCCGCAACATCTGTTCACTTCTACTTTTCGCCTCTATACCATACCCCACAAAGAAATTGCTACATATTGGGAAGACAGCCTTTCACAAAGGGGTTGAATTCGAGTGTTTGGTGAATTGATTCATGGCTAACCCCATAATTTGGTTGCTGTTGCCCCATGCTGGTGCACCAAGCCCATTGTGCTAGCCTGCATGGTGGAGTACTAGCCCATGGAGGACAGACATGGCTAGGATTCTCACTATGGCAGAGGTTCAGGCAAGTCGGAACTCCCGGGACCTTTCTGCATCTGGCACTACTTGACCTACGAAGGTAGCCTAGGGATCTGGGGCCAGGCGCTGGTGCAACACCCAAAATGCAAAGGTGGCAAGCTTGCGCGTGGGGGGTGGTCCTCGAGCCACTCTAAGTTCCCAAGGGGCACTTTCGTTGCAATTGGTCACCTCGCAAGGTCCTACAGTTGCACCTCTGCTGCAACGAAGGGGCTCCGGCCATGAGCAACGGATACAGAGCTCTCATATACCCCCGTGACACAGGCATATGGTCATCGCCACCATTCTCAGTTCATTGTTTTGTCTTGCTGCACTGCAGCGTAAACCAGATCAGCTCCAAATGTTGCCTTGGGAGGGGCTCGGGGGGGGGGGGGGGGGGGATCCTGAGAGGGTTGGGAGAGGGTTGGGAGAGGGTTGGGAGAGGGTTGGGAGAGATAACAAAGCGTCCGTTGGGGAATCTTTTGTGATTTTTCACGGTTTGTGACGTTTTGCAATTTGGCTGCGGTGCACAACAACGGTGCTTGTCTTTGCTTTTCTCTTTGTGCTTGGTCTTTTCCCTTGCCCTTCTTGCTGTCTCTCTGTCTTCTCCTTCGCATTGTACAAAGAAAAATGTCCAGTCTGTGCTGAAAAAACAGACAGCGATGGCACTCTGGTACATGGTCGGTCACACGTGCACTAACATCCAAAGCCATGCAAATGGTGTGGTGCATCACAGGTACATACAAGACTGCAGCCGACCATGCAGATGTTGACCAGTGTGCATAGTATGAATGTGTAACACAGAGCACACCACCACTGCTATACAACAACTGGAACAACAACGAGAAGCACAAACATACAGGGTCAAATGTTGTTGATGAAATGCCTGTCTTCAGCGCCTGATAACTGGCCTTTGTTTCACAGCAGCAATCCCGTGGTCTTGCACAGATGGATGTGCAGTCGCCGGGTCGTAGCGCCCTCTCGGTCTGCGGCGCCACTGGGCAGCTGCTGGGTAGCTGCTGGGGTCGCTGGAGAGCATCAGGCAGGGCGAGTTCACGGAGGTGAAGTCACTGCTGCAGTGGGCGTATTTCCACGGCTGTGCACTGGTCCATGTCGGGGAAGGGGCCGGGGTCGCCGTAGAATTGGCCTCGGAGGGCACATCCGTCTCCACCAGCAGCATCCAAAGCTCCATCTTGCCCTGACCGGGCACTTGCACATACTCCGCAGCACGGACATGGGCCAGCGCACACCAGATTGCCACAACAAGGAACAACAGTTTAATCATAGGGCTGCAGACCAGTGGCAGTGGCAGTGGCAGTGGTGCTGGTAACAAGACTGCAGCCGACCATGCAGATGTTGACCAGTGTGCATAGTATGAATGTGTAACACAGAGCACACCACCACTGCTATACAACAACTGGAACAACAACGAGAAGCACAAACATACAGGGTCAAATGTTGTTGATGAAATGCCTGTCTTCAGCGCCTGATAACTGGCCTTTGTTTCACAGCAGCAATCCCGTGGTCTTGCACAGATGGATGTGCAGTCGCCGGGTCGTAGCGCCCTCTCGGTCTGCGGCGCCACTGGGCAGCTGCTGGGTAGCTGCTGGGGTCGCTGGAGAGCATCAGGCAGGGCGAGTTCACGGAGGTGAAGTCACTGCTGCAGTGGGCGTATTTCCACGGCTGTGCACTGGTCCATGTCGGGGAAGGGGCCGGGGTCGCCGTAGAATTGGCCTCGGAGGGCACATCCGTCTCCACCAGCAGCATCCAAAGCTCCATCTTGCCCTGACCGGGCACTTGCACATACTCCGCAGCACGGACATGGGCCAGCGCACACCAGATTGCCACAACAAGGAACAACAGTTTAATCATAGGGCTGCAGACCAGTGGCAGTGGCAGTGGCAGTGGTGCTGGTAACAAGACTGCAGCCGACCATGCAGATGTTGACCAGTGTGCATAGTATGAATGTGTAACACAGAGCACACCACCACTGCTATACAACAACTGGAACAACAACGAGAAGCACAAACATACAGGGTCAAATGTTGTTGATGAAATGCCTGTCTTCAGCGCCTGATAACTGGCCTTTGTTTCACAGCAGCAATCCCGTGGTCTTGCACAGATGGATGTGCAGTCGCCGGGTCGTAGCGCCCTCTCGGTCTGCGGCGCCACTGGGCAGCTGCTGGGTAGCTGCTGGGGTCGCTGGAGAGCATCAGGCAGGGCGAGTTCACGGAGGTGAAGTCACTGCTGCAGTGGGCGTATTTCCACGGCTGTGCACTGGTCCATGTCGGGGAAGGGGCCGGGGTCGCCGTAGAATTGGCCTCGGAGGGCACATCCGTCTCCACCAGCAGCATCCAAAGCTCCATCTTGCCCTGACCGGGCACTTGCACATACTCCGCAGCACGGACATGGGCCAGCGCACACCAGATTGCCACAACAAGGAACAACAGTTTAATCATAGGGCTGCAGACCAGTGGCAGTGGCAGTGGCAGTGGTGCTGGTAACAAGACTGCAGCCGACCATGCAGATGTTGACCAGTGTGCATAGTATGAATGTGTAACACAGAGCACACCACCACTGCTATACAACAACTGGAACAACAACGAGAAGCACATACAGGGTCAAATGACTCATCGCCTGCCTTTTGGATGTTTGTTGATGAAATGCCTGTCTTCAGCGCCTGATTGCTGGCCTTTGTTTCACAGCAGCAATCCCGTGGTCTTGCACAAATGGATGTGCAGTCGCCGGGTCGTAGCGCCCTCTTGGTCTGCGGCGCCACTGGGCAGCTGTTGGGGTCGCTCGAGGGCAACAGGGGCACAGACCCCAAACAGCCGGTGGTCATACATGCAGAGGCACAACACCCTCCACGCCTGCGGGAAAGAAGGCAGGGCATGTGGTTGCAAAGCCGCTGGAACAGATTGGTGGGTAGGGCCGCCGTCCCAAGACTTGCCAGAGATGACAGGGGGCAGCGGCAGGTCTCCATCTTCAGCGTGCAAGCGGTTGGCACGCTCTGCGAGGGCAGCGAGGACACGGATGAGGACAAGGAGGTGGTTGAAGGGGGTACCCTTCGCGGCACCGGCATGAGTTCGTCCGAGTCATCTGCATCAACATCAATGTACTCGTGCACTTCCGGTTGTGCTGTGAGTCAACGCATTTAGTGTGCCGCTGTCGTGTGTTTTGCGTGTTGTGGCGCAGGGGTGCGATGCCCGAGAGGTGCGGATGCTGGACGAGGTGCGTCGGGAGGTGTGTGCCATGCTGACGGCCGAGGAGGAGGGGCATGCGTGTCTGCTGCGTGCGCTGGAGAGCATCAGGCAGGGCGAGTTCATGGAGGCGAAATCACTGCTGCAGCGGGCGTACTTCCGCGGCTGTGCACTGGTCCACGTCGGGGAAGGGGCCAGGGTCGCCGTAGAATTGGCCTCGGAGGGCACATCCGTCTCCACCAGCAGCATCCAAAGCTCCATCTTGCCCTGACCGGGCACTTGCACATACTCCGCAGCACGGACATGGGCCAGCGCAAGGTATTTTGCGTAATGACGATGAGGATGCTGGTTCCGTGTCCTCTTCTGATGACAGCCCTGCAACAATTGCCTCTGCCTGTTGATGAGCTGGCTGCTGTGTGCAGCGATTGTCAAGAGCCAGCTCCTAAGGGTTCATGCAACATATGCAACAAACAATTGTGTGATGACTGCGCAGCCAACCATGCTGCAGGGATGGATCTAACTGGGGGGGGGGGTGGGTGTCCTTCCCTACCCCCCCCCCCCTCCCCCCCCCTGTTGTGACCAGGCGTCACAATATGCGTCACAAAAAACCCCGGTCACAGATTGAGCCACGCAGGGTACCAGGAGGCAGGCAGCACACCCCTTCACTTGAAGCATTCAAGGCAAACCATTGCATATTCCAGGAAACAGTTTTTTGTCTTTTTTGCTGGTGCACCAGGGTTCTTATTCACTGTCACTGTCGCTGTCAGTACCCAGTACCCACAGCTGCACCCACAGCACCCACAGCCAGAGCAATTGCTGCGGCGCGACGGGCTGCGCGGCTCCTTTTTTTTCGGCATGCCGCAGCTGAAACACACAGCCGATCACACTGAACGCCCACCTTCTTTCAACCCATGACAGAACTATGACAAAGGCCGTCGGAAGGATGCAGCAGACAAATGAGCTGCTGCGAATGTCGTCAGCTCTTCTTGCCAAATTGCACAAGGGGGGGAATTGTTCAGCCATTTGAGATCATCACTAAAAGGGGGGAATTATTCAGGGGCGGGGGAATTATTCAGGGGGGGGGTGTACAACATAATATGCTGGGGGGTTGAGGGTGGGGGGGCATATCCCAGGACACAATTGAGATGCTGCCCACACAGGCACAATTGACAATGCCCATTGTGGGAAAACAGCTTTTCTGAAAATATTGTGACACCCAAAAGGCTCTGTGGTACTTTCCGAGGGCAGTGGTACTTTCCGAGGGCATGCGGGATGGTTGCTGGATTGCTCATCTTTGTGTTCCTGAGCTTCCTGTGTTTTTGTGACAATTCTGTTTTTGTGACATTCTGCTTGCATGCGCGACAGAGAGATGAGACGCGGTGTCAACTGCCTATTGTATTTTTTGTGACATGTCACAATTCACTACCCCCCCCCCCCTCCCCCCCCACCCCCACCCCCTGAGTGGCGCACAAATTAGATCCATCCCTGGCATGCTGTGGAATGCTTCGCCCTGGAGTAATACACAATGATCTGCACTGTTTGAATTGTTGACCTGGTCTCAGCTAACAACTTTGCTCTGGCCTTGTCCAGCTGCACTGCAGCTGCCTGACAAAGGGGGGGGAGGGCGTATCGGATAGCACCCAAGCTAGCGCAGTTGCAGAGGGCCAGCTCAGGCTCAACAAGGCGAAATCAATAGCAGGCTGGGTTTGGTAAAGCAAGCACACCAACAACACAGCTCGTCACACGAAATCTGACACAGAGATAATGAGCAACGGATACAGGACTCGCAGACACCCCCGTGTCAGCCCCGTATCATATGATGACCATATGACACAGGCATATGGTCATCGTCACCACTCTCAGTTCATTGTTTGACCTGCTGCACTGCAGAGCATCTCAAATGGGGGCCGAATGTTTCTTGGCCCGCTTGCCCGCTTGCCGGGAGGGGGGGGGGGGGGGCTGACACCTAAGTAGAACATTGGATTGAATTGATTGAAGAAGACAGACAATGGAAAGCAAAAATTGCACAATGAGGCAATGACTTCTTCAGCATGGCATAAGTGCATCATCACAAGATATCCAGACACCAGGGCATATGAACCTTAGGTGAGCCCAAACTGCCTGTTGGGATGTACGGATTCCTCGTGCGCATAATACTGTCTTCCCTGCGGGCAGTGCTGCCGAGAGGCTGATGACTGGAGGTCCGAGAATTCACATGCAAGACTCTTCAGTTGGCAAGCCAGCCCCCAAATCGGCAAAGAAATCCCAACAAATTGGCAAACAAATTGGCAGACCGATTTTTCGCCAAAATAGGTTCCCAGTGACCTGGATCTCAGTCCCAGGGCCCAAACTCACCTTCCTTTTGGTTGCTCAGTTGTTGGGGTCAAGTCAGATTTTGGTGAAACCGAAAGAACACAAAGCCGGGGGTGGGGAGGGGAGGCAGAAATGCAGCTCCTAGGGGCACGGCAGCAGATGAATCGGAGGAATGCATTGGGGCGTGCAGAGCGAACACCCAAGCCGCAAACTGCCCCCTGACCAGCATCAGGGTACTTGTCCCGCAGAAAAGTTTAATCATCAGGGGACAATGAATCCCAGGGGACCACAAACGCGTCTTTTTGTGGGCAGTAAAAACACTTCATGTTGCCAATCTGAACAACCAACATACAAAGAAAAGGTATTATACAGTGTCACGAAGTAAATGATGCACATCTTAGAGTGACGCCTCCAAACCCAAGTCAGCAGAATGAATCGGCCAAATCACAGAAACCCCACAAATCGGCAGAACAAATCGGCAGAATTCAGAACCCCAACAAATGGGCAGAACAAATCGGCGAAATCGACCGAATTCGGCCGCCGATTTGGGGGCTGGGTTGTGGGTGCTTGTCCATTATAGTGCCTGTGGGTGCTTGTCCATTATAGTGCCACGACGATGTGCCTACTACCCGTGCACTTTTATTTCTCCAGCCTTCAAAGACCCAAGTAACGAGCGTTCGGGACGTTCGGGGCTTCCCGACCATCCTTGGGGTTTGAACCCCCGACTTGAGGACTGGTGTTGGGTGTTGAGCCACTGTACTACATGACAACAAGGATGGTGCATTATTGCTCCAATACTGCTGGCCGGCCAGTGAAAGATTGTACGAATTGCTTTAACAAGCAGTGTTGCAACCACAGATGCAGATGAAAGGCACAGAAGACATGATACTCCGGCTAGATCGACCTGGCTGGGTCACTCTGCGTCTGAAAAGAGGTCCCCACTCAGCAACCAGAACACACTGCTTGTGTAGACAGGCAAACAGTGGGCATCAATGTCAGTGATCCTCCATGTACTTACTGGGGCACCAAATGTTGACACCAAATGTTGACACCAAATGGGGGCTTGACTGGGAACGGGGGTCGGGGACAAATGATTGCTACCAGAGTAATCGACTGGTGCTTGACCGTACTGCCGTGTCAGAGTGTGACATGCCGTCTGGGTTGTTCGACGAGTTGAATGTATCAGACCTTTTTCTCGAGTTCATCAGGGGCCATCGCCCTGTACTGAGCCCGACAGGAACTGGGGCAGCAATACCTCGGCCTAAGCGCAGTTCAATTGACCCAATATGAAGTTGCATTGAACGGGGTGATTAGCAATGCCGGATCGAATGTCGGTCCCTCGTGTGTGGCCTGTTGGGTTTGTACACCACGGGCATGCTCCAAGTGCGAGGAATCACTGCAGGTAAAATTTGTGTTTTATGCAGAGGATTTGTTACATCTACATCCCACTACCACCCCTCGGTGTGCGTCCCATCATGCATGCGGTATGTGGAGCCTAATGTGGCAATATTAGGCTCCAGGCAACAAGCCCAAGTGAATGCAGCAAGCCACTTGCCAGGTTGCCAGGGATAGAGAGCCACCCTGATTTGGGTTACACTGGTACCACGTGGACAACAGCGAACATGAAAATCGACAGCTATTTAATTGGCATGGGTATGGCAGTGTCGAGAAAAATGTGCGGTGAAGGAGTGTCCTTCCAAAAGGCAGGATGCTGCCTTGACCCCACCACAATACTGTTTTCCAGCGTTCTGGTAAAGCGTGTGTGCAGGACCTCAGGGTTCCCCGGGTCAGCGGCCAGGCGCTACCTGTTTTGTCCGAGGGCAAACTTCATAAGTAGTGGTAATTTCTTCAGGAGCAGGGTCGTAATCAGGTGGGAAAGCCTTATTCAGGAAATTCATCAGATCGACCCCTTGGCCAGTGTACACAGGCCTGGGCGTGAGGGCAAAGATGTAGCTCAGCAGCAGCTGAGCACCCAACCAGTACCCCGAAGGACCAGCAGGGTGAGAGTCGTCCCGCAGGATTCGGTCAAACCCATCGAAGGCCTGGTCCGGAATGATGCGGGCAGACCAACTTATGCCAATCGACCACAGCAACCTTCAGCCCCTCTGAGCGGGGGGACTGCACGGAACAATGCATCGGGCCTGAGAACATTTTGTGGTAGAACCGACTTTGTGCATGTGCAACACGGTAGTAAGTGGTAGTCAGCAGGATTACATGCTTGGCGCCTGCAGACTTCAGAGAGTACAGGATATCTTCAAGTAACTTTCCTGGTTGCTTTGTGATGTTTTGACAACATTCCCACAAGCACTTCGTGGTCAGAGACTTGTCGCGATGCCTGCAGAATTTCGCATGTTGTAGGACATGAACCACGCTATCTATATCCCGTTGTGGACATTCGGTTTCATTGCACCATTTTATCGTATGGTCCAGTTTCGAGGGATTAGACTTGGTTCCTGCTCTTGCTTTGTTTACGATTTCCACTTTGGGGAACCGTAAGGGAGTCGACTGACCTGCAGTTTCAGAGGGGAAAGCAAGGACCTCCCTGTAGAATTGCTGAAGCACGAAATCGATGTACTGGTGTACTAGCCAAGGTACACTGTCACCATGCACAATCAATTTTAGGGATGGTTTTGCAAGAAGGGGTGGTATGTTTCCAGCACGTGGGGCATTTACCGAGAGTGCAACTTGACCAGCTCGGAAACTCCAGGCACTAGCCTGCAGCTTCTTGACAAAGCTGGGGTGAAAAGCATCAGGAAATTGCTGTGTCGCCAGCACAAGCATATTCAGTTTATCGGACTCTCCCTCACGCGCTCTGTATTCATCGAAGGTTGTATTGGAAGGGACTTTCAGAATACGAATCGACAGATTGCCGCATTTCTCAGGACCCCTCGGTGCGGGGGCCGGCTTAAAACACACATGGGTGTACTTTGAAAACTGGACCCAGACCCATACGGTTGAGTTCTTCCATCTGTTGCGTACAATCCTACTACAGGGGCTCATGGGGACACTGGTGCACACAAACAACACACTCTTCTGAGGCACGATATTCACGTGGTTTATGAAACCTTGCGTGTGGTTCAGCTCCTGCGAATCCTCTCCGACACCCCACTGATTACCAGGAGCTGGGGTTGTGGAAGCGTCCAGCCACATGAAAAGGGGGGCCCATTGCGTTTTGGGACCCAGAAAATATAGTGGACGACAATCCCCAGTACCAGCGGCACAATTACCCGGAGTTTGTGACTTGGGAGGCAACTGCTGTTCAGTCGTGTTCAATCTCCAACGCGCTCCAACGGAAGGCAGAGGGGATGTGCACTGTGCTCTGTCTTGGGTTGGTACTCCAAGGTGAGGGTCCCAGCTGCCGGTCGTGCTCACCAACACCAACGCCGCGACCGAGAGCGACGTTACAAAGCCGGCAGCGATGATTGTCAGTGCTGGGAGACGCCTGGTGAGCTGCATCACCTTGCATTCAATGAACAGGAACAAAATGGCGGCGATGGTGATTGAAGCTACCATGATCATGATGTCACGGCCAATTGTTGCTAGAGCTGCGGGTTGGGTCTGGTCCTTGGTATTTTCAACAGTGTCTCCAAACCAATAAATAAGGGGGTAATGGATGACATAAACGCCATATGACATCTTCCCCAGAAACAGCACTGCCTTGGAATGCAACAAGCGGCTACCAATGGCCCATGGCGGCTCTGTTGTGCGAAAGGTTCCAAGGACAACCAGGGCAACAACCACAAACGTATTCGGTAGGCGCCAGTAGGCGATGTATGAAGGCAACAGCTCCTCTGCAGAGTAGGGCAGCATGCTCTCCCCAATGACAATGGCAAAGGCCAAAAGATACAAGGCCTCAAAGACAAGGGCCTGCATGGGAGTAAACTGGGGGAGTTCACTAGTGCGCCTGTACCAGGCGTACAGGGTTGGGTTTAGCCGCACGAAGCAAAAAAGTAGGCCCCCGGCCCGGAACTCCCCCGCACGAGTCCATGACGCCAAATAGGCCATATGCACCCCTCTTGACGCCGCAGTCACTTGCGAAATCAAATGAGAGGTCGCGATCAGCATGCATTCCCCGAAGGCGAGACCCCAAATAGACATGTCTCGGGCTCTCTGCAGCTTCTCCTCAGCTGGCAATGGTGAGGGTGCTTCAGGTGATGCAACTTGTGGTGCAGCGGCTGGCCATACTTTTCTGAATGTGGTAGTCCAACAGAGAAACACAATCGGCCAGATCAAATAATATTGCTCCTCGATAGCGAGACTCCAGAGGTGGCGGACTATCGAAGACTTTCCATCCTTCGCGAAGTAATCTGCATCGCGCGAGATCAAATGGATGTTCTCGCCGTAGAACACTGCCTAGAATAAATCCCAGCGGAAAAAATACAGCTCTTCAGGTGTTGGTGGCTCCCCAACAATACCAGCCCTCTGCAAAATGATTGCCAGGCAGATAGCCATGAGGGTCAGAAACAAAGCGGGGAACAAGCGGCTGATACGCCGGGACCAGAAGATCAGCACGTCGATGCTGCCCTTGTCGTCCAATGTGGCCACAGTGCTACTCGTGATCATGAAGCCCGATAGGGTGAAGAAAAGTCCGATGTTGACCCACGCGTTTCGAACAATCTGCCTGCGCATGTGGTAGAGCATGACAAGGACGATGCCGACTGCCCGGATGGCATCAAAACTTGGGTAAGACACAGGAGCTCTGCGGGCTTTGGTCTGGGCGTCATTTTTACTGCCGGCATTTCGCTCTTCAATTTGCATATGCCAGAAGCGTTTCTTGCTGGCAAAAGCAAGCCAAAATGCCACAAAAAACTCTAGACGCACAAATGCGTGAGGGCATCCGGGCGTTCAAAATACGCGCACGTCACAGGGATGGATGCTGGGGCGAGCGCACCTTGTGTTCCGACATCCACATAGCACCACATAGCACGCCCCAGAAATGCGGCTTTGGGAATGCTATTGGCTGCTTTTCAAGAGTTACAAATTGTGTGAGATCAAAGAAATATGTGCCATGGATCAGATGAGATGGTGGCTGGAGATGCCCAAGAGAGAAATTCTGCGGCTCAAGAGCAGCCCTAGTTTCCTTCGAGCAATGCATCATTCCATGCAACCTTAGTGCCTGAGCTTGAGTCCAAAAAACAGCTGATTGATGGGCACGGTGAAACCTTTCTAGCTAATTTCAACGACCAAGAGTTGCAACGGATGCCCAAGAAAGACCTGATTGCTGCCATATGCAGGGAGTGCAGAGAGATAGACACGCCGGCATGCACGACGAGCCTAGTGAGGGACACGAATGCTCTCTTGGCAGCCGCTGGGTCTGCAAAACACGTCGCTAGCTAGGGGGTGACTGGATGAAGTGGCTGAAGATTCCCGCACCCGGAGGGGCACCATCAAGTATGTGAGAGTATCAGACCACCCGGCTTTCACCGGACACCTACGACCTCAAGCTATTGGATGCAAATGATTGAGAACCTGAGGACACCGACCAGGAAGTGCGGAGGTGCCTGCGGTGCTTCGTCGTACCGGCCACAGAGCCACAAACTTGGGACAAATAAGTGCCGCACAGGTGCTTTCTTCAGTCCTGTGCACCGTTGTCTTCGATGTTGTTGCTCACAAGATCCAAATGCAGCGCGTGTAGCACAGGGTCGCTTTGGCCTGACATCCATGCCTGAGTTTCGGGTTGGGTTCCCATGGTGTGCCCATGCGTATTATGCATGGGCACCCCCTGGGTCCTCCCACTGCCCAACTGTTGTATTACTCATGGTTCTTGCAAATGCGGGAAAAGACGTCTACCCTGTGTAGGGGGACTCTCTCCTTCCAATGTGCTGGAGAAGCAATTTAAGCGTTTGTAAATGCGGTTTTGCACACCATTCTCCACGAAATGCTCTCTGTAGTGAAGCATCACCTGAACAACCTGCACCCAATTGCCAATGGGACAATCGGACCATGGAGCTCGAAGGGATGCAGTGCGACTGGGACCCCAGTGAGTCAGACGAAACAATGAATCAAGGACTGGAGGAGCCAAGACTAATAATGCCTGTAAATCGGAGCAATCGGTGGCCAGTATGTACCAGCCAATCGCCGATCTTTCCTTCCCACATTGGACGACACAACCTTACCCACTGTCACGCAATTCTGTAGCTGCAGTCCCAGCTCTTTCAAAACCAACCTTGGAGCTTGTTCTGTCACCTGTGGTGACATATTCTGCAATGGTTGGGCCGCACCATACACCAAAGGGCAGCTGTGTGGAGACGAGATATTCCCTGTGTCACACTATCATCACTGTGGACCACTCAAGCTTTTCTTGGTGACAACAGAACATGTAGGGGGCAAATCACATGCCCACACTCAAATAGTTGTAGTGTCAAGGGCTGAAGCACCTGCACACACGTCGCTTTTGAGTCTTACAACGGCGGAGGCGGCGGTGCTCGGGTATTTTCAGGGCTGGGCCAAGTGCCTGTGCTGAACACCCGCATTAAAAACGATGTTGAAGAGCACAACCTTGTAATACACATCCCACAATTACAATCATCGCACCGGGTGCGCGCCAGGGGCCAGGATTTAAGAAGTCAAAAATCACAGGGCAAAATTTGCATTCCGAGAGAGCGTGTTTTACAGTTTCCTTTTTTCCACAGAGGGGGCAATCGGTTGTGCCACTGAGTGAAAAAATGCGGTCATGAACCATGAGTTTATGCCACACTGTTGCCCGTTGCATGAACTCCTTGGTGGTTGGGTGGTGTTTTGCTCTGACCCATTCCTTCTAGACCCAGTTTGGCTGCTGTTTTGGTGTGTCAGGGTCCTGGCTGACAAATTTCAAGAAAAATCCTTTAGCTCGTTTTGACAAAAGACACTGTGCCATATTGGCCGTTCACTTGTGTTTTCCGGAGGCTTGACAAGTGGTGCCTGTCTACGTAATAGTGAGAACACCTTGGCCGACTAGGCAATGAATGAGAGGGAGGCGACTCTGACCATACCAAGTTGTATAAAGGGGAGGTGTCTGGGCTCATAAGAGAGACCAATCTTGCCACACCAAGACGTGAATAGCTCTCGCACAGGGGCCGGAAAGTGTTCCGGATGATTGATCATGTGATCTTTGTTCGCTTTCCACCTTGTTTGGGTGTTGGAGGGGGGAGGGGGCTCCCAAGGGGGCTGGGGCACCACCTGCCTATGCGGTTTTCTAGCCTCCACAGCTCAAAAAATAGAAATTTCGGAGACTGATTCTTTTTTATATTCTGACCATCCAAAATGATCAAATGTCCTATGTAAAGCATGTTTTAGCCAGGGGGGGGGGGGGCGTTTCTGCGAAATGTGAAGTCATGCCGTTTTGCCTAAAATTGGCCACTTCGAAAAAAGGGGGGGGTTTTTACCCCTTTTGCGCGCAAAAAAAATTTTCCAAAACGCGCCGCGGGGGGTTACCTTGGATGTGCACAAGTGCATATTTGCCCATTTTTTGGGCATGCAGAAGGAAATTTGGGGGTGTCTTGCTTCAAAAGTGATGGATCTTTGCACGCTTACTTGATGCTGCTGTTTCACATATCAGGTGTGGCAGGGACGCGGTGGCCTAAGGGGTTAGCATACAACAACGGAGGCCTCCACTCTACCTCCTCACCAATGCAATGGTGGTTGTAGCCGCGCACACCCCCTGCCGGGGGGGGGGGCATGGACGATTTCTCTTCGGCGCGGCCCAACACCGAAGAGGGTGCCTCACAGGGTGCCCAATCCTGCCAGACGTACGTTTCGTCACGTTTCGCGTTTCGCGTCACCGCTTCATGGGGTGCCCAGTCCCACAATACGGTCGTTTCGAATCGTTTCGCGTTTCGGATCACCGCTTCATGGGGTGCCCAATCCCACAATGCGGTCGTTTCGAGTCGCTTCGTGTTTCACGGGGTGCCCAATCCCGAAACTTCGGTTGTGCCAACAACAAGTACATCGTCTGTCACGCTATGGTTGTGTGTTGTTGTGTGTCTCGCGGCAATGCGCGGAACCGCATGCACTTCGCACCCCCCCCAAAACAAAAACTCCCTAGCGGTAACACCCATCTACCACTTTCACTTCAATCTCCATTTCCTCAAGGCACCGCTTGCACTGCGTTGGTCCCAAGCCCCCCGCCATAGCGTAATGTCTTATGCACCTGCTTGTGCACCTCACGTCATCTTCTACTTCCGCTGTCTTTTGGAGTCCCTACTCGACATCCGTTCTGGTGCTTGTCGCTTCTGTGCCACCGAAGCTGCCACGGGTGCCTTCCCACTCTTCACTTGCTTGCCTTGCCCGCGGGGTTGCTTGGTGGTCTTCTTGTACACTTTCTTGTGTCCTGTCGCAACGACCACTTTGGCACTGGTGTCCGAACTGCTGCTGTCGGAACTAGACTCCGACGATGTAGAGGACGTTCCACCACTACTAGAATTGGTCGTTGACGAACTATCCGTGTCGGAGCCGTCTGGCTCATCGGACGCGCGACGCTCTGGACGCCAATCTTCATCGGCCTCACTTGTAGGTCGTTGTGTGCCATACTTGTCCCCTCCTTCATCACCCGTGGTTGTGGCTTGTCCCATGCCTTCCCTTGCTTCCTTGTCCACATGAATGGTAATCCGCCGAACCTTTTCTGCTTTCTCCGCCTTTGTCTTCCGAGCACGCCGGCACAACCCAATCAGTTACTTCAATTGTTTCGGGGTCCAAGCCGGGATGCACAAGCCGCAGGTGGTACTCGATATTCAATGCGCTTCTTTTCCAATGCCTTCTTGTACTTGAAGCTATACCGGTAAGGGCAGTTGGTGGACACCTTCGTCCCATTCAACGTGGTTTCGCAAGTCCCGGTGGAACGACCGCAAAAGCCACATGGCTCCGCTTTTCCACGATTGCGTGCATCCGCCACGGCGTCACCTTTAGCAATGTGCTCTGCCACGTGGTCCAACATTATGCGCAAGGGCACCGCCGCATCACAAAAGAGGCAACATCGTACATCATCTGCAAGCCGCAAGTCACAACCCTTCACTCCATCATATGGCTCTGCTACGATCACGGGGCAGTACTTGATGTCTTGGGCCGCGGCATCAATGAACGTATTCAAGATGTTCGGGTCTACTTCCCATCTTCCCTCATCGGTGATGTCCAAGTCCATAAAGGTGGTGCTCGCTGCGTCCACGTCGATGGTGGGACCAAACCTGCCACTCCATTGCAGTGCCACTTCCGCGTTTGGCCGGGAAAACGACAAGAATTCTCCACTAAGCTTCGCACCTTGGGTGTGCTTCAAGCCCATGGCCGACGGATGTGCAATCGTTGTGCCTTCCAAAGTACACTTCAGCAAGCTGAAGACCCCTACTGATGTGCACTTACCCTTTGATGGCGAATTGTACGTTACCAACGTCGCAAACGGCGTTCCGGGCGCAACTGCATGTGCGGGCGGGGGTGCAACACATGGTCCCGGACATCGTCCTTCACCTCTCACCCTTCGCAACCGCTCCGTAGAATCATGCTCCAAATTGCTGTTGAAAACCTTGTTGATGTACGGGGCCATGTGGACGGTGGACCCGTCATTTAGTTTGACATATGCCGCCGACCGGTCCGGCCCATCTGCAATTTGCAAGAATGACTCCCAAACATGACCTTCGGGGACTTCAGAGGTTGAGTTGCCTTGCACTGCTGTTTCCGGTACTTCTTCCACCACCAAAGAGACATCTTTCTCCTCGTCAACTTCCTTTTGTAGAGACCGGCCCTTTGGCTTCAAGAGGGTTGCTCCTTCCAAAAATAACTGATTGAATATACCAATGCTACCTTGTGTTCCAATGTTGGGGTGTATAGCCAGAATCTTTTCCGCTTCATTGATACATTGCTGCCACACGGCACCCAACTTGATGTTTTTCACTTTGCAATCGCCCTTGTATCCAGGTGGTTTTAGACGATCCACTAGGTAGCGAGTACGAGTCTGCTTCCATTCCGGATTATCCTCGAACATTTTCATCACACTCATAATGGTCCTGAGGCGAGTCATCAACTGTGCCATGTCAAAATTACGATTGTGCTCCATGCACCGCAATAAAGACTAAAGGTCCTCATTGGGCTGCGACCCTAGCAACGTGACGTAGAAACTGGCCTCGGGTGTGTTCATTTGCATCCACCATATCACGTACAGGACGCCTTGAAAACTGTATTGCAAATGTACGTACCAGGCAGTGGTGATGAACTTGGTCCCAAACTTGTTGTAGTTGAACATGAGCAAGAGTGCCGACGTCCCCAGGAATAGCAATGTGGTGGTAAGGGAATTCTCCGCTCCAAAGTAGCCATGGCATAGACCATCAAAAATGCAGCCAAGGAGAATCAAGTCAGGCTGGACGCGCGCCAAGACATTTGCGACATCTTCAGTGGATTGGAGGGCAACACCGACACATGTGACACATTGCAAAAGTTGCAATGCATACTCAACATGCTGCTTATCCTTTGGATTGAACATGGACTGATTCAGAAATTGTACCCCACCGGCATTTCCGAGTACCCGCAGCGTCTCCCCATTTATGGGGTGCCCAACCTCCAGTACCATGCCGTGCAATAGCACTAGGGTACGTACCCTCTTCAACAAATGTGAAGGGTCGTAGATGGTGCCTCCCCAAGGTGCCATGTTAACGTCCACGCCTACGAGAAGTAGTTCCATTTTGAAGCCCAAGGGAATGGACAATTGTTGTGCGAGAACACGCCGTGAATCTGCATCGGTACCCACTCCAACAATGCAACCACGGGCCATTAGTCACTCGGAACTGGTCCACGTCTCCACCAAGCCACACAACAAGTCCTGCATGTGCGTTGCCGTGAACTTATTGCATGACCCCTATGCCAGCACGGGGTAGCCCGTGTAGTACACAGCATGGTGTGGAACCAACAGCGCACTCCTTCAACACCATGGCACAACGGTCCGCGCTCGGACTAATCCTTGCTTGGTTGGAAGTGTGCGCTAGTTTGTGGCAACCCAATTTCCAATACAATAGGCCCATTTGCTTTTCTTTCCGTGTGTAGTGCGGAGCGTATGTCTTGCCCGCCTGGTCGAGTACATACAAAATGTAACTTGCACTGTGACCACGGTGTACCAACACATCCAAAATGCGGCCAAGTCGAGGAGGGGCATCCGGTTGGGCCATAGCAAATAGGAGCTTTTTGTACGTGTCCACTTGCCGATCAAGGACAGCACACTCACGGATTTTGTTTAGCCCGGCCATGTCACGTTTCCGTATTTGGCGGCGATATTCACGGCACCGGTCGACCAGTTGTCCCAAACTAAGCAAGGATAAGTTTGTGGTCTTCGGAGGATGGCAAGCAGTGTGTAACATCTTCACCATTTTGGGATCAGATGCTGTGTGCACGCAAGGAGGGCATGGTGCCCCATCTGGTCTTGGCCCCTCACAATCCACCGATGTTGCGCCACTTGTGTGGGCTATCCAAGTAGGACGAAAGTTGGGATCCGCGTGTTTCCCCCACGGGTACGCACAAACCCATTGCTCAACCGTTAGCCCACAAGGTAGTACACTACAATATGGAACGACTTCTCCTTGGCGGAATACTTGTCGTGGGGACGATCGGGGACTGGCTGCAACTTCAATCGCAGGTGATAGCGGGGACGATGCTATGTCGCGTGTTGTAGATGTAGGAGTGGTAATACCCGATGGAATCCCACCAGCGCTTGAAGCAGGCACATCGTGCCGTGGAGCTTCAGCGGGTTGATTGGGCCTCGTGCAAAAAGCATCTAGAGTACCTTTGGGGCTACCCCTTTGCGGTGTTTTGTGTTTGCCTCGACCATCGGTCCACATAGTACCAAGTGCCATGAACGTCTTGTGATGGACACCGTCTTTCACGTGCGCCCGGTACCACCCGTGCCCAGGTATGGCCGCTGTCTTCATAGGTTTCCCACAAACGCATACATATGTAGCTGTTCCTTCGTCCGCGGCACGCTGGGCACGATCACCATTGACACGATCCACCCAACGGTCATCAACAATGCCGACGTTGTTTGCGGACAATATAGTCTCAGCGTCCGCAACGGATGTGATGATAGCATCGGTGTTCAACCTGCAACATAGCGGAAAGCAATACGAACACCGGTCGATACGGTCGCAAAATCCGGTCATATGCGTATTGGTGAACACAACCTGTGATCGGCTGGTAAATCGGCCATCCAACCAAGGTCCAACAGAGAGGTCCACTGCCTTTGAACATTGCCTTTGTCGGAGTTGTTCAAGATCGTATGCTGTATATCTTTCAATGATACCGTATCACCAACCAGAACGGTGTGCACCGCTAGATGACAAGCTTCGCATTGCTTACCTACGGACAAAGGCACCGCAATGTAGCAGGTATTTGGGCAACCAGTGAGAGCCCCGATAGCGAGTGCATACCGCATCGGCAGACAGCTGCACGTTCTCTAGCGTCTGGTAAAAGGATGTGATGGATGGCGTCTTGGATGTCGCGCAATTGCGCAAATAGTAGCCCTTGGCGATGGGTCGTACCCTCGACGTCAATGTAAACGTACTTGCCACCGACGTAACACATCACCACCGTCGAGAGCCCGTATGTCACGATGAAGAAGAAACGTGTTTCCCTTGATATTGTGAACAAATCTTGAAAGCCTATGAAACGCAACCAAAACGACCCGAGTTGGCGCACATCTCCCTTTTCCCCACGTCGTCCAAAGCGATACGGTGGTGCAACGTGACCCCCCTTGTCCCTACATCCTTAGGTTGGCACGGGGGAACCTGCAAGTGCTTCGCTCCACTTCATGAAATAGGCACCAGACACATTGATGCTGCCAGGCAACTTCAGGACCGTCGTTGCTTGTGGTGGCTTTATCGAACACCTACCCAACCGCGGTGCGTTGAGCGCGTGAGCAGCCGTGGCAACGCAACAAGTCCGCAACAAGTTGTATTGCGTGCGTGCCAAAGTGCCGCACGTAGCAACAAGGCCCAATAGCAACGCACAAGACGATAGACTAGTTTGATCGCCAAGAACGCGGAGGGTGGTGGCGTCGTGCTTGCAAATGATCCCATTGCATGTGAGGTCACCCAAACGGATAGGCAAAATTTCTGAGGCATGTTGCTAAGCCATTAGACCCAACGCTGTGATGTGAGAAGTGGGGACACGCAAGGCAAAATTGTTCGAGGCTCCGTCCTACGCCGTAAACCCTGCCAAAACCCCCCTGTCACAAAGAATCAACTTCCACGTGCTAAGTGTTTGTCCGGGGGGAGCATCAAAAAAAGGGGACAAAATCCAAATTGGCCACGTGTTCCTAAGCAACGCAAGCGGGGGGCAAAATCAGAAGTGGCCCACTTGTGTGCCAAATGGCTACCTCACCCCTGCCGTCTCGGGGATCCCCACTGCTTCAGAGCGGGGGGACAAAATCAGAAGTGGCCCACTTGTGGGCGAAATGGCTACCTCACCCCTGCCATCTCGGGGATCCCCACCGCATCAGAGCGGGGGGACAAAATCAGCAGTGGCCCACTTGTGGGCGAAATGGCTACCTCACCCCTGCCGTCTCGGGGATCCCCACCGCATCAGAGCGGGGGGACGAAATCAGAAGTGGCCCACTTGTGGGCGAAATGGCTACCTCACCCTTGCCATCTCGGGGATCCCCACCGCATCAGAGCGGGGGGACAAAATCAGAAGTGGCCCACTTGTGGGCGAAATGGCTACCTCACCCCTGCCGTCTCGAGGATCCCCACTGCTTCAGAGCGGGGGGACAAAATCAGAAGTGGCCCACTTGTGGGCCAAATGGCTACCTCACCCCTGCCGTCTCGGGGATCCCCACCGCATCAGAGCGGGGGGACAAAATCAGAAGTGGCCCACTTGTGGGCGAAATGGCTACCTCACCCCTGCCGTCTCGGGGATCCCCACCGCATCAGAGCGGGGGGACAAAATCAGAAGTGGCCCACTTGTGGGCGAAATGGCTACCTCACCCCTGCCGTCTCGGGGATCCCCACCGCATCAGAGCGGGGGGACGAAATCAGAAGTGGCCCACTTGTGGGCGAAATGGCTACCTCACCCTTGCCATCTCGGGGATCCCCACCGCATCAGAGCGGGGGGACAAAATCAGAAGTGGCCCACTTGTGGGCGAAATGGCTACCTCACCCCTGCCGTCTCGAGGATCCCCACTGCTTCAGAGCGGGGGGACAAAATCAGAAGTGGCCCACTTGTGGGCCAAATGGCTACCTCACCCCTGCCGTCTCGGGGATCCCCACTGCATCAGAGCGGGGGGACGAAATCAGAAGTGGCCCACTTGTGGGCCAAATGGCTACCTCACCCCTGCCGTCTCGAGGATCCCCACTGCTTCAGAGCGGGGGGACAAAATCAGAAGTGGCCCACTTGTGGGCCAAATGGCTACCTCACCCCTGCCGTCTCGGGGATCCCCACCGCATCAGAGCGGGGGGACAAAATCAGAAGTGGCCCACTTGTGGGCAAAATGGCTACCTCACCCCTGCCGTCTCGGGGATCCCCACCGCATCAGAGCGGGGGGACAAAATCAGAAGTGGCCCACTTGTGGGCCAAATGGCTACCTCACCCCTGCCGTCTCGGGGATCCCCACCGCATCAGAGCGGGGGGACGAAATCAGAAGTGGCCCACTTGTGGGCCAAATGGCTACCTCTCCCCTGCCATCTCGGGGATCCCCACCGCATCAGAGCGGGGGGACAAAATCAGAAGTGGCCCACTTGTGGGTCAAATGGCTACCTCACCCCTGCCGTCTCGGGGATCCCCACTGCTTCAGAGCGGGGGGACAAAAACAGAAGTGGCCCACTTGTGGGCAAAATGGCTACCTCACCCCTGCCGTCTCGGGGATCTCTACCGCATCAGAGCGGGGGGACAAAATCAGAAGTGGCCCACTTGTGGGCCAAATGGCTACCTCACCCCTGCCGTCTCGGGGATCCCCACCGCATCAGAGCGGGGGGACGAAATCAGAAAGGGCCCACTTGTGGGCCAAATGGCTACCTCACCCCTGCCGTCTCGGGGATCCCCACCGCATCAGAGCGGGGGGACAAAATCAGAAGTGGCCCACCTGTGGGCCAAATGGCTACCTCACCCGTGCCGTCTCGGGGATCCCCACCGCATCAGAGCAGGAGGACAAAATCAGAAGTGGCCCACTTGTGGGCCAAATGGCTACCTCACCCCTGCCGTCTCGGGGATCCCCACTGCTTCAGAGCGGGGGGACAAAATCAGAAGTGGCCCACTTGTGGGCCAAATGGCTACCTCACCCCTGCCGTCTCGGGGATCCCCACCGCATCAGAGCGGGGGGACAAAATCAGAAGTGGCCCACTTGTGGGCGAAATGGCTACCTCACCCCTGCCGTCTCGGGGATCCCCACTGCTTCAGAGCGGGGGGACAAAATCAGAAGTGGCCCACTTGTGGGCAAAATGGCTACCTCACCCCTGCCGTCTCGGGGATCCCCACCGCATCAGAGCGGGGGGACAAAATCAGAAGTGGCCCACTTGTGGGCGAAATGGCTACCTCACCCCTGCCGTCTCGGGGATCCCCACCGCATCAGAGCGGGGGGACAAAATCAGAAGTGGCCCACTTGTGGGCCAAATGGCTACCTCACCCTTGCCGTCTCGGGGATCCCGACCGACCGCTTGAGAGCGGCATGACAAAATCAGAAGTGGCCCACTTGTGGGCAAAATGGCTACCCGACCCTTGCCATCTCGGGGATCCCCACCGCATCAGAGCGGGGGGACAAAATCAGAAGTGGCCCACTTGTGGGCAAAATGGCTACCTCACCCCTGCCGTCTCGGGGATCTCTACCGCATCAGAGCGGGGGGACAAAATCAGAAGTGGCCCACTTGTGGGCCAAATGGCTACCTCACCCCTGCCGTCTCGGGGATCCCCACCGCATCAGAGCGGGGGGACAAAATCAGAAGTGGCCCACTTGTGGGCGAAATGGCTACCTCACCCCTGCCGTCTCGGGGATCCCCACCGCATCAGAGCGGGGGGACAAAATCAGAAGTGGCCCACTTGTGGGCCAAATGGCTACCTCACCCCTGCCGTCTCGGGGATCCCCACCGCATCAGAGTGGGGGGAAAAAATCAGAAGTGGCCCACTTGTGGGCGAAATGGCTACCTCACCCCTGCCGTCTCGGGGATCCCCACTGCTTCAGAGCGGGGGGACAAAATCAGAAGTGGCCCACTTGTGGGCCAAATGGCTACCTCACCCCTGCCGTCTCGGGGATCCCGACCGCATCAGAGCGGGGGGACAAAATCAGAAGTGGCCCACTTGTGGGCAAAATGGCTACCTCACCCCTGCCGTCTCGGGGATCCCCACTGCTTCAGAGCGGGGGGACAAAATCAGAAGTGGCCCACTTGTTAGCCAAATGGCTACCTCACCCCTGCCGTCTCGGGGATCCCCACCGCATCAGAGCGGGGGGACAAAATCAGAAGTGGCCCACTTGTGGGCAAAATGGCTACCTCACCCCTGCCGTCTCGGGGATCCCGACCGCTTGAGAGCGGGGGGACAAAATCAGAAGTGGCCCACTTGTGGGCCAAATGGCTACCTCACCCCTGCCGTCTCGGGGATCCCCACCGCTTCAGAGTAGGGGGACAAAATCAGAAGTGGCCCACTTGTGGGCGAAATGGCTACCTCACCCCTGCCGTCTCGGGGATCCCCACCGCATCACAGCGGGGGGACAAAATCAGAAGTGGCCCACTTGTGGGCAAGGTGGCTACCTCACCCCTGCCGTCTCGGGGATCCCCACCGCTTCATAGCGGGGGGCTAAATCAGAAGTGGCCCACAAGTGGTCAAAAATGCTATATAGTGGTAGTGTGAGGTGCGCTAAGCAAACCCTTCCCCCCAAAAAAGGGGGGGGTTTCGGTTGTGTGAAAACCCTACTTTTGCCTAAAAATTTGGCCAACGAAAGAAGGGGGGGGTTATGTAAAACCCCCCATGCTGTCGTTCTTCGCAGAAACGCCCCCCCCCTGGTTTTAGCCCCTGTTTATGTGGTTTTCACCCTATTTGGCTGTTTTTTTTTGGGGGGGGGATGGGACTGGGGCACAACCTCCTTATGCAGCTTTCTAGCCTCCGCAGCTCAAAAATCCAAATTCTATTGCCTTCGGCAGTGCACCTCGAAGAGAGGCTGACGGTCAGCCAATCAGTCAGTTAGTTACGCCAGCAGCCAGTCAGACAGTCAGTTGGACAAGCAGGCAGGCAAACAGAAACACACAGTTTGGGTTTTTTTCCAGCAAACTCGACTTCAAGCAGTGGGGAGAACGTTTGCGCCAGAACAAGGATAGTCAGCCAATCAGTTAGTTAGTCAGGCCAGCAGCCAGTCAGACAGTCAGTCGGGCAAGCAGGCAGGCAGACAAAAACACACAGTTTGGGTGTTTTTCCAACAGACTCGACTTCAAGATCGTGCCGTAGCAAACAGTGGTGGAGTGTTACAGCAGCCAACAGCAGACGTGCCAGCCGGCGGTTCGAACCCCGGTCGCCTCTCCACGGCCGACAACAGTCAGCCGGCCGGGAATCGAACCGCCCACCTACAAGTTTGCGTTGGTTGCATTACCATTCGACCGCTGCTTGTTTTGACAGCACCCGTTCTCCCCACTGCTTGAATCCTTCTGACCATAAACTTTTGACCCCCCCCCCCACCCCCCCTCAAAAAAGTGTTATCCAGTTTCATGGGATAGAGGCTTCAGAATCAAAAAATCCATTGGGGGATTGTCTTATTGGGCAAAATAATGATTTTACAAGGGGTTGGACATCAAATATCATGCCTTGGGGTGTGCTACGCAAATGACCCCCCAAAAGGGGGTTATACGACGCCCGCGCCTGCGCTTGATCTAACAACCTCTCTTCGAGGTGATTTCTGAAATCACCTCGCAGAGGTTGTTAGATCAAAGCCAGGCAGGCGTATATAGGGGAAAATGCCACATACCCCCCCATTTTGGCCTTTTTGGGCCTATTCGCGTACCCTACCCCAAGGGGTTGAATTGTTAGTTTAACCCCTTGTAAAATCATTATTTTGTCCAATAAACGCATCCCCCAATGAGTTTTTGGTCCGGACCCCCCCAGACCCCCCCCACTTGAAACCCACTTTTTTGAGGTTTTCAAGGAGGGGGGGGGGGTGGGGGGGTGGGGGGGGGGGGTCAAAAATGTCGAAAAAATGACCCCCCCTTTTTTTGGGTCGCAAATCATGAATCTTTTGGTTTTTTTTGATTTTGAGCCGAAAAAGTGTTTCCGGGTCCCGACTCCATAGGGTTTGTATGGGGCGGAGTGGGACGAGCGCTTATGCATTTTTTGGCCATTTTTGCTATGTTGGCGATTTTGGCGACCTCGGTGACCCCGTGGTATCCACTTTGAGGGGTGTGAGTGGGGATGTTGTGACAGTATCTGCCTACTAGGATACGGAAGGACGTTTTTTGCAGTCTCTAGCCTTGCTTAGGGCCGCTCACAACCCGTGCCAAAGACGCGAAATGACTGTTTCCAACAAAAATGGCATGTGAATGGGCCGGGACACAACCTGCTTGTGCAGTTTTTCACCCCGGACAGCTCAAAAATCGAAGTTTCCGAAACTTGTTTTTTTGATATTGTGACCACACAATCCAAGGTATGTAAGGCATGTTTTAGGCCGTATTTACGTGTTTTTCACCCGATATGGGTATTAGGTCCGGGGGGGGGGTCTCCCAAGGGATTGGTACACAACCTGCTTATGCAGTTTTTCACCCCGGACAGCTCAAAAATCGAAGTTTCCGAAACTTGTTTTTTTGATATTGTGACCACACAATATGACCATCCAAGGTATGTAAAGCATGTTTTAGGCCGTATTTACGTGTTTTTCACCCGATATGGGTATTAGGTCCGGGGGGGGGGGGGGGTCTCCCAAGGGATTGGTACACCACCTGCTTATGCAGCTTTTCACCCCGGACAGCTCAAAAATCGAAGTTTCCGAAACTTGTTTTTTTGATATTGTGACCACACAATATGACCATCCAAGGTATGTAAAGCATGTTTTAGGCCGTATGTACATGTTTTTCACCCGATTTGGGTATCAGGTCCGGGGGGGGGGGTCTCCCAAGGGATTGGTACACAACCTGCTTATGCAGTTTTTCACCCCGGACAGCTCAAAAATCGAAGTTTCCGAAACTTGTTTTTTTGATATTGTGACCACACAATATGACCATCCAAGGTATGTAAAGCATGTTTTAGGCCGTATTTACGTGTTTTTCACCCGATATGGGTATTAGGTCCGGGGGGGGGGGGGGGGGTCTCCCAAGGGATTGGTACACAACCTGCTTATGCAGTTTTTCACCCCGGACAGCTCAAAAATCGAAGTTTCCGAAACTTTTTTTTTGATATTGTGACCACACAATATGACCATCCAAGGTATGTAAAGCATGTTTTAGGCCGTATTTACGTGTTTTTCACCCTTTTTGGGAATCAGGTCCGGGGGGGGGGGGGGGGGCTCCCAAGGGATTGGTACACAACCTGCTTATGCAGTTTTTCACCCCGGACAGCTCAAAAATCGAAGTTTTCGAAACCTGTTTTTTTGATATTGTGACCACCTAAAATGACCATCCAAGGTATGTAAAGCATGTTTTAGGCCGTATTTATGTAGTTTTTACCCTATTTAGGGTGTGTGTGGCTTGGGGTAGAATCTCTGCGAGGTGGACTTGCCGAAGGCAATAGAATTTCCCTCTTCGAGGTGCCTTGCTGGAGGCAATAGAATTTGGAAAAATCTTGCGCAACCAATTTCTTTAGGACATCTGTCGTTGCTGTTCATGAATGGATGCTTCTGGATTCCTGTTGGTAAATCCTGGATGCTTCTGGATGACCACTGTTGATTCCTGGTGGACTATGGATGGTTGCTGCTATTTCCTGGTGGACTATGGATGGTTGCTGTTATTTCCTGGTGGCCAAATGGTCGGAGCCTTTTTCCTCTGCGATGTCAAACGCCATTTGTTGGTGCTGTGGTTCCCCTTTTGTTGTATTGTTTCTTGGCTTTGGGTGGTGGGACCACCTGCGCCAGGACCTCCTCCACCAACTGGGTCAGAGCACTCCGAGAAAACAGCCGGACATCAAATTGCCACGGGGTCGTCCAATAGGTCGCCGCAGGGCAGGAGCGGCAGGGATCTCCACGTTCTGCACCATACCAAGAACAATACCATGACAAAAATCGGAGATTTCTGCCCTGTGGCCCTCAGCTGCAAAGCGGTCCACAGCAGCCTCATGGGGGACAACTTGAAAGCAAGAGCGCAAACTGAGCATTGTCTCTGCAAAAGAAAAGAAAACAGGGACACTCATTCACAGAATTAGTTTACTTTTGTGCGCCCTTTTTACCGTTTCTAAGGCTTGGCCCTGAAAACTTGATTCATTCTTTGAATCTTTCTTTGCGCATAAACGCCACTGTGCCCACAGAATTAAATATTTCTGGAAATCTTTCATAATTGGCTGGTATGGCAAAAACATATCAATGAACATCAAAACAACTGCTGACAGGCTGTAACCCAGGGAAAGAGGAAAGCACTTGTCCAGGGAATTTGGATGGGCAGCCCCACCTGGCCTCCTGCCGAGCCTCCAGGCAAACAGACACACAATGGTAGAGTTGGATGTCATTCATTCGCAATCTGCACATCATTTGTGTAGTCTCACTACCACCCGCTCGAGGGCGGACAGGAGGTTAATGCAAAGAAGACAGGAGGTCATTACAGGGCAGACAAGAGGCCAATGCAGGGCAAATGCGGAAGTCAATACAGGGCACAGAGGAGGCCAATATAGAGCCCAGTGCGAGGCACGCAACAGCGTACTGGATTGGTCAGCGTGTCTCAGTGTATCATCCGATGTGGTCTGGAACGAAACTGGGCCTTAAGATTGCAGACCTCCGTTGATGTATCTTTCGCAAATCGTATCTTACACAAGGGCCACGGGAACTTCAAACATAGTACGGGCTGCGAGTTTCAACTAAAATGCCGCAAAACCATTGGTGCATGTTTGCCCGGCTGCCGAGCACGGCGCCTTCCCTGGGACCCTCTCGGAGGTCTGCTATGTCCTGACCCCGTCTTACACAAGGGGAAAAGCAGGCAGGCTGCACGAGCAGGGAGCACCAGGAATCCTCGACCATGTTGCTATTTCTCCCATATGGTCCACCTTCCGGCATCTTTAGGCGTCCAACGAGGCTCGATCCCGGTCAAGCTGTGAAGCTGACCACTTAATTTGTCACGGAATTCTTCAAATGCTTTGCTATCCTGAGCATCAGAACCAGCCAATTTGCGCCCCGCCAAAGTGTAGCCATAATCTTTCATCCAACAACCGATGATCTCTTTGACAATGTCACGGCTGTCATACATGTATTGCATCCCGGACAATTTATTGAACTTAAAACTAAACAGATCAGCGTGTGACATGGCCCATTGCAACCTCTGGATGCGGAGTGCATTTTCCACCCTTTCCCGCCCCTCCCCCAGCCTATCCAGCCCCTCCTGCAGCTCATCCAGCCTTTCCGAAGCCAACGCTCCGACCAGTGCGTGGATGTCCCTCAATTCTGTCACGGTGTCTTCGGAGGAAGCCTCCAGTGTTCTGACCAGTGCGTGGATGTGCTTCAGTTCTGCCGCGGCGTCCTCAGAGAGGTGCGTGCGCATTATATTGTCATGCGCTGCGGCCATGCTCTGTCGCTGAATATCCCCAGTGGCAGCCATGGTGGCCCATATCGTGCCCCTATCCCTGTGCTGTGGAAGGCAGAGGCGAACGTACTTCTGTGGCATCCAACACAACGCCACAAGAAAACTCATCCCGATCCCAAGCACCGACATTGTCGTCCCAGGCCACGCAGGATGTACCAGTGCGGCCCCACGCATCACTTGGGTCACCGGTCCGGACTGCGCGGGATTCTTCACAGCGGCACGGAGGACGTCCGAGTGTTGTGCGGCTGCCACATGAGGCGAGATGCGGGGCCGCCGGAGGCGCGGTGGTGGCACACGGTGAGTTGCTGCTGATGACGCGTAGCGGGTCTGGACGAGGGCTGGGGCTGTGGTGCGGGGCAGTCCAGGCAAGGGGGCGGTGTGCGCTGAGGTCGTGGCAAAAGGGGCCCGGGACAATCCCGCGCAGAGGCAGGCCAACAGTATCACAGTGATCAGCCGCAGGGAGCCTAATGGATGAAGGGAGTCCCTGCAGGGGACGCGATAGGGGCTGCTCAAGTTGCAAACTTCCATTAAAAAAAAACACCTGCTGACGTAAAACCGAGAGATCTGAGAGACCCACTGCCGATGCTTAGTGTGGTGCGCTGACCTGCACCGCTGCAAGGGATGCTTCAAATGGCGTGACCGGGCGATGCTTTCACCGGCTCAAGCAAAAGAACCCAGACTGCGAACAACACAACCAGCAGAACGTACTGCAGCAAAGCCCCTACATGACAGCCAGCTGAATGCGTGAGCGTCCACCATGACATTCTTTTGAAATGTGCAACTCTCACAGCGTTGTCTGGGGCTACGTGCACTGCGCACCCACCGTGTTCATCTCTCGGACTATTTCCCCCGCAAACAACCCCACTTTCCCATGCATGAAGAGAGCCCCACGAGGGTCTGTGCACCCTGTTTTGACGTCCTTTTCAACAACATTTGAAACTACCAGAGCCAACGGAGGTTCCAAGTGTGGTGTCGTATGTGTCTCACGTGCGAGAACATTGCGTGTAGCATGCTACTCCTCTCCGCTCGATACGGCAGGGGTTATGTAGCCATGATACCCATGGAGCCCAAAACGCTTGTGTCTAGGCTGCCTGGGGTCTGTTACAACCCATTTTCTGTACGGCGCGCAGACCCAATGCTCACTGCATCCAATGTTCCCATTTGGAGACCCGCTGTGGTGTTTCAATCCATGGGGCTGTGTGTAGTGAGGGACAGGGGATGTTGTATTACCAAGGGTGTCACTATGGTCCCCGTTTTCAGACACTGATGACTTCAACAACCGCCACGCTCCGCATAAATCACTCCTGGTCTCTGACCTGCCGGATTGCTTTCTGAGCTGGTCGAGCTTGGCCCAGGATATTCTTTTGTCCGTGAACGGCTGTGGGTTCTGGAGCATTTGCACACCCTGACGCTTGGTCTCCATGGGCATTGGATAGGAGATGGTGGAGCGCAGGCCCTTGCTGCACTGAAGGATGCATCTCAATTGCACACCGTGACACTTGGTCTTCGTTGGAATTCGATTGGAGACGATGGTGCACAGGCGCTTGCTGGACTGAAGGATGCACCTTCATTACACACCCTGGCGCTTGATTTGGGCCTGAATTTGATTGGCGATGGTGGGGTCAGGGGTTAGAGGGGGTTAGCATACCCTCAGGATGCTGAAAACAAGGGAAAATGACAGTGCCTTGGAGCACCCAAGAATATTGCAAACCGTTCGTCACCAGGCTACCCTCTAATTCAGAGGTCACCCGGCGGGGCAGATTGCGGAGCCCGCCAACACCATTCCTCACCGAATACCACCAAATAGCACCAAAGCAGTGGTCATGCACCACATTGCACTCAAAAATGACCTTTGGTCGCAACATGTCGTGTGCGCAAACCTTGCGTGTGTTGTCTCTCTGGCGTTACAGCCCTATGTCCCTGGAAGCTACAGTGTTGCTAGCTGTCTGCGGTAGTTCTCACTATTTTGGGCTGATCTTGACATCAATCGCGCCATTCCTTGTGTCCAATACCACGGCCCTGTGATAACCACTGCTGGACACCACTGCCTCGCTCGCATGACAGAGGGTGTCTCGATCCTGCGCTACGTTTTCTGCCGCCTTGCCAATGTTCTGCAGGGATGGTGTTCAAGGTACTATTTCTGAGGATCTACGAGGTCTACCAGAACATAGCCGGTCAGGCAGCACTTGTGGTGGTGTTTCATTGTGGGCCAGGGAGTAATTTGTTTTCCGGCTGCTGAACGGTGCAGCATGTCAAATGGCGGGTATGTGTCGAGTCGGTGGTAACTGGTCAGTTGATCGATGGTCACGGTTGTGAAGGTGGCAGAATGGTATTTGCACTTGCACCTGTACATACCAATTTGATACATAAAAGCGGGAGCCAGAGAACCGGGAGACACGGCACACGTTTGTGCAGCAGAAGGGCCAGCGCCACGAAGAAGCACAATCGGCATCATGGGGACCGCCACTACCACCATTCTCGGGCTGTGTCCCCTGCTTCAGTGCTTGCCAGTTGTCACGTGTCTTTTTGTTTATTGGTGAACGGAAAAATGCCGCTTCTGTGCAGAGCTACAGTTTGAAGAGGCGTTGGGAGTGTTGTTGCGTGCACGAGCATGTTTTGACATGACTTACACCCGGTGGCCGGGCCCTACAAAAATGAACCGGATAACTGCATGAAGCACAGAAAAGCTGTTAAATATCTGAACAGTCAGACCACCACCCAGACCCTTGTAGCATGACGCCACCGCCGCAAGTAATGATTCGCAGAACAGTAATTTTTGCAGTCCGCGATTTGAATTTCATTTTGGCAAAATTTTGCCAACAGCATGCAAAATTGGGAAAGGACATTGGATTTTTGCGATTTTGTCTGCAGAATTCATTTTTGCAGAGCTGTTTTTGGTAAACCGAGTCAAAAATGTTTCGTATTTTTGCGTTGTTGTTTTGCGCTTGGCTTCCTTTTATTCTGGATTCTGTTTCATTCATGCAAACAGAGTACCAACAATGGAACCAACCTCATGGGAGAAGATGGAGGGGGAAAATTTATGTGATCCTTTTTTTTTTTGCCAATTTGATTTTTGTGAAGGGCATGGAGCTGAAGAAGAAATTTTTTTTGCGTTTGTCAAAATTTGCGTTTTTTCACACCTTGTCCTGGGGACTGATTTGTAGGGTATGGCCCTTCTCGCATATTTGGGCAAGGAAACTGCTGAGAACTCAACGGGCATAGAGACCTTGATGGCATTGGGCAAATTGGATGAAGGACAACATCACTGGAAACCACAGCAGAAGCATTTGACATTGCATCTGTAAAACTGGGGGAAGGAGCTCTGTGCAACTGTTGGTGTCCTCAGACATTGGGATGGCCGGCAAAATTGTTGTTTCACACAAAGTGTCAGGTTCAGCACACAGCCAAACCTGGAAAGCCAAATGACACAGACATTACAGCACATCTGGTTGGCTGTCCCACTCTTCTGGACTGGAAATTCTTTGGCACTGTCAATTGTTGTGCCTTCTCAATGCAGCATGTTTAGGCCTCAACACTTTTTCCAAAGAGCAAACCATGACCAAACCGCAGCAAATCCACCCCTGATGACCCCAACAAAAAAAAGGGACATCACATGGGAGGAACCCCTCGTGTTGATCGGACATGCGTGAGGGGGCAGGTCCTACACTGCCTTCCCATTGACTTGGTGTCTGCACATCCATACGTGCTCATGTGGACCTGGTGAATTCAACACATTCTATTCATTGTTTTTGAAATGGCTCACATTAATTTTTTTTGCACTTTTTTTGTTTTTGTATGCTGTTTTTTTTTGTTGTTTGGGCTTCAGAATTAATTTATTTTGGCAGTAATTTTTTTCTTGTAAACTGTCGCAAGTGGTCTCCCCCCTTAGTACTAATGTGCTCCATCGAGGCTGAACTTCTGAAACTGGACAGGGTCATCAGCACTTCCCAGAAGAAGCCTGCTTGTGGTGTTATAAGATTGCCTGGTGCATTTAAACCAAAGGTGACCTGGATGTTTGTTCCAGGCCCCAAACACACCTTCCTTTTGGCTGTGCTGCGGTTACAGTGGAGTGACAGCTACAGGCACCACTCCAGTGGTAGTGCACTGGGGGCCACATCATATTTAAACCCCAGGGCACTCAATTTTATCCCCTGTCCTGCAGTGGTCCCAAGCACACAGACGTTCCTTTTGCTTGCTGTGCACTTATAGTGATGTGGAAAGACAAGATCTTTTTTTTTGGTGCAGACCAAGACAAGCTGGCGCAGCCTGCTCAGTTCTCAGGCTAAGTGTTTGCACTGCGTGCGCACTGCGTATGCACTGCGTGCGCACTGCGTGCATATTGCGCACGCAGAGGCTAGGATACTCACCCAAAAATACATGTCACCTGTTTACTAGAGGGAAGACTGAAAGGTGTCAATACCATAGGGTTGGCTAGGTGTCCATCGATACTTCTGGTTGTAGTTATAACCAACAGCATCGTCGAAGAAGAACTGTCCGGTCTTGGTGTCGACTCGCCACCATCGAGTATCGGCGATCGAGAGCCTTCGAGCGACGATGACCACGTTGACTTCTCTGCAGTTGTGGACGTGGCCATACCGATCGATGATCTTGAGCATCTCGGTTCGAGAATCACCTTGAAGTCGACCAAGGTTTTGGTGCACGTACTATCTGTCGGGAAGAGTACTCTGCAGGGCGAATTGAACCGCCTCTACGGATACGAGGCTCGCTGTAGTGTCGGCAATGACGACGTCGAGATCCGGGCCGTGTTGACTGTGTACACTTTGTCGATGGGCCTCTTCTAGGGGGAAATGGTTGACAATTCAAATATGCCACATCCTAAATGCTTGGGAAGCCAAAAAAACCCTGGCACGGAACCAAAAACTTGTGAAAAGGGGCCAAAACTAGGGTTCGAGTATTTGCCGACATCCAAAACTTCGCACTGCGTGCGCACTGCGTGCGCACTGCGTGCATGGCATTCCCTCAGTAATCGAGATATCCTCTCGGGATCAAGGTTCAGAGCTGTCCAGTGCTACGATGATCCCACAATGGTCATGGTAGCGGATCTGACAGTGAGTGAGGATTAGCTGGATCTGACACCAGGTTATGTGGAAGGACAAGAGGAAGGAAATCATATTAAGGAGCAATAGTCCATGGGGCTTCTACCCATTCCAGCCCCCAAACTCACCCAAGGGGCAAGTCGCGCGGGTTTCTGGAGAGCTGCCGCCCTGTATGACAAGAGGCTCCCCCCTCCGTCCTTTAGGTTGCCTCACGTGAGGCCCGTCCATGCTTCATGAGCCCCTCCGCGCTGTTGGAAGACAGAGCACCCTCCTGCATGCTGTACAGCATGGTGGAGTGTCGTGCATGGGGGTCACGAACCCATCCCTGGCCCTGTCGGGCCATGCCAGGCAATTCCGTGCAGAGACGCTGTGCTCCGCGAAGAGAGGGAAAGGTAAAGGGGTTAGGGGGCCACTCCCCCACGGAGGGTGGGGTAGAGTATTGGACTTCGTACTGACCTATGTCCTCATCGCACTCACGATGAGTGCTGCCCGCTCGTGAGGCAGACATCACGCTCTCAAAAAGTGGCGCCAGCAGGGTGGGGGGCAGATCGGGGGGGGTAGAACACCGGACGGCATATTGTTGCACGTCCTCATCAGACGCACTCTGAGTGCTGTCCCTTCGCGGGGTAGACATGGCGCTCTCAAATAGGGGCGCCAGCAGGACGGGGGGCAGGTGAGGTGAATCCTGCTGTCGGTCAGACCCCCCCCCTGGTGTGCATGCGGGCGACCAATGCTCTGGGGACACGTGCCGCACTGAGTGCCAACTGGAAGTCACCGCCGGCGACCATGCCGGAGATGGCGAGAATTGCCCTGGCCTACTCAGCACCCGCGGAGACGGGGTGCTAGTTACGTTGAACCCCATCGGAGGGCCGGTGGGCAGGACGGCGGTGCGTGAAGTCCGCGCGTTGGGCCGTGGTTCCCTTCGGGGCTGTAGCGGTTGTGGCCTTGCTTGGGGCATTCGGATCTGCTGCAACATCCTTGCTATCCCCGGGGGGATGTCGCGTCCCTTTTCGTGTGGAGGCTGCTCCGGGCTTCGTGTCGGTAGTGGGGTGCGCTGCCCCTCTGGGGTGCTTACCACCACTATGCGTGACGCACGCTCAGGAGTGATAGCTCCTGTGAGCTGTAGGTATGAGAGCGCATGCCTGGACATGGGGAGGGGAGCTCCGGCTGGGCTCCCGTGACGGTCTGGGGCCTCCAGGGCCGTATGTGACCGCGCACCCCCTTGCTGTAGCTGGGGTCGCTTGCGTCGTGGGCTCCCCGGCCGTTCTGTGACCGACTGCCGCCTTTTGACCCCTCGGGGCACCCGCGCAGGTGGTGCCCTACGCCGTGACTTCCTCAGCGCCGGGTTCCCTGACCGGTGAACGGATCGGGCCCTGGGAGCGCGTGTTCGGGGCACTGCGTGTGGCGGTGAGGACCGCGCGGGGCCGCATCTGGGCCCCGCTGTCGCTCGTCGGTAGCGTCCCCCGGTGTTGATGCGCTCAGATTCCCACGAGGACGACGAGGAGAAGACCTCCGGGGTAGAGGGCCCTTCCTCCGAGGTGTATTCCATCTGCACCGGGGGTGACGGCGACGGCGGAGCCCTTCCTAGAGGTGCATCCGGGGGAGTTAGCGCATCTACGCGCTGAGACAAATCGCTGGGCGCTGCCGCTCGCCCTGCCGGCAGTGCCGCTTCGTGACTTGAGCCCACTGCAGCTACATCAGGTGGAGGCGGGGCCGCCTGCTTGGCAGGTCGGAGCAACCGGTAGGGCCGCGTGGGGGGAGCTCCAGGGTTGCGGTGTGCTGGAAAGTAGTCAGCCGCAAACAAAGTGGCGCTCTTCTTACCTCCTCCTCTGCCGGTGAGATGCCTGGGGGTGTGCATAGCAGGCAGCAGCGACGATGTGTACTTGAGCTTGGGAATGCGCTCCCTGATGCTGGGGCTGGACTCCGTTGCTTCCCGCCGTTCCTTGGCCCGCTGGGCATTTCTCCGTCTCGTGTCCGGTGAGGGGGGCGGTGCCTGTAGCACAGCCGTCCAGCGCAGCTCACAGTACTCTTGCAGGTTTTGTAGGAGTTTCAGCATGTCCGGGCGCCGTGTGAAGTATGGTCTCGCAGACACACCCACTACTGTGGGGGCCCCCAGTGGGACTAGGGAGGAGCATTTGGTAAGCACACCACCTGGTAGCACGGCCCCAGCCACGCTCAGCTTTTGCAAGGTCGCTAGGGCAAGCTTTAGAACCCTTGCCCTTTCTGGTAGCGGGAGGGCAGTCGCCCGATACACAGCCTGGGGTGAGGCCGGCAAGGTGCGCGCCGCGAAGCACTCAAAGTCCATCGCTAGCTCCATGAAGGAGACTTGCCCTTTCCCTGGTATCCAGACCAGCTCGTTGACCCATCGTAGCAGATCGTCACGAAAGTCGGAGTCCCACCGCCACTCTTGAGCTGTGGGTTGGCGAATCCGCAGCTTCTCCCTGTGCTCCGGCCGCGGTAGCGGCCCGATGAACTACCAGAATGGGTACCCTCTGCCTTGTTTTGTCTTAGGCCGGTCAAAGAGCTGCACATCTTCCCGGTGTGCCCGCGCCCGCAGAATTTGCAGCACCATACTATGAAAACCGTACATGAAGTCGTGCACCTGACCTTTGGGGATGCCGTGCGACAGGTGTTCCGGCATCAAGCCACAGATCCGTAAGCACGTGGGCCAACTACTGATCTGGTCTGATAGCCCCAGTGCCCTCGCCGTTCTCATAAGCGAGCGCCAGGCACCGGACCGATGTATGCCCCAGGCTGGGCAGGCCCACAAGATGTGTTCGTCGTCTTCTTCTTGTTGCCGCGAGCAGTATGGGCATAGCGGTGTCGCCCTGAGGCCCCTCGCATGCGCCCTGGCAGCCGTCCATAACGCCCCTGTGAGCCAGCCCCGCAGCAGCGCCTTATCAAATTATGTGCCCTCTGATAGAAGGACTTGACATGCCTCCCTGTCAAGGGCCCCTAAGATGCCTTGAAATTGTCGCGGTCGACGATCTTCCAGCGAGAGCAGGGCCCGCCGCCTGATGGAGTCCCGCAGGATATGCTTGAATTTGTCCTCGTTTATGAGCGTCATGTCTATTTCTTCGGGCACCCCGGGCACATTCCAGACCCACCAATGATCCGCCTGCCTCCAGCCAAGGCTCTCCAACTCCAGGAGGGCTCGTTGAACCGGTCCTGATGTAGTGGGTCGTACCTGCGCTTGCCGAGCTTCAATGCACGACTGCACCACAACCTGAAGGGTGCCTGGCGTGCGCGCCACCGCGAGGAGCCAACATACCCTGTCATACGTGATTTTCATGTGAGGAGACACTCGGTGTCCCTGTACTAGCAGCACGAAGATGATCTCCTTCGCCCTACCTGGCCTCGAGGTGCCCCACAAACTGTGGAGCACTGCCGTCTCCAGACTCTGTAGTTCCCTCCGGGATACCTCCGCCCCCGGGGTACCCCATAGGGCTGCGGCTTGTACCAGAGTGGCAATGATGTGCGTTCGCCGGCTGAAGCCCCCTTGTGCACCCCTCACTCCGGACAGCAGGTGTATCCCCTTGGATGTCCTCTTTTTCAGGAGCGGGCCAGTCCCCCTGGTCAGGCCGGTACGAATACCCACCCCCAGCGAGCGAAATTCAGCTTGGAGGGGGAGTGAGATCCCTTGGAGTACCGTGTGTTTGCGAGCAATTTCCTTGGATTGTCGTACTTGGATGGACAGTGACTTCTTGGGGTTCACTTTTTGCAAGGTGAGAGCCAGCCACTCATCAGTGAGCTGCATCACCGGCGCCATGTATTGGCCCTCAGATCGCAGCGGATACGTGTCATCTGCATAGCCCATGGACCCGACCTGGATCGTGCCCGCCTCTTGTGGCTGGGGTTGAGCACCCCTGAGCTTCGCTGGGCTGGGGGGTGGGGACTCCTCCGATGCTGCCATTTCCTCTTCCACCAGCCCATCGCGTGCGGGCTCGGGTGCGGAGGAGGGGTGTGGCGGCTGCGATTGCTGAGGTGGAGGTGGAGGTCCATGGCCACATGTGCAGGGGTTGGAGTGTTCCCAATATTCAAACCGGTCAATCCCCGAGCCGAAGGTCTTCATGACGCACCTGCTCGGGGCCGGTGGTGGCCGAAAGCGGGACACTGCGGTGGACTGGGAGGGTTTACGTCTGTATCTCAGCTCCTTGGGCTCTTCCAGCTTGGGCGGTATGGGCGGCAGGCTGTGTACCGTCACTGAGATAGCTCCTTCCAGCTCGTCCACGGCGCGCATCCAGACTGTTGTGAGCATGTTGATCATGAGTACGCTCATGGCGCACCCTTGCAGTACGCCGTTCGTGGCGTGAAAGAAGGAGCCTAGCGCCCCGTTTATTTTGAACGCCCTGTGTAATTGTTGATACATGGCCTCCAATGCCGCCTGTGGTTTGGGGTCCAGGCCGAACTCTCGTGCCATCCGGAAGGAGATTTGTTGTGGTATCAAATCAAAACACTTCACATAGTCAGTGCCAGCGCCAGATAATGCCTGCTTCAGTAGGTGTGCTCGCTCAATGAGGGCGGCCAGTAGAGTTGCTGCGTCCAGGGCGCTCTTCTGCGGCCTGAAGGCAAATGCATTTCGGTGCACCCACTTCTCTTGCCAGATGAGGCAGTCACGGAGGCGGATACCGGACCAGGCGCCATAAATCGCAGACAGCACCGACAGCGGCCTGAGCTGTAGCGGCTCACTGCCCTCGCCTTTGGGGATCAGCGGAATGTACCCTGTGACAAGTTGCTCAGGCCATACGCCATGGGATTCAACCCAGTTTAACAGCTGAGCCAGCATGTGCAGTAGCGGCCATGGCATGTTCCGCATGTCTACGACAGTCCAGCCGTCTAAACCTGTGGCCCGGCTGCGTTTCATGTCCTTGAACTGACGGCAGAGGCGCTCCGCGGTGATGGGCTGACATTCCATTTGGTGATGCTCCACATATTTGCCGAACCTGCGCCAGAAGGGTTCAGTTTCCGGCTCCGGCAGCGTCGGATCCGCATGCTGCCTCATTATCGGGTCCCATTTCTGGTGTATCACGAGGTCCATTTCGGGCACATTGCCAGTCAAGGTGCCGTCCTCTTTCTGGATCAGGACAGTGGGCGTGTACTTGTCCTCTTTGATCCATTGGTACACCTTCCCTGGCGATGTGGTCCAGGTCTCCTCAATCCATTCTCTCCAATCTTGGTGCCTCTTCTTCTCTTCGTGAGCTAGTTGCCGCCTACTCAGCATTTTAATCTTATCACTGAGTCGGACCAAGTCGGTAATGGTCATGGGTGCACTTTCTGGAGCCTCCATCACCGTGCGCAGTAGTTCTTGGTGCTCTGCTACACATTGCCCTCTGGAGATGAGTTGAAGAATGCGGTGGGCCCTCCTGCGTATCGCCTTCCAATTGTTGAGGACCTCTCGCGGTACGGGGCCCATAACAGGGACCACGGCTTGTTCCCTGCTTGCCGCCCACTTCATCACCGGCACTAGGGCGCTCAGCAGGGCGGACATCTCCTTAGTTGGTGCGGTTATGTGGAAGGACAAGATCTTTCACCATTTTCAGAAAAATTTCCATTCTTCGGTCCGTACCATCCACGTTCACGCAGGAAAGCAGGAAGGCAGGAAAGAGACACAATACAGGCAACTGTAAGAGGGGGTGGGGGGGCAGTTCTGCTTCTCAGTGATTCTGTCCTCTGTGTCCTATTCTGAGTTTTACCCTCACCCACTCCTTTCGTAAGCCAAAGCAGGAGGGGGTTGCCGGCAGGGGAGGGACCGAGAGGCTCGCAGGGGTGCCTGAATTTTGAAGTACGACAATGTACCCCTCAGCCTCGCTCTCCGTGCCTCTCTGGTGCCTGAGCGTCCTCTGGGGCCCCCAACACCCGGCGAAGAACCCCTCGCACCCCACCCAGGCACCAGCGCTGTAGACAGTGTCGTTTAACGAACTGAAAAAAGATGCCAGGTTCTTAGCAGGTGCTCCTGCGGACAAATTGTTTTTTGGCAGAGACACTGCTGCAGGCCCCCGTTTCATTGTTTAACAGAGGGGCGGAGCCGAGAGCAAGGAGGGGGAGGGGGGGGCTGGACAGTTGACGGTGGACATTAGACAGACTGGGTCCCAGCTCGTTAATTAATTTTTAAGTTGAATTTTTTTTTTGTATTGGAGTGTTTTGGCCCAAAATCACCCAGATCTTTGATTAATTTGTAACAAATTCTGTGCTTGCACGGTCTGCACTTGGGAGGGCAGGGAAAAAAATGCCCCCCCCCCCAAAGTGGCCTCATTTCAGTGGCGTCTGTTGTGGGCGGAAATTCTTCCGACATAACAGGCCCTAGACCCTCGTGTGCTGCGGCCATAGAACCAACCAAACCCCAACCACCAGCAACACACAGACAAAATCCAAAACACCAGCTCATCAGAGTGGGGAGGAAATGAATATGGCGCCATGCCCCCACCCGTCTCGTGGTCCCCGCATCGGGGGAGGATTCAATGTGTCCACCAAGATGATGGGCAACCCATTCCTCTCCATCCTCTCAGAAAGAACCTGCTGAGGACCCGTGGGGAGCAGCATGGCCCTCCATGGCCCCGCCAAACCTGGACTGCACTGGGCTGCCCCACGGGCCTTCAGAGCACAACCCCCCCCACCCGGGTCACGACCACACACACACACACACACACACCCACACCCACACCCACACCCACACCCACACCCACACCCACACCCACACCCACAGCCACAGCCACAGCCACAGCCACAGCCACAGCCACACACACACACCCACACCCACACCCACACCCACACCCACACCCACCCACACACACACACACACACACACACACACACACACACACACACACACACACACACACACACACACACACACACACGATTGAAGCGAGACGAACAGGCAGACAGACAGAGCACTGCACTGGTCGCTAACGAATCTCGTCAGGCCGTAAGAAAGTAGAAGAAGGTGTGGAAGAGCATGCGGCTAGGCGCCTTTCTGTAGTACAGCAGGTAAGGGTCAGAAGGCACCAACGGGTGGGGCGGTCCACTTATCGTGTCCACCCCTGCAAGCAGGAAAACAGGGTCACACACACACACGCACGCACGCACGCACGCACCCACGCACGCACCCACGCACCCACGCACGCACCCACGCACCCACGCACCCACCCACCCACCCACCCACCCACCCACCCACCCACCCACGCACCCACCCACCCACGCACGCACGCACTCACACACGCACGCACGCACACACGCACCCACCCGACCACCCACCCACCCACCCACCCACACACACACACACACACACACACACACACACACACACACACACACACACACACCAGCGAGCAGGCGCTGAAGCTGTCAGCAACGCATCTGATCAACCAGAACCACGACTTGTCGGGTGACCAGCGCTGCCGGCTGAGCCACCAGCCCTTTTCCGCGGCCTGCGGCTTCTCCATGGTCGCAGCCAAGCCTGAACCTGCTTTCTTTTCGGTTCAGACTCTGGAAAGCTGGCAAAGCCCTCTTACCAGACGGGACTCGAGAGAGTTCTCAGAATCAGGGATCAGAGCAGTCCAGTGCTACGATTGTCCCACAGCCCAGGACTTGACACGTGCCTGAGCCTTTGGTGAATAATTGTGCCAGAATGTGAGGGAAAAGGGGGAGGGGGGGTCAGCGTACTGCGCAGCAGCGCTGTGCCTTGCTTCAGCCAATATCAATGCTCCCTATTCGGAGGTCCTACACAGTGCCGTGCAGGTTAAAGCCTATCACGCCATCCTTTGGGTCGGTTTGGGCTTGGGGCAGATGTACTGGACGGGGTGTGTGCGAGGAACGGCGGGGGGGGGGGGGGACTGGAACTGGAACTGGAACTGGGGTCTGATGGCTAGGCTCACAGAACACTTTGCGAACGCTCGATGGCCTTCTGAGTGAAACGCACTTTCTGACTATCTCCTTCGCGAACCACAGGCTGGTCTGGCTTCGATGCAGCAGCAGCAAGTGTAGAGGCGGAGCGCCGGCAGCGCTATTGGGGTCGAGAAGCCGAGGTTCCTGCTTGACGGGCCTACCCAAAGCAGCAGGTCCTGTTTGCATGAGCGCAGTACCCGTGAAGTCCCTCAAAGCTTTGCCCGTTTGTTCGGTGGAGGCACCCACAGCGGCAGATCCAGGAGCTGGCCCAGCTCTGTGAGAAAGGTCCCGTCGTCGACGGCACGTATGACGTGCATACCCAAGGCCTTGGCAGCCTTCAAATTGCGTCCAAGATCATCGATGAAGACACATTGCTGCGGCTGCACTCCAAACACGTCCAAAACGTGCTGGTAGATTCCAGGCTCTGGTTTTCGCATCACCAGCACACAAGATTCAAACACTGCGTCGAACACGGCGTCGAATTGTGCCATGTCGGAACCTCGCAAATCGCTTTTACGAACCTTAAAATTGTTTGTCAGGGCAACTACGACGAATCCTGCTTGACGAAGTTTTGAGAGGGCATCCAACACGTGTGGCCGGGGGACAGCTGCCCTGAAGAGCTCGGTAATGATTTCCTTTGCAATAATATCATTTTTGGATAGGCCTGCGAGGTCCAATTCATGTTGGAATGCGCTGAGAAACTCTGGTAGTGCGATGGTGCCTTTCTCTAGTTCATGGAAGGCAGGGCTGTTCGCCATGAGGCCATGGAGCTCATGAGGATCGCAAAATTTGTGTTGTGCGTACAATGAAATGGCCTGCACAGGGGAGCCCAGCACAACCCCACCCATGTCGAAAATAATCAGCTTGTGTTTGGGCATGGGGACACTGCGGCAGGAAGATCAATGTGCAGTGTGGGCTCTCACGCAGTCGTGCTATGGCGAATGACAGTTAGAAGTGTTACTTGCTAAAGTGGTGCGCCTCCGCGGGGGCCAACAGAGCCGTCCTTGCCCACATTACCCGGTATTGGCTCCCCAGTGATGGTTCATGTGAGATGAACCATTACCCTTTAGTCATTACCGGACAATCAAAACTGAGGCCGTGGATGAAAAGACACAACGTAATGTACATAATGCAACTGCACTCCACACAATATACTGTGCACTCGAAAAACCGCACCCACCACACGTTTGCACACTGTGCACACGACAAAAGACACTGGCAAACGCTACACATTCTGTGCAGTGAACTTTGCACGTCATACAGGCGGCACGCTTATGCATGGTGCACATTCAAGATGCTCTGGGACTGGTATGGCAAGAAGAGCATTAAAATCCGCTTCTATGGCCACGATTACTTTCTTTGGTGTCGTTGTTGGTCCTTGAGCACTGTTTCCGGGGGGGGGGGGTCATTGTTCAGCTGTTGTTGACCCATTTCTGGTCCTCAAATGTACCAAGCACTGCAAAGCACTATGGCTGTCCACAAGGAGGCACATGGGCCAAGAGTGGTTGCCAACCCTTGATAACCCTACGCTACCATGCACAAAATGTGCAAAAAAAACACACTCAACTGTTGAGTGCCACAGGTGTGTTGAAAGGTGTGTGTGCGACGCCCATTCATTTCAACCAAAGCCGTCTCTACAGCTTCGTCCGCACTGTAGCAATGTTCGGTATCTCCGCCCGGTGCAGCCTTTCCTCCCTCTCAGCACAACAGCAAGACTATGTACAGGGCCTGCATCCCTACCGCGCCCTGCATTCCACACATGCATGCTCCGCACCTTGAGCAGGGGCCCCCACAGGCGACCCTGCACTCGTGCACAGCAATGGAATGACCGGCGTGGTGCTGCATTGGCGTATGCTACTGTCAGAAAAAAAATTGCCTCTCCGCCCTCTGTCCGTGGCCCGTGTCCCCAACTGCCGGCTGTTCCCACTCTGGCCATGGGGAGGCGTGGACCGACATCCCCCCACTACTTGTGGGTCACCAGGACGCTAGCTCTGGCCCGGTGCACGCGTGCGTGTGTTCTGCACATTGCTATTTGCCTTGATCTAAGTCTATACCTAAGTCTATACCTAAGTCCATATCACAGTGCAGATTCAAGTATCTGACGAGCTCTGTAAGTTTATATCCAACTCTACATTATGGTGAAAGTAAAAGGAATATCTCAGTATGTATCACTGTAGGTCTCAACGTCTCCACCAACGTCTATATCTAGATCCATATCTAAGTCTATATCGACGTCCACATCTAAGTGTACATCCAACGCTATATCTAAGTCTACACCAAAGGCTATATCCAAATCTATGAGAACTACCTCAGTCTATACCTTAGTCTATATCTGAGTCTATATCTAAGTGCACTTCGAAGTCTTTTGAAGTTTACACCTGAAAATACATGTAAGTCTATGTGTGGGTTTGTTTTTAAGGCTATATCAAAGTCCATACGAAGATCTGTATCAAAGCCTTTTTGGGGGGGGTTCTGACTTGAAGGGTTCAATCCCCAGTACTCAAGGCAGTTCTTTGAAAGCAGGCATCCGTCGCATATAATATATTGGATCTCCGGCAAGACCGGGGCACTAAGGTGCTGACCCGTAGATCATATTGTGCACGTCATGATGCTCTCTATTGCCAAAAGCGACCGCCACGCAGTAGGGGGCCTATTCTGTGATGAGTGAGATTCATTGTCTGGTGCTTTCTCTTATGAAGTGCATTGAGGTGACGATGATGCGTCGCTTGCTCATGGATTCGAGGTCACTTTGATCCATAGGGGGCACCCAGGTCCCAACACCAACACCCTCTAAAAAGTTTGAAGGGGCGTGGGGGTGAGGGAGAGGGGGGGGATGAAAAACCACCACATGCCATGAGCCACTATGGCGTCCGAGCAATATCCCCTACATGCACCCCCTAGTCTTTTCACCACCACATCCAACAAAAAAAAGCATAGTATAGCAGTTTGGCGACACCAAATGCAAATCCGTATTGTCCCTAGTGCAACCTTTCTAATCATGTCATGACCATCTCTACTCATCTTGGGTCTCGCAAAACTTGCTATGGCAGAGTAAATATGGAAGCGGTGGCCTAAGGGGCTAGCATACAAAGTCTCCACTCTGTCTCTGCTGGCGCAGATTTCGAAGAAGACGATGGAGTGGGGGTGGGGATTGAAATGGATTGCCCCTCTTTTAGAGGATGCCGTGCGTGCCAATCGCATGCACTGTGGGGCGGATGAACGGCGTCTTGCTGTGCTTTAGTACCGTGTTGCCGGCCCCACAAGTTTACAAGCATTGCATTCGGAGAAGCTGCTACCGAGTGTGCGGTAGTGCACTTGCATTGCAAAACAGGGTACCATTGCAATCTCCGGCACTTGTTCGGTGGAACCCCCTCAAGCTGCATTTGGACCCCTCCCATGAGCTTCCATCGCTTGCCTCAAGGATGACATCTCCATCACAAAACGGCTGGTGGTTGGTGTGAACACATTAGAAAATGTATGCGATTGTGCACCCCATCCCATCCCCTTCACGTACCAATGCCATAGTGATTGTAGCCGCCCACACACCCTGCCGGGGGGAGCTGCCGACAATGACAAGACCTCTTTGGCATGGCCCAACACCAAATAGAGCACTACACAAGCTGCCCAAGCCTTTGGGGCAACTGTTTTGTATCGTTTCGCGTTTTGTACCTACTCCCATGTGTGTGTTTGTGGCAGCCTTTCAAGCCTCTACTGGTTGGCCAATGCAACCCGGGTGTCCCTTATGGCTATGGCGGACCAATGTTCCCTTCCCGCCCCAAGAGAGCACCAAAAAAAGCCACTTCCCTCGTAAAAACAGTGCACACAACCCTACATGCCCCCACGGGATAGGAATTGGGAGTCTCTCACTGCTCATCATTCCTAAACTACACAAACCACTTGTGTGGGGAGGGGGCACTACTTTGGGAATTTGATCCTATGTTCCCCAATTTCAATGTTGTCTCATTTTCACTCTGCTTGCAATGATTTTATGTCCTATTTTTTAGCCCTTGCTACTCCTTGATGGGCGCCGGAACCACATCTGAAATGCTAAAATTCATTTCTAAAAACATATTCTTGCTTGATCCGCTAACTCCAAAACAGGTGATGGGGATTCCACACCCCCCTTCCAATGCGCACGCTGTTGTGGGGTTGGGATGGGGGGGGGACCAAACATTGCCTAATAAACATAAGGGTCAAAAAATATTGTAGGGCTTGTGGTTGGTGATCCAGCACCATGCTTCGCTGGAGTGTCCTTTGTATCCTTTTTCTTCTTTTTTTGACGAAGCCACAACAGCACAATTCTGCAGCAGTGCGAGATAGACTCAGTAGTTAAGTACACCCACGGTCTTCCCCGGTCAATGGTAAGGATTGTGAACGATGCCGAAGGTGCTACTTACAGCCGTAGCTGGAGTATACCCGTAGTGCGATTGCTAATCGCCACACCCATATGTGGAACACTTCACCTTGCTCCTATGAAGCTTTTTTGCGGGGGACTCGACTGGTGTGGATGTGGACAATCGCACCTATCTTGTAGGCCCCCAAGTACGTCTTGTGCTGCCTGCAGTGGCCCCGCCTTGCTGGAGTGTCCTTCGTATCCACTCCAGCTTTGCCACCAATTGGAGTCCGCATTGGATGACCTAAAGTAAGAAAAAAACCCACAAACTTCAGTGAATTGTGTCAATGTTTATCACCCACGGTCAGCAGTCGGCAAGCCTGGCATTGCTAGAACACTAGGCCAAGAAAAGAGGAATGGACAATCACACATAAGGGACAAGTGGCAAATAGGGTGACACCACATCTCCTCCACCCTCACAAAATGTCTATGCACACACAACATAATGATAAGCAGGAACTGTGTGCTTTCTAGCCATTTGCTTCTTGAAAATGCCCTACTTTTGGCACAATGCACCCGCTACGCGCCCACTGCACACACGCAGACCGCATCCCCAGAGTCTATTTCAAAGTCCGTATCTAAGTCTATCTTTAAGTCCATGTCCAAATCGATATTAAAATCACTGCACCACTGCACTGTTGAGACAAATATTCTCGTTGAGTGAGAACAACCCATGCTTGGTCGAGCGGCAACAGCTGTCTTCCGAAAACTGCTGATGGTACAGCCCTTTCATTTCCCAGAACTGCTTGGTGGGAGCAGCCAGTTTGCTACAAGCCCCTTACAACAGATGACAAGCTTAAGCCCTTGGCAATGAAAGCGGGTCCACAGCGCATACATGGGGCAAGCAGCAGGAGTAGAGGGCGTGGGGTTGTGGGGCCTGTGCATCAGATTTGGCTTCAGGGCATTTCAAGTTTGTTGCAAGGCACCTCGACCCATCACATTCCATTTGCTCTCTACATGTGCACCGTCAGCAGCTCTTCTCGCAGGGTTTGGGGCAAGGAGGACATTTCGGGTGCCTGAAGGACCTGTGATATCAATGGTATCAAAACACCCCTGCTTGCATTGAATGTGATCTGCGCAGCATGGTAGTCGGTTTCAAGTCTTTTACGTTTTTCAACAAACAATGGCTCCTCATGTGGTGCATAGCCCTGGTGCTCCACACGTTTGTAATGTGGCTTCCATCACTTTCGGAATTATTATTCCATATCAATCTAAAGATTGGACAGAAGTAAACGATGAGCACCAAAAGAGATTGCAGCCCTTTATTTCGTGGGTGTGGCCGGGAAATGTCTTATCAGGACCCCGGTTGCCACTCTGTTTTGGCAGCACCAAAGTACTGTAAAGTGGCGAATGGCAGAGAGTGGGCACACAGACACCAAACTTTCAGATGTTTGTGGTTACCAAATACCACTGCGCACGTCTGCTTTGTCTTTGATTTGTCATTGCACCCAAAGGAATTCTTCGTTTTCGATTGTCACGTGCACACTGTTTCTCTGGTCTGTTGGTCCTGCAAGCCCGTTTCCTCCATACCAATGATGACCCAAACCCATCTCAGGGCCATCGGAAGGTTTGGCGTCTGGTTAGAGGAGCAGCCAAAGCGGCTTGCTATTGTGAGCTAGGTGGTACTGCTGTAGGCTTTGCCAAAACAATAGCATGTCTTTGAGGGCCTCTGTTGTTGGGAAGGGTCTTGATGCAGATTGGTGACCACCTGGGACATGTGCAATCACGAAGAAATCGAGACAAATTGTGTGGCAAGAAGGTGTGTTTCAGGTCAACAATGACATATGTACAATGGCGGTATGTACATTCTACAGAAGAGCATAACTCATGGTCAGCAGCGAATTTTCTGCTATCCCTCTGTCCTAGTGTGGCTAGAGCTATATTCAAGAAAACGTTAACCAATCCTCCATGCAACACCAGACAGTAGTATCGTGCACTCCAGCCAAGCTGGAGCTAAGGCAATGTTGAGCCAAACATGCACAAACTGTGAATCAACTTCCATCTGACTCTTCAGGGTCCAACGAAATCACTCAACCCAAACCGCCAGTCCCCAACCAGCAGAACAAAGCACCTTAACCGAGCAAGACCTTTACATGCCATTGCCCCCTCCCTTTGCATATGGTTACTCTCTCCATTGCAAACACACTCCTATATGCTACAACGTGTGCAAACATTGCCAACATATGCTACAAGCCTCGCAAATACGTTGCACCTGTGATCATACCTAAAAATGCCAGGATAATGTGATGAGCAAAAGCATTGCTGAAAGGGCGATGAAATCCAGTATGACAGCCCCCATGCATGGGAGCAGGGCGTGTAGCAAACACAAAATATCAAGGAAAGGCTTGTCCGAAACTCTTCCCCACATTGTGCTTCAGGGAACAAACCCAAATGCACAGTGAGAATGAACCAAATGTTGTGAAGCACTTGGTGTTTTGACACACTGACACACAGGGGCACTTACATTCAGGGGCACTTTTACTCACTCACTCACTCTCACGCTTACATTCAAACTCACACCTAGAGGAAGAAGAGGACGAGATATGGACAGATCCCTGGCTTTGTCTGCCCACAGAGGGGGGGCGTTATGTCCTAGGACTGGTAGAGCTGGCCTCCCTATGGACATGGTACGGGCAATAGAGGGTTGTATCAAAAGAAAATGCCCATATGGCATGAGCCAACAACAATTCATGCCGAGGCTGCTGGACGATTGGTGCGTGTGTGAAATGAGCATGGATAAATTGCATTCGAATGATATCCAATGGACAGCTCTTTGAGGGTACATTAAAAGGTGACGCACCTATGTGTGGATTTTTGGTTGGGAACTGGGCATAAGATCACAGTTTCCTTTTGCCTTTGTGGCACAACAAAGATTGGGCTTCTTCTCCTAGTTCAATTCGTAGTTGATCAAAGCACAATATTTGGTACCTACAGTCCAATTTCATGTCTTTGGTGCTGAAATTCATATGTTTGGATGGGCAGTTGTTGATAGACACAATCCACAGTACTCCGGTTTGCCTGCAGTGTACTTTAAATGTGTCCTTTGGGCTCAATGCAAGTTTTTATGAAGCAAACAAAACCAAATTGAGTTGCTCTAACATAGAGTCCCATCCCAAGGACTCGCAATAAACAGACAAATCTGTCGGTTGAAAATGCAAAACATCTTTAGCAGCAGTTTGACAAAAGACAAGTGGATTGTCCTCCCTACTAGGGAGGTGGGGAGGAAAGGTTGCTACATCAGCCCCGCCATATTGGAACCCAAAGAGGGGAGGTGATGTTGATACATGAATGTTTCCTAAGTGCGGTCCTATAGACCCAATATCGGAGCCAAAAACCCCCAACAAAAGCACTAATAACAACACCCCCACAAGGCCCCCAAAGGGTATCACCCGTAGCCCCTTGAAATGGCAAAATGGCAAAATGTCTACCTTGTCTACCAAGCACAACAGAGCATTTTCCATGATGCAGTCAAATGGTGGAAATCTGGACGGTAAAAGAAAACAGTATCATAAGGGGTAAGAAACAAAGAAATTGGTGGCCAGGTAATCAACCTCTGAAATGAGTTCCAAACCACACGCACTTGCAAGGTCCCACCATGCGGGTACATGTACCTCCACCTACACCGCGCTTGTCCGGGCCAAGCGGACCAGTGGCCGCAATAGTCTATATTGGCTACACAAATGGCTGGACAAGGGTGTGGAACAGTAGTTGGCCAATTTGCCTGAAAGGTGTACTGTGTTGAAACTGATTTGCTAGCGTGTTGTGCTGAATTGGTACGCGGGGGCATGGGTAGTCGGCCACAAAGGGTGTGGATACCTAGGAGCATGGCATGCCGATGATGGCTTCGCTACACGCCACTTTGCACGTGTGGGTGCAAATTTGGTTATAGCTGGTGCCACTAGCTTCCAGCTTATTGGGGATCCAATTTTCCTCTGGGATGCCCCGGGGAAAAGACACATTCTCCACAAGGGTGTTGCCCACGCACGTTCCCCACGCAAACTTCGCAAGAACAACTTCACACAACCTAGCAAATGATGGCGCAAAAAGACCACCGTGTGACACGAATGTGTTTTCTTTTGGAACTAGCCGTTGATGGAGGGGGGGGGGGGGTGGGTGGGAGGGGGGGGATTAGCTATACACATGGCCAGCAAAGTAACAAAATAATTTGCCGGATACACGGTCTGCTTTGTGGCCGCGTGAGGGGGCGGGTATTTGCGCCACACGCCGCTTTTTACGGTGGGTTTCCCCACAATGGTTTGGCCTTTACCTCCTCTCAAAATGCCCCGTAAAGAGAGCAAACCCTTGGGAACAAGACTTGTGTAAACATCCCTCCTTCCCACAAACACAAAACAAGTAGACAAATCCCTTTAGTTGGAGGTAGGATGGTGACCATGCCCTTTCACAAAATTTTGCCCACGGCGGCATCGAGTTTGATGGGCAACATGCGGCCCTGTCCGGCACCTACCAAGGTGAAAACACATAAGATTGCCCCTTGGGAGCAACCGTCACCCTAATTTGGGGTCTAGGCACCCCGCTCTCACTGCAGGATTGTCCATTTTTCTACCCTTGTGATAATAGTGGAGGGAGAGCTCTTCCGGACACTAGTCAATCTACGACTGCTTGGTCAGGCCAAATGGCTAAATATCCGCCCCGCGTGTGCGCCACGTTAGGTTCTCCCCCATATGATCGATCAGACAAGTGGCCCGATATTCAATCAAACAGCCAGCTGGACAGTTGGCTGCACCAACTAGCACACAAGTTCCATGGCTGGACAACTCGGAGGACAAGTGGCCGGACAACTGCTTGTCCGGCTGTTGGGCCATAGCAATTCAGTTATTTGTGGAGGTGGTCACCAAAACTGTGGTATGCCCAGAATCCTGGTTCACTGCCTAGCCCTCCAAAAAAGGGTTGCGGGGCAGTCAAGCGTAGGTCAAACGTGCATCAGAGGCTTGATTCAGTTGCAAGTAACCGGGTGGCCACACACACACACACACACACACACACACACACACACACACACACACACACACACACACACAGAAAAGTGCCACAAGCAACAATGGGACACCATTTGCAACCACCACTGCCCCGTCAAGGACTCCCATCCGAGAGGCAAGGCTTGGTACTACCATTTCCAAGGGTGGAGGGGTGCGCCAAACCCCCATTTTACCGGGGGCAGGGCACTGAAATGACGCGGAACACCCCTTCTACTGAGTGGGCGGGTGGAGTTGAGCCGGGAGCAAGGCACAGGGATGGGCACAGATCAAGAGGGAAGGGGTAGGAGGGGGGGGGGGGCAATCACAGGGTTTGCAAGATAGAGACCATACCCGCAGTCACAATAGAGGAGAAAAAACGCCAAAGAGTCATTGTGAAATCAAAGTGGGCAAGCGGAGATCGGTTGGGTGAAAGGGATGGTAGCCACCCTACGTCCACCTCCTACAGGGCTGCACCCCTCGACGCAGCTATTCCCCAACTACGACCTCCCGGGCAACATAGTCATGGCCTCCACATGTGGACGCTTGCATAGACAATGCACATAGGGGACGGCTTGGTACCTTCTCCGCGCCTGCATTCCGCATCGACCACTTGGATTGTTCAAGTCGTTTGGTTCAAACCTTCTTGAATGTTGTGCAAGTTGCCCTACAAGGCTAGGCTACGGAATTGGACATTGGACGCCCTAAGACTTGACCCCGACTGTGCCCACGCCATGTTGGGTGGCTAGCTGCTTGCCCACATGGCCTCCTACTATCCGGGCTCTGTGGTTATGGCCAAGCTAGCTTGATTGCCACCCCATCAACCCCCCCCCCCCCCCACACACACACCCCACGTGCACAGCAACATGTGGTAGCCCCCCCGGCTGCCTCTTGTGGAACAAAACTGGTGCATCCCCCCAGGTGCGAAAGGATCCACTTATGACACGGGCGACCGGAACTGGCCGAGGGCTTTGGGGGAATCTTTGCGCTGCGCGCGCACTGCGCGCTACTTTTAAACTATGTTCCCCCTGAAGAGCCCCCAAGCAAACCCCTGGGAAACACCTTTAGAATTAGGTGACCCAAACTGCCCTAGCTCAAGAAAGTTGCAAACTACCTTCCCTTCACATAACACACATCATGCACAACTGGAAAAGCCATGAACAGCGCATTGGTTGCCACCCTCAAGAACACAGAACTGTCTTTCTGTTCCATTGTCTAATAAGTACACATGGACTCCATCTTGCATTGGCGATTTACCACCTGTAGTGCATCTTGGTAGTACTCCAAGTGGATGAGCCCATCTCACGCCATCCCAACCACTGTGGCAGGAACTCGCACGCCGTTGGAGCGGGTGTAGAACACCCGATCGCCAAGACTCAAATCCATGAAGAAAGTGTTTCTAAGAAAGGAGGAGGGGGGTATGAAGTCCTGTAGCATATGTGCAAGCACGATAGATCAATGTGTGCACACCAGCATTGCGCCTTGCCATGCCTTGACCAGGGTTTTGCTTAGTGTCCGTCCTACCCTACCCCGGGGGGGGGGGGGTCTAGCAGAATTTCAGGGTGGGTGGGTGTCCAACCACCCTCCCCCGGGGTGGGGTGGGACTTTGTGGGGGCCCTTGGGTCTATCGAGCCAGTGCCACTTCTTTCTTTCTTCTGTTGCAGGTTCCATGTAACATGTTTATTTATGGTGTGTTTACATGGTATTGCATATCACGTGTGCATGCCCCACGCCCATAAAGGGGCTAGGATGCTTTGTTGTTTGTGCTGGATGCGAAGGGGGCAACGCTGACAATTAGACTAACATGATGGTTGTTCACCTCCGTGAAAAACTTGGTCTTCTGTATTGCATGTCTCAGTTGGGTACGTGGGTGGGGGGGTGGGTGGGTGGGTGGGTGGGTGTCAGACCCCCCCCCCCCCCGGGGGGGGTGGGACATTTGTCGGTCTGTGGGTATGCCAAAATTCTGGGTGGGTGGGTCCCTGAATTAACCCCCCCCCCCCTAGGGTGGCTAGGCAAAACCCTGGCCTTGACACAACCACGCTACGCCTTGCCATGCCTTGACCCAAACGTGCTACGCCTTGCATAACCTCCGCTAGGGGGTCACCATGATGCCCCTAGGGGCCCCTAGTATCTCAAAGTATGGGTCTCTAGTACGGCCAAACGCGCAAATAGTTGCACTGCGCGCGCACTGCGCTTAAGGCTCCCCCTTTGGTTCAGTGGATGCTGTCCGGCAGTCGGTTTGCGAGGGCCGCTATAAGGACCCCCTACAGAGGGGACCAAGGAGGAGCCCGGTGGGGGTGCTATCGGGCATCGGCCACCCCTTACGGCGAAGGAGGGGGAGGGGTCCTTTTTGTACGGCTGGACGGAGATCCCCTTGTGTATGAGGTGCATAGTCCATGCACCTCAGGTGGAGACCGTAGCATGGGCTGGGTCCATTTCGTCCGCCGCCATCCGGGCCGCCGAGGCCATGTTTAGGGTGTCAAGGCCCGCGAGGAGGGCTATGGTGTGGGCATTTGCGCGGATGACCACAGTCCAATGGGACGAGGGGTGGCTTGACACCGGGCATGAGCAGGAGGAGGGTGCTCCCGCCGGTGGCCAGAGACCACGTGGCGGCGTGGCCATACCAGCTGATGGTGCAACACCCAGCCACTTGGGCAAGGGAGAACAGCACTGGGGCCTCAAAGGGTGGCAAGGACATGGTGCAGGCCCTCGTTCGAGGTCAGGGGGCTAGCCGGGTGCATGAATGCACGCACATGCACGATATATGCCACAAAGAGGCCGGGATCACGTGTGTGCGTGCACGCACTGCCACAACACAGACACACACACACACACACACACATCAAGCCGTTCACAAGTCACAAGCCACAACGTGCCCACTCTCCACACATCCACTGGTACATGGACTTAAATGGCACATGGCGGGACGCACTGCCACACAGTACATTGGGCCGCACACACACACACACGCCGCACGCACACACACGCATGCGCCCGACCGCCCTCCTTGCGGCCGTGTCCCAGTGGCTTAGCTGACTCTGAGGCCCCTCTCAGGCGCATACATGGAGATCATGGGTGGCCTAGGCTTGTGCTACGGCGCTGCCCAACACTGCCTCAACCGGCCGAGCCCGGTCCCGAAAACGCGCAGCAGAGGACTTGATGGTGGAGGCCCGACGGAGCCGACATGTAGCGCTGCCTCCGAGGGCAAGGCCGTCGTTCTGGAGGCCTCTGCCCGTCTGCCCCAGAGGGTGCTTTCAATACCAGGGGACAGTGTCTTAGGACACTGTCTTACGAATCTTGGCACAGGTGAGTGACAATCGGGTCCAGGAGACCGTTGCGCTGAAGGCCACCGGTTTGAGGTCAAACGGCGGGCGGGAGCAGGGGTGCCGCATGTACATTAGCCGTCTAGAGCCTGTGCGCAGGCCAAGGCTGTCGTGAAGACCGAAAAAAAAAAGACATTGGCCGGCCTCCGGTACCCTCGGACTTCCGCAGAGCGCCGGCTCATCACCGGCGAGTGACTGCAGTCCATCATGGGCCAACCGCTGTCGGTTGGCCATCAACGGCCGCCGGTTGGCCATCAGCCGCCGTCGGTTCAGCGCCAACCGCCGTCGGTTAAGTGTCAACCGCCGTGAATCCACCGAATCCCGCCACTGATCACCTCCGGCCGTCCTTCGCAAGAGGCCAGAAATAACAAACCTCCCACCCTTCAAGGACCGCCTGGGCGCACACGCCGCAGTGCAACCCCCCCCCCCCCCCGATTCGAAGTGGAAACACCGCGATTCTGTTCCTGGAATCCGCGGTGCGAACCCATGCAGACAAAACAAAGCATCGGTGGTACTGCGTGCACGCGGCACACCTTCTGCGGCCGGGACACGGCATTGCATGAGCGTCAGGGAACATGGGGCTCAGACTCTTCAGAGCAAGTGGGGCCCACACCCATGCCACGGCCTGTGCACGCCGGGAGTCCGTCGCTCTGCGCTGCACCACCGGGGGCGGGGGGCGGGGGCAGGGATGCATTGGAATGGGGCGAGGTATCCCCCTCCCCCCATTCCAGGGCGCCCAGCCTATGCCCAGCCACTGTCCTGCTGACGCCAAGCGCCAGCTTCAACGGCATTTGTAACCGACAGTAACCGCCCCCAACCGCTTCGGCAACCTCCTCCAACCGCCTGTCTAACCGCCTCTGGGGCCGCCTCTGAGGTCCCTTCCCTTCTGATGCATCCCTGGCGGGGGGGCCAAAGCATAAAGCTCCCGGAGGCAGCCTTTGCGTTGTCCCTCACCCACTTGCCCTCCTTTTGTCACCGACCCCTCGCTTCCCGGCGCAACAAAACACACCGCATTTCCCCGCCACGTCCGTTGAAGGACACGGGCCGGTGTGGCATCAACGGCACACCGAAATGTCTGCCCATGAGTCCCATCAGCGCAGAGAAGAGCTGGGGCTCAGACACGGACCCCCACCCCCTCCCCATCCCAACGGACGGACACCCGGTCCACCGCTCGCCGGGGGGCGGGGGCATCGCATGGTAAGCGCACGCACATCGCGTCGTATGTGTCACGAGGCCTCGGGACTGTGGGTGTGACCGTGCGTTGTGCACCCCCGCGACCCCCCCCCCCCCCGGCCGGGCTTAGGGGGGGGGGGGGCTGGACCGACGGCGCGTTGCGGACGACGCAGACGCGTGGCTGACGTCCGTTGCGGGGCCCACTGGGCGACGAGGGCCGGCACCCTCCCCCCGCATCGCCCCCCGGGCACACGCATCGGGTGGCCCTCCCCCCGCGGACACGTGTGCGTGCCTCCGCGCCCCGACCCCCTGTTCCCCCCGAGAACACGTGGTGCCCACTCCCACGGGGACGGCAGCGGTCACCGTCAGAAAGAGGCCTTGAGACTGTGGCTTTCGTGGCCTCCTCCGTTGTTCCTGCGCCCAAATGGGCTGTCCTCAAGACCGAAAAAAAAAAAAGACATCTGCCGGCCCCTTGTCCCCTCGGACCTCCGCAGAGCGCCGGCCGGCGGGTGACTGCAGTCGGCCATCGGCCAACCGCCGTCGGTTGGCCATCAACCGCCGTCGGTTAACATGCCATCCCGTTATGCGCGACAGGCAAGTGCCAAAATATTGATCGTTGTGGCAGCTCTGTCAAAGCAAATTGGCACCGTCCATTGGCGCCACGTGGGCACTGAACTGATATTGGCAGCATTCGGCCGCACGTTGTCTTTGAGGCACCAACGCTTCGTGTGGCGCACGCGACAGACGTTGCACAGGATGCCGCGACCGAAAGATACCATACCGAAGGGCACGTCAATGGGGGGGGCTGGCACAGTGTGTCGCTCTACGATGGGGATTGCGTTGCCTTCACGTCGTCGGCGGCCACGCTGCGGTGGGGGTCTGGGCATGACGTGGGGTGAGGTCCGCGGTGATCCGCGGCGCTGGTGCTGATTAGTGTTGGAGGGGGGGGGGCAGGACGTACGGGGGTATGTGTGGCCCGTGGCCCAATAACGCGGCGATGCCGCGGTCACGAGGTGCATGTCACACCCGCCACGCAGCCCGCGCCGACCCGTTCGGCGCCCCCCCCCCCGGCCCACGCCCCTTCTGGAGTGCCCCGGTGCAGTCCTGCCTCCGTCGCGTCGCGCTCTGGGTCAGCTCGATTGCTTGGGTTTGGGAGCCGGAGGTGGGGGGGGACAAAGGGTCAGGTTTGCTTCTCCGCAATGAGTTCCCACCGCGCCTCCCCCCACGGTCTTCATTGCTCTCATTTCAGTGAGTTCTCTGAGGTCGCTGTCCGAAAGGTCGATGGCTGGGGTTAGGGCGGTGTCCCTGCTGCTGCTCCACTGTACCGGTCAGCCGTCGCCCGTTGAGCTGTGGGCCTACTGAGCCACACGCCGGACGCAGCACGTTCCTACTGAGTTCTGGTGGTGCGGGGGGCGGGTATTACTGAGTGGCCTTTGGTACGGGGCCGATTCCAACCGAGCTCCACCGATTCCACCGAGCTCCCACTAGCGTCTGCCAACTCAGACATGATCAGACGGAGCAGGGTCCTACTGAGCCACATGCTGGACGCAGCACGTTCCTACTGAGTTCTGGTGGTGCAGGGGGCGGGTATTACTGAGTGGCCTTTGGTACGGGGCCGAGTTGTACAGAGGACCAGTTCCCCTGCCGGACGCGAGCGGCATGTCTGGTCCCGGGGCGGGACGTCTATCTGCGGCCCGTGGACCGGGACCGCGCGGACCGCGGGGACGGCGACCGCTTCCGGCCCGGCCCCACGGCGGCCTTGGACGCCACCTTCCGCACGCCCCCCATCTCCCGGTTCGCGCTGCCGATGGTGACCGGGATCTCCATTTGGGTGCCGTTCCGCACGATCGTCAGCGGCACCGTGCTGCCCACGCGCGCGCCCTTCACCTTCTCCGTCCAGTCGGCCTTCGAGTGCAGCCCCTCCCCGGCCCAGCTCTCGATGATGTCGTCCATCTTCAGCCCGGCCTTGTGCGCCGGCGTGTTCGGGACGACGGAGTGCACCACCACGACGCAGTCCGAGTTCCCGTCCTTGTCGTCCAGCACCTTGATCTCCACGCCCACCTGCAGGGGTGTGGCCGCAAAGGCGGAAGAAGTGTGCCGAGCCGTACCCCCGGATGTGCGCACGGGTTGAGTTTATGGGAATGAATTGGTGAAGTGATAAGAGTACTAACAATAAACAACAAATAATAACAATATCAATAAATAATAATAATAATAATAATAATAATAATAATAATACGGGGGGGGGGGGACTTCGCGGCGGGATTATTTCGCCATGGGATATTTTGCAGCGGGTTTATTTCGCATGCAGTCCTGAATTTGCTGTGGGAAATCTCGCACCCACATGCTGTGAGCCGACCTTTGGTTGGTGGTGGTTGCTGTTATTTGCTGATGCTTTGCAGTTGAGTCCTAGAGGGTTGTTGTTCCTTCCTGATGAGTTGCTGATCGCTGGCTGTTGTTACTTTATGGTGGTGGTTGTTATTTCCTGGTGGTTGCTGGTGTTTTCTGATGCATTGCTGTTACCGTTCCATCCCTGCAAGGCACAATACTCTGCACTCAGACCATTGAACAAGGGCTAAACAGTTGAAGAAGTGTTTTAGATGGCTGCAATTGACAATTGCAGCTGAGAAAAAACTGGCTGGGGTGCACAAAAACAGTTGAAGAACTGTTCGAACACAGCACTCAGGCTATGCATTGACAGGGGGCACAAAAGGACACTACGTGCGTGCCTCCTTTTTCTGCCGCTTCTTGCGCAGATCCATAAAAGAAGAAATGTCCTCAGGCCTCTTGGATGGCTTCTTTGGAGGCACCACACCCAGGGCGCGGCGCTTCTTCAATTCATCCAGTATCCTGAGTGCATGGCCATCCAATACCCCCCCCCCCCCCTTGCGCAAGCACGGCCAAGGTCAGAACGGTCACACGGGGTCCCCGTGCTTAGACAAGCCCGTGCTTGCGCGCGACGCGCAACACAAAGAGATACTGCACACAGAAAACCTGCCCGTACCCCACACCAAGCACATCACTCACAAACATGGCACTAGAACACAACGTGTAGGCAAAATTCAGCATGGTCCTCATGTCCTTACTGCCCATCAACGGGTACGGAATAGAAACCCTTTCCAACCGCGTAGAAGGACCAACGATGGTGGCAGGTGCATGCTCACCAGTGGATCGGATGTATGTGACACCCAAGCCAGCGATAGCAACATTTTTCATGGCTAAAAACCACAGCAAAACAATTACCATTGGGTTGCAGTACCAATCAGAATGTTGTTGTGAGCAAGAGGAACCATCACAAACATGACCCAGCCCTTCTTTCCCTGCACAATCAGCGCACAATCACGAAACAATGAATTCCTGACCATAAAAAGCGTGGTCAGAAAAACCCATCAAAACAACAGTCACACGGGGTCTTCGTGCTTAGACAAGGCCGTGCTTGCGCAAGGGGGGGGGGGTTACTTTACATGCTTTGAAGAACTTTGACGTGATCAGGGCCAGTTCAGCCATAAGCAAAACCTGCGTACAGCGATGAGAAACGTACGATCACAAGATCCCCCAGTACAGATTCTGACGGCAACATTTCTCTGTTTCAGCTCTTGTGGAAGCGCACAACAGACTTATGCTCAGGCAACTGTTGGACAAGACAGTTTGGTAAATATCGCAGCGGGTTTGTTTCGCACAGCGGCCCTGAAAATTACGTGGGAAATTTCGCACGAATTTGAAACGCGAAATATCCCACGGCGAAATATTCCCGCCGCGAAGTCCCCGCCCCCCCTGTAATAATAATAATAACAATAAAAATAAATAATGAATGACAGTAATAACAACAAATCATAAGAATAATAATAATTAGTAAGAAATATCAACAATAATATTCATATTTCTATAAATATTAATAAATTGGTTAATCTAATTTGTCCCAAGCCACGGGGGAAAAGCCTCTTTGCCAACGACAAGTGCCGCATCTGCCCCTGCCCCTCCCACGCCGGTGCCAGCAATGCTGCGCACACAGCCTTCCCCCAGACCACGCGGTTTGGAGGGTGCCCACCACCCCATCCGATGTGGGACATGTAACACAGGGCCCGGGGGCTCCGGATCACGGAGCCGCACCCATCGGCCCTGCGCAACATCTCCGGGCATTCCGCCATTTGAACAAAAGGAGGCTTGGGACTACCAACGTGAGCGAGCGACCGGCGTGTGTCTGTACCTGCGGCGCCCGCCGGGGCCGGGACACGGGCGGGGCGCTGCCCCCGCGCTTGGTCGGCGTGCGGCTGCGGCTGCGGGTGCTCGCCAGCGAGCGGTTCAGCTCCTCCTCCTCCCGCTGCCGCTTCGCCTGCTGCTCCCGCTCCATCTCCGCCCGGCGCCGCTCGTCGTCCTCGAGGCGCCGCTCCATCTCGCGCACTTCCTGCCGCTTGGCCTCCATTTGCTCGTTCCACCGCCGCTCCTCCTCCTCCCGCTGGTGGCTGACCTGGTCAATGAGCTTCAGGCGCCACTGCTCCTCTTCTTTGCGGAACTGCTCCTTCATCTGCGCCCGCCGTCTCTGCGCACGAGCACCACAGGCACAGAGCAACAGGCCGGGCCCCAGCCGGACAGGCGGCGGTGGTGGCAGGGGAAGCATCAGCACAGCGACAGGGGCATGCGTGGCACTGAGCACAGGGCAGAGTTCCATGCAGAGGGGAGTGGGGGGGGGGGGGTTGAGGGGAAGGGGGGGGGGTAGGCTGCCCCGAAAGAGGACTCATCGGAGGTTCTCGGAGGTTATCTAGTTTTCGCAATGCAATGCAAGGCAATAATGCAGAGCAAAGGGACACTTGTCAAAAACTGCGGTTTGACCTGCCACAAAGGACAGAGGCCGACATATACGCACCGGGCATAGTGCATGATGTCAATCAAGTGCAAAGGGCTTATATGCCTATGCATCGCCTCCCCCCACAACCCTCCCCACCCGTTGACATGGGACCGTTCAAATTGGGCCGTGTGAGGAGTTTGGGTACGACAAATTCTATTGCCTTGGGCAGTGCACCTCGAAGAGAGGCTGACAGTCAGCCAATCAGTCAGTTAGTCAGGCAAGCAGTCAGTCACGCAGTCAGTCACGCAGTCAGTTGGGCAAGCACGCAGGCAGACAAGCAGATACAACCAAACAGTTTGGGGGTTTTCAGTGATGGACTCAGCTGCAAGCAGTGGGGAGCCCGGACATGTTAATTCGGACAGTGGTTGAGCGGTAATGCGCTCGCCTGGAGGTCTGCAGGTCGGCGGTTCGAATCCCACCGGCGGGCTGCGCCGGCTGATCCCTTTTGCTTTCCTGGCCCTCGTTCAAATCCCTCTGAGCACAAATTTTTGACCCCCCCCCATCCCCCCCCCCCATCAAAAAAGTGATACCCGGTTTCAGGGGATAGAGGCCTCAGAATAAAAAAAAAACCATTGGGGGATCACTTTTTTGGGCAAAATAATGATTTTACAAGGGGTTGGACATCCAATATCATGCCTTGGGGTGTGCTACGCGAATGACCCCCCCAAAAGGGGGGTATACGACGTACGTGCCTGCGCTTGATCTAACAACCTCTCTTCGAGGTGATTTGGGCTGTTTTGCGTCATTTGGGCTACAAAGAGCGAAAATCTGGGCTGAAATTGGTCAACATTTGGGCCAAAAATGCCTTCCGCAAGCAAGGCCGCGGTCCCAAAAAATCAGGTCAAACGGCGATTCAAGGCCCACCCTGTGCTTAGACAAGGCATGCGCGCGACACACGTGACAGCAAAGCACGCGCGGGCCTTGAACCTTCCACAAAGCGTAGTACAATGCACAAGCAACTCTCCAAATATTCTGCTTTTCCTTATTCAGTGTCGGGGGCATCGGGTGCCGTGGGATAGAAGCCCTTTCCAACCCTCCGCCTCATCTTGAACAATTGGATATGCTTGCCCTTCGAAGCTAGCATTGGGTCAGGTTTTGCGGCAGGTTGAGGCACAGGTTTGGGCTTCCTATTCTTTGGCACAAAGTTGTCATCCACAATGTCCTTTGTTAAGTACAACTTGCCCTCAAAAACATGGCCCAATCCCCAAACACCATGGGTGGCTTTTGCCCACACAATCTCGACTCGATCATCCTACCTAGAATCTGAGGCGGATGAAGAGTCCTCGGAAGTGAGAAGTTGGGAATCAGAATCAGAATCCGTCTCCAAATCATCATCAGAACCAGAATCCGGCTTCGCATTTGCCGGGTGTGCCTCAGGAAAATCAGTGTCTTCCAATTGGCTCAACTTCATGCCATTTGGAAAAAGTGCTGTTCTCATCGCATTGCACAACTCATCATCAGAAATTGCCAAATTGATCATGTGATGGGTGTGGAATAGGGTCCGTGTCCTTCAGCTTCTTCAACTTTTCGATGACCCACATGGACTTCAAATGGATGCAGTTGTCCCCATGACGAGAGGGACCAATAATAGTGGAAGATGCATGTTCCCTAGTGCTCCAAACATACGTGACAAGCATGCCGGGAATAACATTGTTAGCCATGGCTGAAAATCACATCAAAACAAACAGCATGGGGTTGCAATGTGTCGTACAATATTGTTATGAACATAATGCACTATCACAAACATGACTGACCCCCTCTTTCCTTGTAGAAGCGCTCTACAAACACCCAATCTTCCATTGTGGACCACAAAAACAGCGGTCCCAAAGTTTCCTCAAAACGGCGGTTCAACGCCCACCTGTGCTTAGACAAGGCCATGCGTGCGCAAGGGGGGGGGGGGGCATACATTGATCAGAAATGTGGCAAAGCTGCCACCCCTAAAGCCATACTTTTGATGGGGAGAACAAAAAGATCCTTGACGGCAACTTGTGCATCAAGCATTCCGCCTCCTCCATGACCATGAAACAATAACAAATGCAATCATTGCTGCATTCTGAGTTGTTTGTCAACAAAAGCACCAACCTCGACAAAACCCCTCACTAAAAGTACTGTCTGCAAAGTGTTGGGGGATTTTGGGACGATTACCAGACCTCTCGGGCCAGACCAAGATGAGCTGGTGTAGCGTGCTCAACGTATGGTGCTCGAGATAACTTCTTGGGATCAAGGTTAAGAGCTGGCCAGTTCTACGGTAATCCCACTGTGCTAGCGAGTGGATAGAAACATTTTCGAAATGTCACCGTGCAGTTGGTGAGCACCACAATCTATCTAGGCTTGCAACGTTGAACAGTCGGACATGGTTCAGCTGTATTTGAGTACTACAGGGGGGGTTCGTTTGGGGACCAGTTTGGAGGGGGAAATTGCGACACACCTCCAATTTTGGTGCGGGGCCATCACTCACTAAAAGTACTGTCTGCAAAGTGTTGGGGGATTTTGGGACGATTACCAGACCTCTCGGGCCAGACCAAGATGAGCTGGTGTAGCGTGCTCAACGTATGGTGCTCGAGATAACTTCTTGGGATCAAGGTTAAGAGCTGGCCAGTTCTACGGTAATCCCACTGTGCTAGCGAGTGGATAGAAACATTTTCGAAATGTCACCGTGCAGTTGGTGAGCACCACAATCTATCTAGGCTTGCAACGTTGAACAGTCGGACATGGTTCAGCTGTATTTGAGTACTACAGGGGGGGTTCGTTTGGGGACCAGTTTGGAGGGGGAAATTGCGACACACCTCCAATTTTGGTGCGGGGCCATCAGACACGGGAATCTTCAACACCCCCAACGTATGTTTCTTTGTGGACAATCAGTTGTGTGAAACGTTGGTAGACCCAAATTTTGAACAATACCAACGCATTGCAGATACAAAAAAAAAAAAAGAGCAAGGCCCAGGTCGGCTCTCCACACTGAAAAGGGCACCAGCTCCACTGAGGACGCACGAAGAGCAGGAAATGCCCCAAATTGCCCATAAACGTTTCTCGGGGAAAATTTCGACACCAAACTGAAAAACGAAATTGTCCCCTTACGAAAATCCCCCCGTGTAAAGTGGGAGACTACTTGGGCCACTTTTGGGGGCTGTTGCGAAGGGAGAAGGCCGACAGGGAATTACCCACCGATCAAACATTAAAGGATGGCAAACAGGGGCACGAAGTCTGTATCCGGACGCACAACGACGCGAGGGTAGTCACCTGAACTGCGCCGCAGGGAAAGCGTTCCCATGGCCACAAAGGGAAGCCGAAACGTGCGAATGCACACAGCAGCTGCAGGGCACAGAACGGAGGCGCTTGCCTCCATTTGGGTTGTTTTGGCCCACAATCATTCACACGTACAACAGAGGAACCGAGGGGAAACTGGATTGTCGCAGAACTCCCGCGTGCACACAAAAGATTCCAATGCCGAACGGCAGAACTGACCGAGACGACGCGGCATGCACAACACAAAAACAGGCAGCAGCCGCCGCACCTGCGACTCCGCCCGCAGTTCCTGATCCTCGAGCTCCCTCCGCCGCATGTCGTCCTGGTCCCTCCGCCGGATCTCCTCCTCCACGTCGTTCCGGCACTTGGTCTCGATGTCCCGCCGGATCTGGTCCTCCTGCGGCCCGAGCGACGGCCGCTCGGGGGCCGCGGGCGGGGCCATGATGCGCATGTACTTCTTCTGCTCCTGCTCCGTCACCCACGCCTGCAGCTCCTGCTGCCGTCGCGCGCAGCTGTCCCGGAGGCCGCTGGTCACCTCGTTCCAGTTGTCGCACTTGTCGGCGGTGGCGTGCAGGTACTGGCGCACCTGCACAGGCACGGCCACGGAGGGGCCACTGAAGGGGCCGAACAGGGGGACAAACATGCCACGGCAGAAACGGATGCACAGAATATGTTCGACTTCCGTGGAAGCCCCGAAGAACTGTTTGCACCTTCGATCAAGGGCTGAGGAACAGCGAGTGCCCGAATTCATGTGCAAATCTGTTGGACACGAGTTGTTCCAGGGCTGGGGGGAAATTGGCTTGCGCGGGGGGGGGGGGGGGGTTCGAGGGTCCTGAGGTACCACAACATATATGACTCAAAATGGTCCCCACGATGTGCTGATCATTTTGAGGCATATATCAGGGGGAAAATTTTTTTGCAAAAAAAATGTTCCAGGCCGCTTTGCGGCGCAGTCATTAGAGGTTTTAGACGAGCCTCTTGGGACTGGCCTGTCACGAGAGCCCCATTTCTAGACCCCCGCCCTCCTTTGGGGGGCTCGAATTACCCCCCCCCCCCGCGCATGCGAATTTCCCCCATGCCTAGAGAGTGTGTTGCGCATGGGGCAACGGCCCGTGACTCGGATGTGGAAGGGGAGGAAACCCCAGGACAGGACTTGCGACCCGGCTGCTTGCGCACCCACGTCACACGACAAAAAGTGCCAAGACAAACAGCAATTTACAAGCTTCACCGCAACCAAGGCAATTGCTAAATGTGTAAATCTTATAACATGCAAAGTACTCCAGTTCGATGGGGGTAAGACGCACTATGTAACCACCGGCGTCCGCCCTTGCACGCACCACACTCGAGCTGAGCTAGCTCTCGAGGGTGGGATCACCAGCCCGTAACAAACGACATTTGTATAGCACCTCGTCTTGCGGAATCTGGCGCTCAAAGCATGGACGGTATGCAACCACCGGCGTCCGCCCTTGCACGCACCACACTCGAGCTGAGCTAGCTCTCGAGGGTGGGATCTCCAGCACGCAACAAACGACATTTGTATAGCACCTCGTCTTGCGGACCTGGCGCTCAAAGCATGGACAGTTTGATGAAGGTAGCTAAATCTCTAAAAAGGTTGACACATCAAAGAAGAATTTGCAAAATTCATGTTCAATACTCAGAATTCTAGACCTCCTACACATCTAAATATCCAGCTAATAACATGCAAAGCACTTAGGTTCCTCAATTTACACCGAATTTGCAGAAATTTACAGAAATTTACGCCACTTTTTGAGAAATTTACAAAAATTTACGTAATTTGCACCGTAAATTGGCCCCCACCCCCCCCCCATTATTCCCCGGGCTGCTTGAACCATCTCCCTCCGCCCTGCCCGCCCTGCCCGCCCTGCCCACCCCACTCGCCCCGCCCGCCCCACCTGCCCCGCCCGCCCCATCCGCCCCACCAGCCCTGCCCCCCTTCCCGCCCCATCCGCCCCACCCGCCCTGCCCCCCTTCCCGCCCCATCCGCCCCGCCCGCCCCATCTGCACCGCCCGCCCCACCCTCTCTGCCCGCCCCACCCGCCCCCCGCGGCCCACACGCCCACACATCGACCTCTCACCACCTTGTGCCATCGCTCTCCCACGTCCCTTCACACTCTTCCTGTCCCTTGGTGGGCTATGCCAACGAGCCCGCGGACTGTCCCTGTTTCACGGCTCCGTGTCGGGTCCACACGGAGGAGGGCACCGCCATCCCTATTGGCCGGGTGCGTCCAAGCAGACACCCCCATACCGGTGGGGGCGGACCCCTCCTCGATGGCGGCTCTTGGGCCCCAGGATGTCCACTTGCGGGGTCACTTCCACGACGGCAACACATGGCAACCTTCAACCTGCCTTTCCTCCTCGTGGCAAGCGCATCATGTGCCTCCCCCCCCCCCCCCGCTGCGGGATACGAGAGTTAATGCTACACTGCTAAAGCAAGCAGGCGATTGCAATACAACAAAGTCAGAACAAAAAGCTCTTCAGTGACATTGCCATAGGCGCCTTTCGCGAAAAAAATAGACCCCCCCCTGTGTGACATTCCGTCGGGTCGCTGTTCCTTTACGGGGCCCTGGACAGTCACCCATTCTTCCCTCCGCGTGTTGCGTCGGGTCGCTGCGTTCTGTCGGCCGCTGCGGCCGGTGCTCCTGCTGGTGTCGTTTCCGTGTTCGCGGAGCGCCGTCGTTGGTGTGCCGGGGCTGTGCTGGATGTGGCGGGATGTGCGGTGTGCGCGTCAGCGGCGCCCAATAGTTGGCGTATTGGGGGTTGTGTTGGTTGTTGCGGGGGTCGTTTGACTGTTTTTGCTGTCCACACCCCTTAGTCCTCAGGCCGTCCACAACCTGCCTCTCTGTGTTTCTGTGTGCGTGAGGCCCAGGTGCCCTGCTCCACGCGTTGCCCCGATCGTCCACCCCCCCCCCCCCAAGCCCTCCGCCCTGTGTCCGTGGTGTGTGTATCGTGTCGCCCGTACCAGGGACGTCCATTCACAAACGGGCGCCGGCCAACCACTTCTCAGCACCGGCTCACGCATCCCCTGCGCACTCATGGACGCACCTGGTTCTGTGGCGGGAAGTCAGTGCTGTACAGCAGCAGGAGCTGCATGCAGATGTAGCAGTCGCTGATGTCGGGGGCGTCGCCGCCGATGAATTGGGCATCGGCCAAGAAGAACTCCGACAGGACCTTTGCAGTGCGGGTGGAGTGAAGTAGGGGGACGAGGGATGGGCCGCGGCAGGAGGGGGTGAGGGGGGGAGGCATGCGGAGGATGAGGGGAGAGATGAGGGGAGGGGGTCTGCACTGGGCAAAGACTTGTGGGACAGCCCCTTGCTTAGTGATACTGGGGGGGGGGGGGGTAAATGGGCCTCCGCGGGTTTTGGGTGACCCACCCACCCACCCATATACCCGGGGGGGGGGGGGGGGGAGCTTGGTCCAGCGCCAACGGTGCCCATAGAAATAAACCCCCGCAATCCCAAATGATTCGTTCATCGCAGCCTTCTCTTCGTGCCCTTGTTCCTCTTGCCCTCGAATCGCGTTGGGATGACCAGTGATGACCACCCCACATTCACATTCCTTTGTGGCCATGACAAAAGTGCAAACCAAAACAGGTCCGCACAACGTGGCAGCCCCCCCCAATGTGTCACAACGTGCCTCAGCCCATGGACAACGCCCACCCACCCGCCCAAAGAAGTGGACCCCCCCCCCCTTGGGGCTGGGGAGATACCTGCACTTTTCCCAACATCAGGGGAACCCCCCTCCCCTCCCCATCCTCGGACCCCCCCCCCCCCGCCGGTGTACAGGGCGGTCCTTAACGGAAAAAAAAAAAGTGTTCCAGAACCAGTTTTCCCAAAAAAGCCCGCGGGCACTCCATGTGCTCAACCATGGTTGGTGGCGGTTGGCGGTTGGCGGTTGGCGGTTGGCGGTCGGCAACTGGCGGTTGGTGGTGGTTGGCGGCGGTTGGTGGTTGGTGATTGGTGATTGGTGGTTGGTGGCGGTTGGCAGTGGTTGGCAGTTGGCGGTTGGTCGCCGCTGGCGGTTGGCAGCGGTTGGTGGCTGGCGGTTGGTGGCGGTTGGCGGTTGATGGGAGTTGGCGGTTGGCGGTTGGTGGTCCCTTGGGGCGGTCCTTAAGGGCGGTCCTTAGCAAAAAAAAAAAAATTCTGGTCCCTTAAGGACCGCCCTGCCGGTGTAGTACCCACCGGCCACTGAGCAAAGGGCCCGTTGTGGGACAAGGCCTGCACCGGGGTGCAGCAGGTGTGCCCCAGTGCACAGCCCCCCGCTGCTGCCCCGATCCGCGGGTCGCTGCCCGGATCCATGGCTCGCTGCGGCTGCCCTGGCTCGGAGGGGGGGCGGTGCACTGCGGGACATGAGTCGAGAGCTGCGCATCAGGGCACAGACTTGTGGACCGCGGGCGGAATCCATGACTACCGCTGCCCTGTGTTACTCTTGACAGCGGTGCTTAACTGTGTCGATCACTGCGGGTGATTCAAGTGGGGGAGACACGCGATGAGAAGGACAGCCGGAGGCCCTTGCAAGGGGCAGTGGGGAGCTGTGCACTGCGGCGGAGGCTGTGGACTAGGGCACCGGGTGGGAAGCAGTGCAGCGAGGCACAGGGCTGTGCACTGGGGCAGCGGCGGGAGACGGCCAGGCCCATGCAGCCGGGGCCATGGCCCCCCCCCGAAAGCCCCAGAATTGCGGTTGCGGCCGCCCTGCTCCAGAGGAGGGGAGCCTGTATGGAGGAGGGGGGCGCCTGAACTCTGATCGGCCCCCTCCCTCCGCTCCTCTTCCTCTGTACAAAGGGTCTAAGGACGATAAAAGGAGCCGTACCCAAAATTGCTGTTGTCTAGGCTGTGGCACATGAGAGTTTCCCCAAAAATCGAATTTTTTTCTGAAACCGTTCTGTTGCCCCTGCGATGGGTTTGGGTGATATGTGCCATGGGCCAGTGACGGAGGACGTGTGGATGTGATACCGTGAAGGGGGATGGGCATGGGCAGGTTGTGTACAGGAGTGCCATGACGTGATTGGGGGTGTGAGGACAGAGGGGGGGCGTGGGATGGAGGACAACAAAGGGGCATTACGCGGCTTTTGGTGTTTTGGCGTTGAGCGGCTCAGCACGTGCCAACGGGACCTTCGTTGGCACGCTCTCCCTGGGCAGAGCGCAGGGGAGCAGCGCGCGGACAGTCCCTCTGGCCGGGAGGGCAACGCAATGAGCGCCGGTTTCTGGGGACGGGGGGTCGCATCGTCAACGGGGGGGAGGGTCGCGCGTGGGGGGGGGGGGGGGGGGGCGTGTGTGTGAAGGGGGCGGGGGGGGGGGGGTGGGCGATGGCTCGGGCGCCGCACGCACCTTCATGTCCCGGTGCAGCACCGGCTTCGTGTTCTCCACGGAGCTGCTGGAGGTCTGGTCGTACTGCTCCGGGTAGACCAGGCGGTGGATGTGGGGCTTGAGGACGTTGGCGCACCAGTCGATGGCCATGTTGGTCTTGGTCTTGCGGTGGAAGTCCTCCTCGGCGTAGGCCCCGGGGCTCAGGTGGTGCTTGTCGCACACAAAGCGCATCACGGTGCTGGCGCCCCAGACGCAGCTCGTGTCGGCGTCCACCCACATGGGCAGCACGCCGCTGGGGTTCGTGGGGACCGCGAACTGGTCCCGCTGCCGGGGGTCGATCTCGTGGACCACGAAGGGGGCGCGCTTCTCCTGCAAAGCATTAAACAAGTGTGGGCGAGCGTTTTGAGCTACCCAGAAAACATTCTCCAGGGCGTGCGCAGGGCCAACTCGAGAAAAGAAGAAGCACTATGTGGTCCTTCCTGGCTCTCATCCCTGGTCAAACTACGTGGCCACGACCACGGCTCTCCTACATGCGTCCAACCGCCCCCCAAGTAGCATCCCCACAAGTCCCCTGGCCTCTGCTTGTCGTTGTCCCGGAAGCGAGCGCGAGCCAGCAGCACAACCGCTTCGAGACTCCCCAAGTGGCTGGCTTTGGCTGTGTCAGGCGGAGGAAGGCTTGAGGGGTATATGCCACAGGTCCATCTTGATCCACAGGGCTCAGTTCAGAAACGTCCAAGACCTTATCACTCAATCTCGCACTTTCGGATCAAGGATCAAGTGATATGCAGCATGTCGGATACGATAGGAAGAGAGGTGGGCCGATAACAATACAACCCAAGAGTAGGTTTAATAGTGGACGGGAGGGGGGGGGGGGCGGCAGCCACGGAGAACAACAAGGACAATGGCGCCTCCACTGGGGCCACTGCCCCCCTCTCCCCAGGGGGCGGGTGGGCTTTAACGGGCGAGGGGGGGGGTCGATACAGCCCTCTGGCTAGACCCCCACCCCCAAAAAAAACCAAGGGCTCAATTGTTGGGCCTCCCAAAATCGTACCCAGACTGACCCCGCGGCTCCCGGACCCAAAAGTCAGCAAAAAATGGAATCAGCGCGTCGAGAGGGTTCAGAAAAGTCATCATGTGCCATGTATTTGGTGAAAAAAAAATTGACCATTTTCAAAGCTCATGACAACGCGACGTGCCAAGGGGTGCCCCTTGGGGCGGGTGGCTGAGGGCGGGGGGGGGGGGTCAAAAGTGGTTGCAAAGCGGTTAGAAAAGCGGTTTGGAGGCCGGTTCCGGCGGGTGCAGACCGGTTGGAGGGCGGGCAGGAGCGGTGGGCGGGGCCGACCGTCACTCCAGGCGGTGCAGCTTTCTTTTAACATGTTGTGTTTGACAACGCTCGGGAAGGGGGGGGGGGGGTCCGGAGGGGTGGGGTGACTGAGTACGTAAGGGGGGCCCTTGTTGACGCAGGAAGGGGGGTCTCCATCAGGGGTCGTTGAGTTTAGGGGGCATTTTGTCAAATTTTGACACACCATTGAATTGTGCTGAAACGAGGTATCCACCTTTTTGACAAACCTCATGAAACCGACGGGACCGCCACGGGTTTGCGGAAACAACCATGACACATGGGGGGGGGGGGAGTGGCGAGTGCAATACAGCTCCGTGAGGGGGGGTTGCTATGCCCCCCCTTCACGTGGGACACGCTGGGGACCGCCGTACGGAGACGTGTGGTGTGCAGGCCCCCGAGAGCAAGCACACGTCAGCACAAGACAATCCTCGGCAGGCTCGAAAAAAAAATTGACACTGAGAACCCCCACCCCTTTTCAAGTGCCTCCCCTCAACGGGCCCCCATGTGACAGAGATCCAAACCGTCCCAACAGAAGGGGCCACAATGTCAGATTTTCAAATGACCAGCATCATTCTGACCTCATACCAGACTGACTCAGAAAGGGGGGGGGGCGTCGGCACAATGCCGAGGTATTGGGGGGGGGGGCTTTTTTTTAACAGGGGAGGGGGGGTCCCGGTGGTGTTGAGCTTTTAGAGGCACCGGAGAAAACTTTTGGCCTAAACCGATTGGCCCCGAAGACGCCAGAGAAAAGTTTTGAGCGGCCTAAGCCCCCCCCCCCCCGCCCCCACCACCAGTGCAGCCGAGTTGTTAAAAGGAGCCCTGGGGGAGGGTCGAAGCCACCCACGACCCGCTAATAGCGGTCCCGCCACTGCCACCGCATGCCCATTCCAATGGAGTGGGGGGAAGGGGGGCACACCAACAGCAACAGCCACGGGGCGAGGCTGTCGGGGGACGTGCGGTCCACAAACAACTCCCCCAGCGGGTGCCGGTGGTCGCCCTGCTCCGACCCGGCGGCGGACATGTACTCGACCTGCGGCCGCAGCACCGAGGCTGAGGCGGTGCCCTGGGACCGCGCCACGGACGCCGCGGTGTAGTGGGCGCCGACGGGCGTCGGCATGTAGGACCCCCGCATGGCGGAGGCGGGGCTCGTCGGAGGCATGGGGGCCATGCTCGGGGCCCCCATCATAGGGCTCTGGTAGCTGACTGCGGGGGCCGGGCCGAACATGCTCGGCATCGGGCCAGCCATGGGCCCCATGCCGTACGGGGCCGGGGCCCCGTACCCCATGGGGTGCCCGCTGCGGGGGCTCTGCGGCGGAGGATGGGGGACCTCGTAGCTGTCCGAGGGCATGAAGTCGCCCATGGAGCGGGACCGGGAGCGCCCCGGGGAGCGGTACGGGCCCTGGGACTGATGGCGCCCGGCGACGGAATATCTGGGCCCATTCATCGATGCTTTGCAGAAGGCAAGCTCTTACGAAGAGCCGTTAAAAAGGGCTGAATGGCGACAAACACTGAGAGGACATGATGTTGCAGGACTGTCCGTGTTTAAAAACGTTTTGGCTCAGGCCAGCTTTAACTTGACAGTTGCCCCCTCCCTTGTAAGAGGGTACGCTTCCCTCCCATCAGGATCTGAGACGGGATGACCCCACCAAAAAAAAGTTTATTGTGTTTGGCAAGTCCGCCTGGCAGAGAATTATCGTGAGCAATGAGCCTGCAAGTGCATGATTTTGCAATCATGTATCAGATGCATCATCCAGCATCTCAGGCCAAACCTCATTGTCACAGCAAACCGACGTCAAAACAGGCATGGGTTGTGTCTGTAATTGGTTCTGATTCAGCATCTGCGCATTTGGGCAGGAAAACCAATACTCGGACAAGAGCCCGAATTATGCTGAAAATTCATCACTTGCCATGTATTGGGTACTGTGCTTTCCTGATACCCAGGGTTTGTCAGAGAAACCTGCCAAATGATCAAAGGCATGTGCAGGTGTGGCACTAGCCTTACCCGCTGTTCACTTCAGAGCCCCCCCAAAAGTTCATCCTCATCGTTGTGGTGAGGGTTTGCCAACAACACAAGGATGGAATCCATTGCACGCCGCCCCTTGCTCACTGTACCCTGCATGTTGTACCCCAGCAGTGGAGGCCTTGCATCACTGACAGCGGATATGCATGCCATCAAATATTTGAGAGGTCATTATCCCAGAGTGAGGTTTCCCATGGGGTTTGGGGGGGGTTCAAGGGGTCACGCAATGGGCCACATAATTTGAGCCTTACCTATGTAATTTTTCCGTTCTAGGGCAAATGAGGTCTTACTATGCATTGGATTTATTGACATGTGGTTACTTACAGATGATTAGGGTAGACATGCAAGGTCAAGTGTCCTTTACACAGAAACAAACAATTTCAATTTCTATTCGGCAAATCAGCTCAAAGAGGGGCAGGGAGCCCCTACACACGAACAGCATGGCCCGGACATGGACGACTGCGATGCGGGCCCCCACAGGTGGTGGAGTACTCGTATCATCTCCGAACCATGACTGAACCCAAAGCCCCTCCCCCTGTCCCCTCTTCTTCGTAAAAAATCAGAGTCTTGGGGCCATAGTGTCAACAAATGATGACGCCAGTGCTTTTGGGGGCCAATAAGCACCACTAGGAGGACCAATTGGTGCTACATGCCCACCCATGGGTTTATGTATACTCCCATTGTCACCAAATGATCGTGTAACCCTGGTCCAAGGGTCCCCGAGGGTTGTCAGAGGTTGTTGCAACCAAACTGGTGCCCATAACTTTTTTACATAGGGTTGTTTGAGATAGTTCGTCTGAACTCTAGTACCCGCAGCGGGCCAATGTGATTGGCTCTCCTCCAAGGTACCCATCATTACTCCTTACATGCATGGTTGGTCCTCATGTGAGGGGCAGCTGCGCAAGTGGAGCAGGCAGGTGCATCCGCATTATTCAGGGTCATAGAGAATAGGGGCAGAGGCAATGGCAGGCCCATAATGTCGTGCTTACAGGCAGAGGCGCAGTGCGAGTCCACCCCCCTCCCCTTGCACCAGCACCAACACCGCCCTGTCCGTCTTGCTCTTTTGGTGCATACGCTAGTCCCCCTGGTCCCGACCCACACTCCAGCATGATGCAGCAATGCACCCCAAGGCACACAGTTGTTGTAGGCAGGACCTCGCAACAACACGGGTGAGAATAACAAGACGAAAACTTAGAACATACCTCCGTCTTTGCAGTTTCGTGCGTGTCCTCGGCGCCTCAATGTTGGTATAGATAGAGTCTTTGCAAGGTGTTGTGCATTGAACTCCTTCAAACGTTCTACAATTGCTGGCAGCAGTGGACGGAGTTTTGTGCCTGTCTTCAGCGCCATCAATACTATGGCTTCCGTGCATACGTACCATTGGTGCTTCTATCACCCAGCTGCCCATAAGTATTGCGGACAATCATAGTGCAGCCGGGCAATGTGATGCTCAACTCCGTTGACACGCTGTAGTAGGCATAGGGGGGTGCAGTTGCAGCACGGCCCAAGCCCTCAGGTCAGCGTCGGCACCCTCATCAAGGGAACGGGGGGGTTCCAGCAGGGCTAGGGTTGAGGTTATTGCCACCTAGAGTGTCTTAGAGTCTACACGAGGGCATGCAAGGAGGATACCTAACCCAACGGCGGACATCCCTCCGCCGCGCCGCGACATACCGGAGGGATGGGGGTGGGATAGGGCCAGCCACAGGCAGGCTCTAACCCGCTAACACCTAACCCGTCCCATCGCAAGAGCCAAGACAATAAAAGGTGCTGACCGTAAATCATATAGAGCACATGCATACGCACCCACATATAAACACCCACCCACCCCTCCACACACACACACACACACAGTGTAGTGAGGCCACGGCACCGTCTGGTGTTGTGTAAGCGGGACCCAACCTTCCAACTGCAACTGCAAAAGATGGAGACATGCCTCAAGCTCCTTCAGGTCTGCGATGGATTGACAGTAGACACAGGCACCCACAGTTCAGTGCGCGGGGGGGTTGACAGAGGGGCAGGAGCTGCTATGTTGTGGGAGGCAAGAACCATTCGGCAACACTGCGTCCCGAGCCTCGGCGTTGCACTTTTGGATGCACATCGCAGTCCCCTACCCCGCAGGCATGGGTTGAGAAGCAAAGTGCTTTGGACCCCTCATGACTGGTAGACCCTGGTACTTGGCGGCTCACATCCGCCGGCGCTTGGGGTGTGGTACCGAGTGTGCTTTCGTGGAGGTGTGTAGATTCGCCTCATATCTGGGGAAATGAAGGTTGGGGCAGGATTAGGGTTTGGCGGCTGTGACGTGAATCGTTTTGGGGAAGGTTCAAAACTGGTCAAACCGCACAGTTGCGAACCTTAAATCATGCAGCATTTGAAAAGCGAATGCAATTCTGCATTATTCAGGGTCATAGAGGATAGGGGCAGAGGCAATGGCAGGCCCATAATGTCGTGCTTACAGGCAGAGGCGCAGTGCGAGTCCACCCCCCTCCCCTTGCACCAGCACCAACACCGCCCTGTCCGTCTTGCTCTTTTGGTGCATACGCTAGTCCCCCTGGTCCCGACCCACACTCCAGCATGATGCAGCAATGCACTCGAAGGCACGCAGTTGTTGTAGGTAGGACGTGGCAACATCCACCTTCCCTACCAAAGTGGGCTGGTATCAGGTCACCATGAGGCCAATTCCGAGAATGATGAGGCTGGTGACCGTCGGTGAGGGTTGACGAGGGTTGGTGCGGACTGTTGACGGGTGGTGAGGGTCGTGGAGGCAATGCGAAAGCAGTCATGAGGCCCCTCCTTTGGGAATGATTTCTGGCTTCTGACCTCTGGACCAACGTCCCACACATTCCATACTTCGGAATACATTTTTCAGCCGTTTCAGTACCATGCAAAAAGCCGCGACACCAGCTGCATCGAGAGGGTGTGCATTAAGGCTGGAGACGCCTCCGAAATGACAGCTGTGTGTGGTGGGGACCTACCAACCTCCGTCCGCGTCTATTTCAATGGGGGATTGGGGACAATCCATTCGAGGAGGGGGGGTGAGACCTATTTAAAGAGTGTGGATTGGGATAATTGTGGGACGGGGGAGGCGTCATAACGGTGAAGAGAGAATTCTGGGGAAATGCAATGCACGGGGGTCAGTGACATGCTCAGGGAGAAGGGGGGGGGGGGGTGGCAAAACATGCAGGTGTGTGGGTGATCCGCTGACGAAGGGTGACAGAAGGGCCAACATGGTACGGTCCATCGCCGACATGAAGGTCTGAGCATGGGTATGCGGCATCGTACAAATCAAAAGAGCACCAAAATACGAAATGAGCAGACAGGGCTCGAGGGGGTAAAATGCGTCAGGTATAAACACTGCAGAGCAACAAAGACAGAAATACAAAGAAAGGTACCGTTGACCAGAAAACCAACCCACTGAAAACAAAAAGTCAGGAACAAACAAGGGCTGAGTGTACACTCCCTGTTGCTCTGTTGGCATACATGTCTATTGTTGTCTGGCAGGCCTGTTGCAAAAACATGGAGGAGCATACCTGCAGTGTGTTTGTTTGTGTGCTGAAGGCTTCTTGGCCTTCCAGGAAGACGAGGAAACAGTGTTATGGCAGGCACCATTGGCCCGTGTAACAACGACGTCTAGCAGCGACCCACCGTAGTTACCCATCAAGGAGACACGACATAGTTGGCTATGTCTCAATTTCCTTGGGGAACGCGTTGGGGACAAACTAGATACATACCTTCCTGTTCCGTCAGCTGCAGACTACATCCCTGCCACGACGCGGCGAAAGGTGTTCCACTGGTTTGATACATGTTTGTAACCGCAACACCTCTTCTGTTTGGGGATGCTTGCTGTGTGTGTTCGTTGGGGGGGGGGGGGGCTGAGCGGATGGGAGTGGGATGGGCCCTTTGGTTGAAGTGGGGCCAGGGCTTGGTCTGTTGGGCCTGCTCCTCCAGTTGCCACTGCTGCGGTCCCCCGTTAGTCAGGATCAACATGTTGCCCCTGTGCCCGGGATCCATTGCAACTCTGGGTGGGGGGCCCTTCAAGCCTATTTCCCACATCCCCCCCCCACTTGTTGCGCTCTCGGGGCTGGGCCCTCCAAATGAACAAACACATCATACCTGAAATGCACAGTGCCACCCCCTTAGGGAAGGGCACTGCATCCACCAGTTCAAACCACCTACCCTGTACTCGTGCAAGGGGGCTGCCCCTTTTCGATGCACCCTGACCAGAAATGTTCTCGGAGGCTTCCTAATGGTTGCGGGAGGCTTTTGACTGCTTGTTGCGAACAGGGCCACAAGCAGGCCACAAAGTGCACCACACATGTGGGTCTTGGTATGCATATGCAGCAATATTCGGCATTGACGTCACAGAGGTTGCTGTTCTAGGATGCTGAAGCAACAGCAGCAGCCATAGCCATAGCCACAGCCACACCAACATGAACAGCACCAGCATCAGCAACAGTCACAGAAACAATTAGCGACAGCTAGAGCATGGACCTGTCCAACATGCAGCTCATGGGAAAGTCCTCTGAGCTGGCTGCTGCCTGTCTTCAGCACCTGCCTCCACGTGCGTCTTCAATTTGTCAGCCAGTGCCACAGCACAAGCGTCGTCAATGTGCAGCTAATGGCAAAGTCCTCTGAGCTCGCTGATGCCTGTCTTCAGCACCTGCCTCCACGTGCGTCGTCAATTTGTTGGCCAGTGCCACAGCACCAGCGTCGCCGATGTCCTCTGTAGAAGTACAAAGCACACGCAGAAGCAGCGGAAGGGGAAGGCCTGAGGTACTGCCGCAGCGGAGGGGCATGTACGTGTGCACACGAGTAGGACCCCCCCCCTCTGGATATCCCATGGACCCACTTGTGCTCTTGGGACGATTGCCCACACCCCACACAGGCCGGGGGCCATGGAGCGGACCTCTCATCCGGAATGTCGTTGCGGAGGGCACGGGGGCTGTGGGGCGTGTGGATCCCCTCCCTCACACCCCCCCCCCCCGCTGCACATCCATGAGGCCAATGCATCGACCAGTGGAGTGCCCCAGCCCCCCTGCCCCTGCACCGGCATGGCGGGTGGCAGAGGATCCCCCCCCACACACATTTCCCTATACCTGCCCCCCCGGCACACACACACACACACACACACAATGCAGCAATGTAGAGCAGAAAGGTCGGTTCTCAACAAGACATGAAACCTTCAGAAAGTGACGGTGTATCACCAAGTCTAATGTGATCTCATGGAATTCAGTTTGCATATGAAAGCAATGGACAATCTTTAGACACACACACACACACACACACACACACACACACACACATGCATGCATACACAAACACACACATACCCTCAATGAAAGCAAACAACCCCCCACTCGACCCACACCCACACACTGCCCGCCCACAGACCCTCATACGAGAGAGAGAGAAACTCATACACAAGCACATACCCTGAATGAAATCAAACAACCCCCACTCCACACACATCCAAAATATGTTACAGCACGAAACAACTGCACGCAACATACCTCGGCTTGGATGCAGCCAGTCGCACTGAGCCATGCACTGGGATGCTTGCTACCCAAAGGTGTGTGCACACCCACGTCACGTTCCCTGTTGGTGGGTGAACAATCCATATCTTCTACCCAGCTGGAGGTGAGAAACAAGGAAGAGCCGACATCGAAAAATGAAAGAATAAAAAAACCCTGTGAAGAGAAAAGGGCTACCCTCCCTAACCTTAACCGCACTGCAACAAGCAAGACACCCTCATAACCCCACACCCAGACACTGAGGGGGTGTAAGTGGGGGTCTCCTTGCCCCCCCCCCCCCCCTCCCAACCCTAGACGTGGTTGATTACGCTCCTATGGTTTGACCCAATGGACCCCCCCCACCCCACCCTCGTGCATCTACTAGCACCTATAACCTATGCCCTTCCCAAAAACTGTGTGCAACAATGGTTTGACCCCAATAGACCCCCCACCACTGCATCCAGTAAGCCATGCAACAAAGCATAAGAAATGGAATGCGTAATGTTTTGTCTAGGGATCTACAAAACAAATTGTTGAATATCCAATGTGTGCAACAAAGCACAGTGACAAGACAAAATGTGGGCCAATTAAATCGTGCAAAATTTGTACGAAATTCGTGTGAATTTCGTACGAATTCGTACGAAATTCACAGTCTTGAATTTGTGTGAATGTTGTGTGAATCTATGCGTGAAATTCGGCCAATGCGCAACGGGTTCGACCGAACAACACCGAATATGTGGAAACAGGCGGCTAAATAAAACCTCAAATTTGGACACATTTATTGTACCACCATTTTGGCGAAGATAGCACGAGAAACGCACGCAATGGCACCAAGTTACGCGCAAAACACAGCAAAAAGTCGCCAAATTCACACTACCGTGAATCTCCCATTCAAACGGCCGCTTCACGCAAGGTACATAGTTGGCGGATTACTGGCAAAAGCCACCGTATTGGTGGTAGGAGATGCGAAGGGGACAGTCTCCAAAGGTACCATAGGTACCTCATAGCTGTCCACGTCGGTGTGGTTGTCTGCATCGTTGTGCATATCCGCATCAGATACATCAGAAGTAATCAACTCCACTTCACGAAACCAGTCTCTTGGACAATGCCTCCTAAGATCTACACACAATAATGGGTGCAAATGACATAGGATACTTGACACACAATTGCAAACGCATGCCTTTGCCACTGCAATTGGTGAGAGGGAACCTCGTGGAGCCCTCTTTTGAAGCTTGGCAGCTTTCTTGTACTTCCACAACGGCATGGTGCCTGGGCAACAACTGCACCTCATGGCCTCATAACGCTGCCCCTTCTTCCTCTTCTTCGCGTGATATTTTGGGCGACACCGCCACATCTTGGATCGATTCAGTAAAAAAAGCCTCCTTTGCAAGATTGCATGGAAAGAGGGTTTGATGTGTGAGCATGAAACAATGCAACCTTACTACTACACAGAGGGCACACAAGCTTATAAGGGTGTTTTGACGGCTTTGTGTTTTGCCATCTCAAGGGCCGCCCTTTCCCGTGAGGCAGTCATTTTGTATTCAAGAGCCATGGCAGAGGCCAATGGAGGAGGTAGGGTTTGTGTAGCCTTGAGCTGCACAGTGGATCCGCCCCTTGACACACTTACCTAAAAATGTGCAAGCAAACGTACATAGCACAAAAAAGGAGCAAAAGGAGAGGTGACATTCAGCCGTCATTTGATGGTCGTCAGCCTCCAACCTCGCGAATTCTCCAGTGGAGTTCAAATCACTGGGGTCAGTTGGCGGGTCATAGGCAAGAACCACCGTATTGGTGGTAGGAGGTGCACAAGGCACACTCTCCAGTGGTACCATAGGTACCTCATAGCTGTCCACGTTGGTGTGGTTGTCTGCATCGTTGTGCATATCCGCATCAGATACATCAGAAGTAATCAACTCCACTTCACGAAACCAGTCTCTTGGACAATGCCTCCTAAGATCTACACACAATAATGGGTGCAAATGACATAGGATACTTGACACACAATTGCAAACGCATGCCTTTGCCAGTGCAATTGGTGAGAGGGAACCTCGTGGAGCCCTCTTTTGAAGCTTGGCAGCTTTCTTGTACTTCCACAGCGGCATGGTGCCTGGGCAACAACTGCACCTCATGGCCTCATAACGCCGCCCCTTCTTCCTCTTCTTCACGTGATATTTTGGGTGACACCGCCACATCTTGGATTGATTCAGTAAAAAAAAGCCTCCTTTGCAAGATTGCATGGATAGAGGGTTTGATGTGTGAGCATGAAACAATGCAACCTTACTACTACAGAGAGGGCACACAAGGTGAGGTAGGGTTTGTGTAGCCTTGAGCTGCAGAGTGGATCCGCCCCTTGACACACTTACCTAAAAGACCAGATGGGGGTAATCCTGCTACACACTGACCACGTCGTCAGGTGGACTTTGAGACAGAGGCAAAGCAAACAGGCAGAGCCAAATGCCACAAATATTTTCCGTAGTGAAGTGTATGGTAGCAAGAAACAGACACGCAGTGTGCTCGTCACTTCACAGGGCCCTGCATCCTTTTACCCACTTTATCCATTGGACCTGTACACTGTTGGTTCATGTGTTCACCGGTGGGGCTGTGGGGGGGGGGGGGGCTGTTGTTTGTTCCTCGCTGGAGCTGTCCGACCACTCGTCCATCATTTCCCTGATGTTTCTGTCGTGGAACCATTGCTGTGCTGCTACTGAATTAATATCGAAGATGCCTGACGTCCACATTTCTATTGGCAGTGGTGCCACGTCCGTGTAGAAAAATTGGTGGTCGAATCGGTACTTCCGGTAAACCCATTGGTCCCATTGGCTCATTGAGTAATACCTTTTCGCTTCGTATCCTGAAAAACCTAATATTAACGACTTCCACGGTTCGATTTCGTCTTTCCACCACGCATTGACTGTGTCCACATGTTGTTGGGACACCCTGGGGCCACGGGGGACATTTGTGGTCATTCTCACCTCTTGCACGCTCTCCACTTCACTTGTGGCATCCATGGTTCCCCCACTCTCGGGCTCGCATTGCACCTGTTCAAGCTCTGGGGGTTGCGCCAGTCTGCCTGGTGTTATGCTCTGTGATTCTGATGGTAGGTCTGGGTTGGAGAGTGGTTCGGGTAACTGTGGATCCGCTGGTTCATCCTGTGACGTAAACAGCCGGGCATGGTCAGGGAGGTCCGGCTCGGGCATCCGTGGGCTGTGAGGCTTGTGCCGTGGCCGTACCTTGGTTCTTTTCTTAGTCGGTGCGCTGTCTGGCTGTCCCTGATTCAGTTTCTGTATTGCCGCTTGGAAAAAGACATTATGTACAGGTGGTGGCGACAGGACGGCGGGGTTGGGCAGGGTGTTAAGAAAAACCGGGGGGTTCAGTGTGGTTGAGGCGTGTGTTGGGGTTGACTGTGTGTAGTGCATCAGTGACATAGTGCGTGGCTGTTTGAGGACGTTTTTCAGCTGGGCACGAATGCCCCATTTTTCGCTGCAACACACAAGTGGGTTTTTCCACCATGACACTGGGTACTGTTTTACATTCAGTGAACGAACCAGGTCGCTCAGGTTTGACGTCACTGCATGTTTGTTGAGGCGGAAATGTTGTGATTGTTTCACCGCATTAGGCACCGCAGACATTAGCATTCGTGGTGTGTTCGGTGCCCACGGGTCAAGCCAGCTGGACAGTGGGGGTGGGCTCTTGCAGCCCGCGTTATGTATGGACGATTTCCAGGCAATTGGTGCCCAGTCATGGTCTTCCGTTGTGAGCCTGCTGGTGAGGAAATGTACAGTAAGTCCAGCTTGTTCAAACTGCACACCCAGACCATATATAGCAGACAAATGGCTGATGAGTTTCTCAAGGACCATATCCTGGAACTTCAGTGGGTCGGCTTGTACTTCAGTCAGGCATTCCCGTGCAAACTGTGACATAGATACACCACGTTTTTTCAAATGTACTAACCTCCGGAAGGCACGTGTTTTAGAGAAAACACGGATGATCCACTCGGGAGTGATCAGGAACAAAAAATTGTCGCGGTACCGTAACGACGGTAGCGCCTTGCAATAAGGGGAAGGACGGCGGGCTTCTCGCCACATACAATATATTGACGCCAGCTGTGCGCTCAAACTTCCGCCCTGAGGCACCCCAGTGAGCTGATGGAACACACTGCTCGCGCCTACAAACATGCAGTCCACCAGCAGGCTGAAAGATACATAGTGGAGCACGTCGTGCACGGTGTATACATCGTAAAACTCGCGGGACTTGAAACCTACACAGTCACGTTTCCTATTGCCGTCTTTTGAGATTGAAAAAAGCAGACCGTTCCGACGCTGGCCCTTCGAAGCAATAGCCTCCAAACAGTACTTTAGTGCAGTGGCAATGGCGTCACGCGGTATTGACATGAACATTTCCTTTAGGTCCAGCTCCAGCCAATAGCCCTGGGGTTTACCTTTGATTGTGCGGACCCACGGTAGTACATCATTCATAGAAATGATTTCCATGCTCCGTAATGCCATTGCTGCCTGGGACCACACCACACTCAGGACCCTACCCATACGCTTGTTTGCCCCTCGGAATGGGTGTTTGGCATGTGTAACTACCTCACGGAGTTTGAACTGATCGTGATAGACCTCGGACTTGAACTTCTGTAGGTCATAGCACCCTGGTACAGGGAAATGCTTCGCTTCAGTGGGAAACGATTCATCGGCAGGTGTATCAAATTTTTGGTATTTTTCAGCAAATGACGACGGGGACAAAGATAACAGTGGCCGCTGCGGGTTCAGGCATTTATCCCACAGGCTTTTGAAATCGCGTGACATGTCTGTGTACTCCTTCTGTAGCTCTGTGAGTCGCTGTGCGGTGTCAGACCGGTACAGGGGGTTGGTTCTCCACTGAAGTGCTTGTTGTTTGCTGTGTGTTGTGAACGCGTGTGCTGCACTGTGCATGAGGTGCGTGTACAGGACGAACTGGGCCGCCAGTTGTGTTGACGCTCTGAAAACCTCATTTTTCCGTGAGTCACTGAGGAAGCACTCAACCCACAGGGACGCTGCCAATGCATTGCATGCGATCCACTGACAGTGGTTCGCTTTGTCATACACCCCAGCCCTGAAACCGTGTTTTTTGAGCGCGCATACAGCATGTTTCAGTGGTTTTTCTTGTACACGATGGTCGGCGTCGCGCGACCTGTCGACCAACTGGTCTACACAGGTGTCTGTCAGTTTACCTGCACACTCAGACAACACTGATCTTGGTATGTCAAACGATGTAAGTGGTTTTACAGCATTGTACAGACCAGCAAAAATTGACGATGATGTGGTCTGCCAATCAGGCAGACTCGCATTCTTCATATTTTGATGCCAGACTGACATGTCTGGTATCGCATCAGCTAAACCAAGATACGTCACTGTAAAATCACGAATATACACATGGCCTCTAGATCTAGGGAGAGAGGGGTCACGCTGTGAATAGTGGCACTCAGCCCCGGCCATCGCTATTACATCAGCCGTTCGAACGGATGGATCCACAGTGGTACTGCTGGTTGCACAATAGCTGTCCCACTGTGCTTGTTTTCTGTGATACAACCGATACGGCCGACTGTAGGTACACACGCAGTGGGTCGGGTACTGCGAGTGCCGGGATGACCGTATTACATATCTCGTGTATGGCGGTCTTCCCATCGCGTGTGAGCAATGGTATCTTCATTGGGAGGGAATAGGGCAGTTGCAGCTTGAATCTCTGCAGCAGTTTGGGCTCTGCTTTCCTGAAAAAATTCCGGAAATCTGTTGGGGGCAGTACAGTGCGTGCAACTGTGAGCAGATGTAGGTATTTGGACAGCGGCAGGTTGTGACGTCTGGAGTGTAGTAGCTGGTGCACCTGTTGTTTCGCGCATTTGACCGTGGTTTCTTTGGACAGTGGCTTCCATGCGGACCTGCGCAGGATCCATCGCCATGGTTTCTGTTGCGCATCTTTCGGCTTGATTGTATTGAGTAGACTGGCCACGCCAAATTTCCTCATCCAATACATTTCAGCGGAATCTGCCTCACGCGGTGACACAAACTGTAATGGAGTCATGACGAAATTGTGTGGCCCGTGTCGGTGCATATGTTTGTATACATTTCTCGGTGCCAAGTGGTTGTTTGACGTGTGGAGGAGTGCATGGATGTTTTTGTAGTCTAGTGCGCATCGTATGTGTTCCGTACCTCGTTTGTGTAGTGCGTGTGCGTTACACTTTGCTCCTGTCTGTCCAATGTAACACAATCCACTGGTTGTTGACCACAGAATATATATCCACGTACCCTCTTGGAACACGGATACCCCGGGTGTGACTTTGCGCATATGGTGTATCTTGCGCACCCATGAATGAGGTGACAAATGCAGATTACGGTTCACTTCGTCCCATGACTTACCCACGGTGGTCCATTGTTTGTGTGGTTGTGACCACCATTTTGGACGCTTATGCGCTTGTAACTTGCACTCCGGGTTGAGTGCTGCGTGTTGTGCACGGGCGTGGCTTGCTGCAAAGGCTACAAACGCCTGGCCTTGTGGTGGGGATGGGGTTGTAACTGATGACAGGTCCTGCCTGTGGACGTGTGCTCCGACTTGTTTGAGCTTTTGTCCAAGCATGGCTACCACGCACGATGCGTCAATGGGACGTGTTTGTCGCATCAGTTCACTTTCGTATATCCACACCCGAACTCTGGAGTCATTGTCAGGCAAACGGATACGTGCAGCAGGGTGCAGGGCTGTCGCCTGGAATTCTGAACTCGCTGTGTGTAGTCGTGTTATCCGCCAGCGGCAACTTTCTGTGCACCTGCCATGATGGGTAGACTGGGAACAAAGGAAAGCAGTCCTTCTCAGCCCGCAGTGTCTGTGCTCGTTGCAATGCTTCAGCAATTTCTTGTCGTTCGACCAGTGCAATTTGGAATCTCTTCATCAGCTTCGTTCGGAACCACTGTTCAATAACAGGTTCACCGTCCTGTGGCAGTCCGAGTGCTTGCGCAATCAACGCACAGTGTTTCGCTGCTTCGGCCCGGTAGTCCCACAAGCGTAATTGCGTCAGTTGTGCGTTGGACACACAGATACGTCGTAGTTCCCAGAATTTCAGCTCCAACTGCTATGGGCGTCCCTGGCCGTGCTTCATAAAAGCTTCATGCAGGCCCGCTGCAATACGGGCCGCATTCTCCTCCGTCTAGTAGATCAGGTTGTGTGCTGTCCAGCCAGTAACCGCATTTTGGGTATACCGCGTGAAGTACAGGTTGCATCGGCCCATATCTCGTTTTTTCGTCTTTGTTACTTTCGCTGGCGCCGTGGACCAATGACCCCTGTTTCCTGTCACCACGTAGTAGACAACGTCTTTCTGTGGCTTTTCCACCCAGTTCGTGAGGACTGCTTTCTCTGGTGGGTTCAGCCTATCGTCGATCATGTCTGTACCAGTGTAATCCTCCAAAAAGTCCTCTTCATCCTCTTCCATGGTACCCTCGGCCTCCCGGGAGGCTTCCTCAGCAGGCTTACGCTTTCGGTCTTTGGACTGTTGATTTGGCTTGCTAATAAGCTGGGCCAGGATCTGGTCCAGTTTCGAGTCCTGGTTGTCCAAACGTCCCGATAGTTTGTCAATCCGCTTGTTCGTTTCCTCAATATCCTTCTTCCAGGGCGTGTCTGATGTAGTTGGGCGCCCCTTGACACACTTACCTAAAAAAGTGCAAGCAAACGTACATAGCACAAAAAAGGAGCAAAAGGAGAGGTGACATTCAGCCGTCATTTGATGGTCGTCAGCCTCCAACCTCGCGAATTCTCCAGTGGAGTTCAAATCATTGGGGTCGTTGGCGGGTCATAGGCAAGAACCACCGTGTTGGTGGTAGGAGGTGCACAAGGCACACTCTCCAGTGGTACCATGGGTACCTCGCAGCTGTCCACTTCGGTCACATGTGATTCTCCGCTAGAGTTTCCATCATAGTTAGTTGCCGGTTACTGGCAAAAGCCACCGTATTGGTGGTAGGAGATGCGAAGGGGACAGTCTCCAAAGGTACCATAGGTACCTCATAGCTGTCCACGTCGGTGTGGTTGTCTGCATCGTTGTGCATATCCGCATCAGATACATCAGAAGTAATCAACTCCACTTCACGAAACCAGTCTCTTGGACAATGCCTCCTAAGATCTACACACAAGAATGGGTGCAAATGACATAGGATACTTGACACACAATTGCAAACGCATGCCTTTGCCACTGCAATTGGTGAGAGGGAACCTCGTGGAGCCCTCTTTTGAAGCTTGGCAGCTTTCTTGTACTTCCACAGCGGCATGGTGCCTGGGCAACAACTGCACCTCATGGCCTCATAACGCCGCCCCTTCTTCCTCTTCTTCGCGTGATATTTTGGGCGACACCGCCACATCTTGGATTGATTTAGTAAAAAAAGCCTCCTTTGCAAGATTGCATGGAAAGAGGGTTTGATGTGTGAGCATGAAACAATGCAACCTTACTACTACAGAGAGGGCACACAAGCTTATAAGGTTGTTTTGACGGCTTTGTGTTTTGCCATCTCAAGGGCCGCCCTTTCCCGTGAGGCAGTCATTTTGTATTCAAGAGCCATGGCAGAGGCCAATGGAGGAGGTAGGGTTTGTGTAGCCTTGAGCTGCAGAGTGGATCCGCCCCTTGACACACTTACCTAAAAAAGTGCAAGCAAACGTACATAATAGCACAAAAAAGGAGCAAAAGGAGAGGTGACATTCAGCCGTCATTTGATGGTCGTCAGCCTCCAACCTCGCGAATTCTCCAGTGGAGTTCAAATCACTGGAGTCAGTTGGCGGGTCATAGGCAAGAACCACCGTATTGGTGGTAGGAGGTGCACAAGGCACACTCTCCAGTGGTACCATGGGTACCGCGCAGCTAAAGTTGGAGTTTCCATCATAGTTAGTTGGTGGGTTACTGGCAAAAGCCACCGTATTGGTGGTAGGAGATGCGAAGGGGACGGTCCCCAACGGTACCATAGGTACCTCGTAGCTGTCCACGTCGGTGTGGTTGTCTGCATCGTTGTGCATATCCGCATCAGATACATCAGAAGTAATCAACTCCACTTCACGAAACCAGTCTCTTGGACAATGCCTCCTAAGATCTACACACAATAATGGGTGCAAATGACATAGAATACTTGACACACAATTGCAAACGCATGCCTTTGCCACTGCAATTGGTGAGAGGGAACCTCGTGGAGCCCTCTCTTGAAGCTTGGCAGCTTTCTTGTACTTCCACAGCGGCATGGTGCCTGGGCAACAACTGCACCTCATGGCCTCATAACGCCGCCCCTTCTTCCTCTTCTTCGCGTGATATTTTGGGTGACACCGCCACATCTTGGATTGATTCAGTAAAAAAAGCCTCCTTTGCAAGATTGCATGGAAAGAGGGTTTGATGTGTGAGCATGAAACAATGCAACCTTACTACTACAGAGAGGGCACACAAGCTTATAAGGTTGTTTTGACGGCTTTGTGTTTGCCCATCTCAAGGGCCGCCCTTTCCCGTGAGGCAGTCATTTTGTATTCAAGAGCCATGGCAGAGGCCAATGGAGGAGGTAGGGTTTGTGTAGCCTTGAGCTGCACAGTGGATCCGCCCCTTGACACACTTACCTAAAAAAGTGCAAGCAAACGTACATAATAGCACAAAAAAGGAGCAAAAGGAGAGGTGACATTCAGCCGTCATTTGATGGTCGTCAGCCTCCAACCTCGCGAATTCTCCAGTGGAGTTCAAATCATTGGGGTCGGTTGGCGGGTCATAGGCAAGAACCACCGTATTGGTGGTAAGAGGTGCACAAGGCACACTCTCCAGTGGTACCATGGGTACCGCGTAGCTAAAGTTGGAGTTTCCATCATAGTTAGTTGGTGGGTTACTGGCAAAAGCCACCGTATTGGTGGTAGGAGATGCGAAGGGGACGGTCCCCAACGGTACCATAGGTACCTCGTAGCTGTCCACGTCGGTGTGGTTGTCTGCATCGTTGTGCATATCCGCATCAGATACATCAGAAGTAATCAACTCCACTTCACGAAACCAGTCTCTTGGACAATGCCTCCTAAGATCTACACACAATAATGGGTGCAAATGACATAGAATACTTGACACACAATTGCAAACGCATGCCTTTGCCACTGCAATTGGTGAGAGGGAACCTCGTGGAGCCCTCTCTTGAAGCTTGGCAGCTTTCTTGTACTTCCACAGCGGCATGGTGCCTGGGCAACAACTGCACCTCATGGCCTCATAACGCCGCCCCTTCTTCCTCTTCTTCGCGTGATATTTTGGGTGACACCGCCACATCTTGGATTGATTCAGTAAAAAAAGCCTCCTTTGCAAGATTGCATGGAAAGAGGGTTTGATGTGTGAGCATGAAACAATGCAACCTTACTACTACAGAGAGGGCACACAAGCTTATAAGGTTGTTTTGACGGCTTTGTGTTTTGCCATCTCAAGGGCCGCCCTTTCCCGTGAGGCAGTCATTTTGTATTCAAGAGCCATGGCAGAGGCCAATGGAGGAGGTAGGGTTTGTGTAGCCTTGAGCTGCACAGTGGATCCGCCCCTTGACACACTTACCTAAAAAAGTGCAAGCAAACGTACATAATAGCACAAAAAAGGAGCAAAAGGAGAGGTGACATTCAGCCGTCATTTGATGGTCGTCAGCCTCCAACCTCGCGAATTCTCCAGTGGAGTTCAAATCATTGGGGTCAGTTGGCGGGTCATAGGCAAGAACCACCGTATTGGTGGTAGGAGGTGCACAAGGCACACTCTCCAGTGGTTGTTCAAGTAGAAGGGGGCTTTACAGCGAGCAGCAAAGCAGCAAAACACTCATCAGTTGCAATAGACTGAAGATCAAGTATGAGAAACAACGTTCTTCTACTCATCTTAGTCCACCGTCTTTCGTGTCTTGCACCCTAACACCAGATTATGTGAAACAAACAATCTCACTTGTCCTCAACCATGTCATTCATGTCATGTCAATAGGGTTAGATCCAGCGAAAAAATTGTCATGCACTGAGAACCTGTCGTCCTTCTTGGTACCAACACATCATAGTTTTAAAACCTACCACCCTGTGAGGCCGGAATCTGTGAAAAAAACAATGCAGGGCGGGTCTCCACCACTGGTCTGGATATTTCTTCACACCAAGGCCCCACAGAAGTGATCTCATGTTTGATACCACATCTCGTTTGTTCAAGGCATATAGGAGAGACTTATATAGCAATGAGGGTAGAAGGGGGCGCAATACCATCCGTGCATTGGGTGAGTGGGCGTCGACCCAGTTTTCCGACTCTGCTGTCGGTGTCCCTGCGACCCAGTCACTGAGTTTTTGCACCACTCCTTTCCTTTGCATACCAAAATTGTGTTTGAAAAATCCCACATGCTGATCAAGAAGCATAGATGCTTCTCCCCACGTAGTAACATTCCCATGGGGCTCCCACTTCAGTGGGATATTGTACAGCACTGCAGTCAATTGCTCAATCAAAAATAAAATGGGGGCCTCGAGAAAGAGGGAGATGCCCGCCGTAGGGAAGTAAATATTATCCCTATATCGTGACATGATGACCACTGGTCTGGACTGAAATGAGGGGCCTGTACCAACACCCTCAGCATCTGCAGACAAGATCTCCCCCACCACCCCATTCAGCGCATCAAAATTTCGAAAAAATTGCATCACCACGCGCTTATTTTTCCGTGTTGAATGCCGCACAATACTCTGCAGTCGTCCTCCCTCCGCTCCATCCCAGGGGAGGGTATGTATGAAGCGTATATGGTGGCCTGCAACTTCGGCGGTGGCAAAGGTTCTGTCTGCAGGGGACCACCACCCTGAGAAACTTGACTGGCACAATGCCTCTGGAGTAACCAGGTGCACCGTCTTGGAGACAAACATGTCATGGGCTAGCACTGTTTCATCAGGGGAGTGGTGAATGAGCTCAACTGTCCCTGGAAGTGTAATCTGCACAGGGATACCCTGTGTCTGTGAAAAATCAGCACAGAGGTCGGTAAGCTGTCATTGGGCTGACTGGACACTGTCACCAAAAAGGCTGGTGAACTCCTTCCAGCAGGCCCATATCTCGGCAATTTGTGCTGAGAGAAATCCCCCAATTGGGATTCCTCTCGCACCTTGACATAATATAAGGGAACCAACAGTGAGGAATACATTTTCAGTCATGTCGTACTCTACAAACCGCAGCACTTCTGACTCTGAGAGTGTTACAAAAGATTTCGCAGAATTTTCCCCAAATCTATCGAGGTCTTTTTCCGGGCCTTTGGCTATACTAAACCACAGTGTCTTCCCCCGAGTGTCTGAGCGTGCTCTTCCTATTGCCCAACCGATAGCCTGCAAAGCCTCCGACCGCTCAATTTGCCAAAACATGTCGTCCATGTCGCGTTCTCTAAAATTAACCGAGGTCGCTCCGTCAGCAAATCGCTGAATTGCTTTAATTTGATCACGCACACCCAACATGTTGGGAAAGCCCAGGCAAAGTCCTGAGCTATGCAGGAAGGCACACAACAGCTGTAGGGCACAGGAAATGACCCTACTATAACTTTGGAGGGCATGTGATTTGTAAGATACAATATCGCTCCACTTCAGGACCGGATTATCAGGATCATACTCTGTAGACTTCCACTTAGGGAGTGAAAACATCGCTGGGGCACTGGGGTAGCGTTTATGGGGCTGGGGTTCCATAAAACATTCAAACAGAAAGTCGTTTGTATCTTCCTGTAAAGCAAAGCAGGCTCTGCCAAGACGACGCTGCAGCATGTCATTAATGATCCCACATTCCCGTGCACGCTTGATGACCATGTGTGTGATTGCGAGCCTTGCAATTGCAGGTGAATCAGCCCACCCCCATAGCTGAAAGCGTGAACCAAAAATGGTAGATTCTAACAGACGAGTATCATACAGCTGAGAGCACAGACCACCTAATTTTGTCAGTTTTTTGTCCCAAACAGTCACCCTCAGTTGTAACTCTGAGACGTCATACCGCAAACCATAGATCTGTGAACCATTGAGCCATGGGGCTGACTGGATGCCCTGGGGCACTGTGGTTCGCATTGCTGCCCATAGTGTGGACTTTGTCTGTTTTACAATCCCTCCTTCGAAAATACCCTTCGCCACAAACTGACACCGTTCGACTGAAACCTGTGAAACTGCCAGCTCCTGCAGGGCAGTAGTCATGTCTGTCAATTGCTGTCTGAGTGAGCCTGGGTCAGGGAAGAATTGATTTCTAGCATTCGCTGAAAAAATACGTACAGATTGGGGCTCCACGATATGGGACCAATCGGACAGAGAACGAATGACCACGTGGTCAAGAAAGCCGCCAAAATTCGGTGAACCCTTGCGCATGTGGGAGCACATACATGATCGCTTTTTAATACGGCTCAGAGCCTCTTCACATACCTGTTGGAGTACCGCTGGTGTAGTATCCAGTTTCCAGGCTCCCAGTTCCCGTGGGAGAGAGACCCAGGTACAGAAACTTGAATCAGAACATCGCAATTCCTCCAGGATGTGTGTTGTGATTTTAGGCGCATTCTGCTGCCCACCTCCACTTAAGGCATCGCGTATTGTCATAAAAGGGACCGGGATCACACAAATGGATTTAGCAAACCAATCTCTGAGGCCCCTTGGGATCATGAGCTTGGTCATAGCATCAATACAGATCCCTCTCACCTGTGTTTGTATCATGGGGTCAAAGCAGGGAATTCGCAGCACCAATCTTCGTTTCACCGTAAGATTCCATTTACTCTTGGTTAACCTCGCAACGTGTTTAAAAAGCCGTTCAAACAGGTTGGGTTCGATCTTGCCTGCAACACAAGCTAGGAACCACCACCGTTCATCCATCTCACGATTGGATTTACAGGAGTTTTCGCGCAACAATGATTGTGGCATTGTTGTAAGCGAGGCAGTTTCCATGGAAATGGTCTTTGAGTGAGCTCCTAATAGCCGTTCGACTTTGAATGCGTCGATACCACCAAAGGGGGTAACCTGATTCAGTGTCTGGCCTAGGACTATGTTGCACCAACGTTCAATGGCACCAGCCTGTTTATCAGCAACATCTTGTAGTGCCACGATGGTTACTCTTGCTACACCCTCTCGAGCAAGCATGCGAGCAAGGGAGGGGAGCTTTCCGAATCCCATAGCTGCTCTGATTTTTCTGTGGCGGATACCTGAGAAATGGTTGGCCAGAGCCTTGGCTTTTTGTAAGTGTTCCCTATATCTATCTAAACAGGATGTCTGATTTTGGAAGCATCCGGTTTGTCCTACGTAGGGGGGGTACGGGCCGCACACTGTATACACCCAGGAACCCACCTCGTCAAGCCTCCAGGTGAGTGGGAGTTTTGCTAGGCGGGCTATCCGGCGTAGGCGTGAGTCCTTGGCATCAGTTAGTAAAAGATTGGTCTCTTGGAGTGAGTCCCGCACTGCTGACCAATTCACAGGTTTTGCGCGCAACAATGCCTCTCTCTTCAGGGCAAGCTCGTCCCATCTGTCCCAGAATGTTTGTACCTCTGCCTGTTTGAAATCTGCACATCCTTTTGGCAAGTGATTCTCAGAGAAGGAGGGTAAAGGAAAACATTCTGAGCTACTCTTCCCTCCGATCAGTCCTCGTAAGGAGCTGGAGTACTTTGCAGATGACAAATCATGTCCCATTTTTTTATACCACTTTCTAGAATATATACTTCCCACGGGCCATTCATTCTTGACCATGTTTCTTTTTTCCACCCGTATGTTCGAACATTCATGAAGCGCACTGCACCACAAAGTACAGCTCTACCTTTTTGTTCCCAGGTCTGGAGAAATGAGTTCCATCTGGATGATGCATCACGTTTAGTAACACACACAAGCCGGAACGGTTCAAAGCTTCTCAGTTTTCGGTTGAAAACCCGAAAAACATCGTCAGACGGGTCAGGACACATCGCTGTATTAACGAAGCACGCAGACCTTGCCTCTAGTCTATTCAGGACCTGAAGCAATGGCGTCTGAGACTCAATTCCCAAACCTCCTGTATCGTCTGGGTGCCAATACTCAGCAGTGGGGGAGGCCCACGGGTTGCTCCACAGGGAGAGGGTAACATGGCATACTTCAGTGAAAAATTCTTCCCACCCACTAGTGAATCTCATATTATCGTGTTCGTGAGGCGAAGCACAATCAGGGAGGTACGCATCCTGCACCTTCTGGAAACTTTCCAGGATGGTTGACAGTTTCGGTTTATCCAATTCATCCCACGATGACCATCCATTCTGGGCAGCGAATCTGTTCCATAGGACAGTGAGGGTGCGACTGGTGCGACATGGGTGCCTCGTAGCTGAAGATGGAGTTTGCATCATAGTTAGTTGGCGGGTTACTGGCAAAAGCCACCGTATTGGTGGTAGGAGATGCGAAGGGGACGGTCCCCAACGGTACCATAGGTACCTCGTAGCTGTCCACGTCGGTGTGGTTGTCTGCATCGTTGTGCATATCCGCATCAGATACATCAGAAGTAATCAACTCCACTTCACGAAACCAGTCTCTTGGACAATGCCTCCTAAGATCTACACACAATAATGGGTGCAAATGACATAGGATACTTGACACACAATTGCAAACGCATGCCTTTGCCACTGCAATTGGTGAGAGGGAACCTCGTGGAGCCCTCTCTTGAAGCTTGGCAGCTTTCTTGTACTTCCACAGCGGCATGGTGCCTGGGCAACAACTGCACCTCATGGCCTCATAACGCCGCCCCTTCTTCCTCTTCTTCGCGTGATATTTTGGGCGACACCGCCACATCTTGGATTGATTCAGTAAAAAAAGCCTCCTTTGCAAGATTGCATGGAAAGAGGGTTTGATGTGTGAGCATGAAACAATGCAACCTTACTACTACAGAGAGGGCACACAAGCTTATAAGGTTGCTTTGACGGCTTTGTGTTTTGCCATCTCAAGGGCCGCCCTTTCCCGTGAGGCAGTCATTTTGTATTCAAGAGCCATGGCAGAGGCCAATGGAGGAGGTAGGGTTTGTGTTGTCGACAAGAGAAAAAAAGACCAGATGGGGGTATTCCTGCTCCACACTGACCACGTCGTCAGGTGGACTTTGAGACAGAGGCAGAGCAAACAGGCAGAGCCAAATGCCACAAATATTTTCTGTAGTGCAGTGTATGGTAGCAAGATACAGACACGCAGTGTGCTCGTCACTTCTCTGGGTTACGCATCCCTTTACCCACTTTATCCATTGGACCTGTACACTGTTGGTTCACATGTTCACCGGTGGGGCTGTGGGGGGGGGGGGGGGCTGTTGTTTGTTCCTCGCTTGAACTGTCCGACCACTCGTCCATCATTTCCCTGATGTTTCTGTCGTGGAACCATTGCTGTGCTGCCACTGAATTAATATCGAATATGCCTGACATCCACATTTCTATTGGTGGTGGTGCCACGTCCTTGTAGAAAAAATGGTGGTCAAACCGGTACTTCCGGTATACCCATTGGTCCCATTGGCTCATTGAGTCATACCTCATTGCTTCAAATCCGGAAAACCCTAATATTATCGACTTCCACGGTTCGATTTCATCTTGCCACCACCCATTGACCGTGTCCACATGTTGTTGGGACACCTTGGGGCCACGGGGGACATCTGTGGTCATTCGTACCTCTTGTACGTTCTCTACTTCACATGTTGCATCCATGGTTCCCCCGCTCTCGGGCTCGCACTGCACCTGCTCCAGCTCTGGTGGTGGCTCCAGACTGTCTGGTGTTATGCTCTGTGATTCCGATGGTAGATCTGGGTCTGAGAGTGGTTCGGTGAACTGTGGATCCGCTGGTTCAATCTGTGACGTAAACAGCCGGGCACGGTCAGGGAGGTCAGTTTCGGGCATCCTTGGGCTGTGAGGCTTGTGCCGTGGCTGTACCTTGGTTCTTGCCGTAGCCAGTGTGCTGTCTGGCTTTCTCTGATGCAGATTTTTCATTGCCGCTTGGAAAAAGACATTATGTACAGGTGGTGGCGACAGGACGGCGGGGTTGGGCAGGGTGTTCAGGAAAACCGGGGGGTTCAGTGTGGTTGAGGCGTGTGTTGGGGTTGATTGTGTGGGATGCATCAGTGATACAGTGCGTGGCTGTTTGAGGACCATGTTCAGCTGGGCACGAATGCCCCATTTCTCGCTGCAACACACAATTGGGTTTTTCCACCATGACACTGGGTACTGTTTCACATTCAGTGAACGAACCAGGTCGCTCAGGTTTGACAACACAGCATGCTTGTTGAGGCGAAAATGTTGTGATTGTTTCACCGCATTAGGCACCGCTGACATTAGCATTCGTGGTGTGTTTGGTGCCCACGGGTCAAGTTGTGCTATAGAAGGTGGGGTGGGTGACGTCGGGGACGTGCACCTGGGGGGGGATGGTGGGATGGAAAGGGGCGATGCCCAAATCATCCCACCACCGGGGGTTGGCAAGATGCCAAGAAAAGGGGAAAAAAGAGTGGTCTGCTGGTGCACCTACAGAAAGATCCTGCAGGCACACCATATCGCAGTTGGGGGGGGTGTGGACAAGGTTAGCGGTGGGGTACACCTGGACGTGGGCGTCCTTAGGCTTCCCCACAGGGTTATTCCTCATCGAGTTGAGGAGCTGGTCAACACTGGAGGGGAGAGGGGTCAGATGGAGAAATTTGAGGGTGGGGAGTTGGTGGCGCAGTTCCCTCCACAGGGTTGTGGCCCATCCCCTCCCCCCGAGGTAGCTGTTGCGGGTGGGGCTGCGCATGTCGATGTGGATGACATCGGGGGAGGGGTCGAGGGAGGCTGCCCAGCCCACGATGGCATCCACCCCCAGTGCCTCCGACTCGTACGTTGCCTCCTCCAATTGATGGTGGGCAACGGGGAGGGCTTGGTAGTGGGCGAGGGTGTCGGCTGCGGGGTCGGGGCGCGAGGCCAGGCTGGCGAGCTGAGACATAGTCTGCTGCGACATTGTCAAAGAGAATGCGAAGAAAGGCTTTGAGAGCTGTGGGAAAGCGAAACAGTGGAAATGAGGGTAAATTCGTACGAAATTCGTACGAAATTCGTACGAAATTCGTACGAATTTCGTACGAATTTCACATACTGTGAATCTGTGAATCTAGCGTGAATTTCTGCGTGAATTTAGGTGCGTGAATCTCACATTCACGTGAATCTCACCAAATCTGTTAAACCATGCGGGGACTTTAAACCTCTCAATTGCACCTATTTGTTGCATCTTACTTTGGGCGAAGGTAGCACGACAAAAGCACACGATAGCACCAAGTTACGAGCAAAACACAGCAAAATTGGGTGAAATTCACGGTACCGTGAATCTCGGATTCAAACGGCCGGTTCACGAAGGGTACAAAGCCAGCTGGACAGTGGGGGTGGGCTCTTGCAGCCCGCGTTATGTATGGACGATTTCCAGGCAATTGGTGCCCAGTCATGGTCTTCCGTTGTGAGCCTGCTGGTGAGGAAATGTACAGTAAGTCCAGCTTGTTCAAACTGCACACCCAGCCCATATATAGCAGACAAATGGCAGATGAGTTTCTCAGTGACCATATCCTGGAACTTCAGTGGGTCGGCTTGTACTTCACCCAGGCATTCTGGTGCAAACTGTGACATAGATACACCACGTTTCTTCAAATGTACTAACCTCCGGAAGGCACGTGTTTTGGAGAAAACACGGATGATCCACTCGGGAGTGATCAGGAACAGAAAATTGTCGCGGTACCGTAACGACGGTAGCGCCTTGCAATAAGGGGAAGGACGGCGGGCTTCTCGCCACATACAATATATTGACGCCAGCTGTGCGCTCAAACTGCCGCCCTGAGGCACCCCAGTGAGCTGATGGAACACACTGCTCGCGCCTACAAACATGCAGTCCACCAGCAGACTGAAAGATACATAGTGGAGCACGTCGTGCACGGTGTATACATCGTAAAACTCGCGGGACTTGAAACCTACACAGTCACGTTTCCTATTGCCGTCTTTGGATATCGAAAAAAGCAGACCGTTCCGACGCTGGCCCTTCGAAGCAATCGCCTCCAAACAGTACTCTAGTGCAGTTGCAATGGCGTCACGCGGTATTGACATAAACATTTCTTTGAGGTCCAACTCCAACCAATAGCCCTGGGGTTTACCTTTGATTGTGCGGACCCATGGCAAAACATCATTCATTGAAATTATTTCCATGCTCCGTAGTGCCGTCGCTGCCTGAGACCACACCACACTCAGGACCCTACCCATACGCTTGTTTGCCCCTCGGAAAGGGTGTTTGGCATGTGTAACTACCTCACGGAGCTTGAATTGATCGTGATATACCTCGGACTTGAACTTCTGCAGGTCATAGCACCCTGGTACAGGGAAATGCTTCGCTTCAGTGGGAGACGGTACATCAGCAGGTGTATCAAATTTTTGGTATTTTTCAGCAAATGACGACGGGGACAAAGATAACAGTGGCCGCTGCGGGTTCAGGCATTTATCCCACAGGCTTCTGAAATCACGTGACATGTCTGAGTACTTCTCCCGTAGCTCAGTGAGTCGCTGCGCAGTGTCAGACCGGTACAGGGGGTTGGTTTTCCACTGCAGTGTTCGCTGTTTGCTGTGTGTTGTGAACGCGTGTGCTGCGCTGTGCATGAGGTGCGTGTACAGGACGAACTGGGCCGCCAGTTGTGTTGATGCTCTGAAAACTTCATTTTTTCGTGGGTCACTGAGGAAGCACTCAACCCACAGGGACACAGCCAATGCATTGCATGCGATCCACGGACAGTGGTTCGCTTTGTCATACACCCCTGCCCTGAAACCGTGTTTTTTGAGCGCGCGTGCAGCATGTTTCAGTGGTTTTTCTTGTACACGGTGGTCAGCGTTGCGCGACCTGTCGACCAATTGGTCTACACAGGTGTCTGTCAGTGTACCAGCAAACTTAGACAACACTGATCCTGGTATGTCAAACGATGTAAGTGGTTTTACAGCATTGTACAGACCAGCAAAAATTGATGATGATGTGGTCCGCCAATCAGGTAGACTTGCATTTTTCATATTTTGATGCCAGACTGACATGTCTGGTATCACATCAGTTAAACCAGGATACTGCACAGTAAAATCACGAATATACACGTGGCCTCTAGATCTAGGGAGAGAGGGGTCACGCTGTGAACAGTGGCACTCGGCCCCAGCCATCGCTATTACATCAGCTGTTCCACATTGGTACTGCTGGTTGCACAACAGCTGTCCCACTGTGCTTGTTTTCTGCGATACAATCGATACGGCCGACTGCAAGTACACACGCAGTGGGTCGGGTACTGTGAGTGCCGGGATGACCGTATTACATATCTCATGTACGGCGGCCTTCCCTTCGCGTGTGAGCAGTGGTATTTTCATTGGGAGGGAGTAGGGCACTTGCAGCTTGAATCTCTGCAGCAGTTTGGGCTTTGCTTTCCTGAAAAAATTCCGGAAATCTGTTGGGGGCAGTACAGTGCGTGCAACTGTGAGCAGATGTAGGTATTCTGACAGCGGCAGGTTGTGACGTCTGGAGTGTAGTAGCTGGTGTACCTGTTGTTTCACGCATTTGACCGTGGTTTCTTTGGACAGTGGCTTCCATATGGACCTACGCAGGATCCATTGCCATGGTTTCTGTCGTGCATCTTTCGGCTTGATTGTGTTGAGTAGACTGGCCACGCCAAATTTCCTCATCCAATACATTTCAGCGGAATCGGCCTCACGCGGTGACACAAACTGTAATGGAGTCATGACGAAATTGTGTGGCCCGTGTCGGTGCATATGTTTGTATACATTCCTCGGTGCCAAGTGGTTGTTTGACGTATGGAGGAGTGCATGGATGTTTTTGTAGTCTAGTGCGCATCGTATGTGTTCCATACCCCGTTTGTGTAGTGCGTGTGCGTTACACTTTGCTCCTGTCTGTCCAATATAACACAAACCGCTGGTTGTTGACCACAGAATATATATCCACGTACCCTCTTGGAACACGGATACCCTTGGTGTGACTTTGCACATCTGGTGTATCTTGCGCACCCATGAGTGAGGTGACAAATGCAGATTACGGTTCACTTCGTCCCATGACTTACCCACGGTGGTCCATTGTTTGTGTGGTTGTGACCACCATTTTGGACGCTTATTCGCTTGTAACTTGCACTCCGGGTTGAGTGCCGCGTGTCGTGCACGGGCCTGGCTTGCTGCGAAAGCTACAAACGCCTGGCCTTGTGGTGGGGATGGGGTGGTAACTGATGACAGGTCCTGCCTGTGGACGTGTGCTCCAACTTGCTTAAGCTGTTGTCCGAGCGTGGCTACCACGCACGATGCATCAATGGGACGTGTTTGTCGCATCAGCTCGCTTTCGTATATCCATACCTGAACTCTGGAGTCATTGTCAGGCAAACGGATACGTGCAGCAGGGTGCAGGGCTGTCGCTTGGAACTCGGAACTTGCTGTGTGTAGTCGTGCGTTTCGCGCATGCGCTGTTTGTGTGAGCAGACGTATAGCCTCGTGTGCAGAGGTGGGGAGAATGAACACTCCTCGTATCGCATCAGTTTTCCTGGCCAAGCCACAAAATTCGTGTATGTTTGTTACAGTAGACCCATGGTCGAATGAGGCATTGTGCCTTTGTGCGACATTGGTCTCGTGTGTGGCGGTCAGGATTTGACTGAGGACCAGGTCGCACATCGTTGGGGTGACAACCCATGACGTTCCTTCTTGGTTTGCATGTAACAGGCTAGTGTGTGTGATTGCACCAGTCCACTGTTGTGCATTGTCACCAGATAGCGCAGTGAAAAAATTGCAGTCTGTGGACATTGCATCTGTTCCAATGTGGCCTGATGTTCTAAACAGGGTGAGTGTGTCAAACCAGGAGTGTGTGAGAGGGAAGGGGAAAGATGTGCAGTGTAATTTTGCAGATAGGGAGCACATTACACTCTCAAGGAATTTTTGTATGTCATCCACGGCCACTTCTGTCCAAGTGAGTATGGACTCCATGTGTGCCCAATGTTCCCACATTCGAAGTAGCATTGAACACTGTTGCAGTCCATCATGCAGTCGGACATACGCAGGCTTGTTGTTATCGGCTAACGGCAATTTTCTGTGCACCTGCCATGATGGGAAGACTGGGAACAAAGGAAAGCAGTCCTTCTCAGCCCGCAGTGTCTGTGCTCGTTGCAATGCTTCAGCAATTTCTTGTCGTTCGACCAGCGCAATTTGGTATCTCTTCATCAGCTTTGTTCGGAACCATTGTTCAATAACAGGTTCACCGTCCTGTGGCAGTCCGAGTGCTTGCGCAATCAGCGCACAGTGTTTTGCCGCCTCGGCCCGGTAGTCCCACAAGCGTAATTGCGTCAGCTGTGGGTTTGAAACACAAATACGTCGCAGTTCCCAGAATTTCAGCTCCAACTGCTATTGGCGTCCTTGGCCGTTCTTCGTAAAAGCTTCATGTAGGTCCGCTGCAATTCGGGCCGCATGTTCCTCCGTCTGGTAGATCAGGTTGTGTGTTGTCCAGCCAGTAACCGCATTTTGGGTATACCGTGTGAAGTACAGGTTGCATCGGCCCATATCTCGTTTTTTCGTCTTTGTTACTTTCGCTGGCGCCGTGGACCAATGACCCCTGTTTCCTGTCACCACATAGTAGACAACGTCTTTTTGGGGCTTTTCCACCCAGTTCGTGAGGACTGCTTTTTCTGGTGGGCTCAGCGCATCGTCGATCATGTCCGTACCAGTGTATTCCTCCAATAAGTCCTCTTCATCCTCGTCCATTGTACCCTCGGACTCCCGGGATGCCTCCTCAGCTGGCTTACGTTTGCGGTCTTTGGACTGTTGACTTGGCTTGCTAATGAGCTGGGCCAGGATCTGGTCCAGTTTCGAGTCCTGATTATCCAAACGTCCTGACAGTTTATCAATCCGCTTGTTTGTTTCCTCAATATCTTTCTTCCAGGGTGTGTCTGATGTAGATGGTACAGTAGGTGACGGTGTAGGTTGCTTCACAGTCGGCGTAGACGCAGTCACAGATGTGCCCTCATTGTAATAAGACGCAGCGCCCTGTTTTCCCTCATGCCTCATGTTCTCCAAAACCGCCTTCGCTGCAGACATAGCTTCAGAAGTAGAAAATAGGAATCGTGCACCCTTGTCAACCGCCGTCACTGTCATGATGCAGGGTGCTATCGTATGCAGATACGTCAGTTCTGCATTGGTCGGTGACCGTGTCCACCCCGTGATATCCGCATGTGGCCCCACAGGGCGGAGCTTTTCGGTCGTCTCGTAGGTAAATGCCGCTGATGGCGGTGGCACTTGCGTCGCTGCAGCACTTGCAGAAGAGTTTACACTCACTGTCGATATTGTTGACACAGTGGACGTGGAGTCATTTTTCTGTGCCCACTTCTCCTTCCGCTTCGTATGCGCTTGCTTGCTCGCTGCCTGCGCCTCGGGGTTGTCGTCCTCTGGGCATAGTCTCACTGTATGGCCCAGTTTTCCACAGTTCCAGCAACGCACCTTGCTCCAGCGCTCCTTGTCCTCCGCGGTTGATTTGGCGTTCATGTTGGACAGGATCTCCTGTTTTCGCACCTTGGTCAGCAGTTCGGGGTGGAGCGTTGTACATTCCGCGGTAGTGTGGCTACACCACCCGTGGTGTGAACAGAGAAGCGCAGTGCTGAGAATAGGCGCAGATGTGGGTGCAGACGATGATACATTGAACGCAGTAGACATGATATTCGTCGTGGTAGATGTAATTGGTATCGTTGATATCGTTGATGAGAGTTCGTATGTACTCGTTGGTAACGGTCAAATTGAAGACTTGACGTTGGGCAAAAAGACCAGATGGGGGTATTCCTGCTACACACTGACCACGTCGTCAGGTGGACTTTGAGACAGAGGCAGAGCAAACAGGCAGAGCCAAATGCCACAAATATTTTCTGTAGTGCAGTGTATGGTAGCAAGATACAGACACGCAGTGTGCTCGTCACTTCTCTGGGTTACGCATCCCTTTACCCACTTTATCCATTGGACCTGTACACTGTTGGTTCACATGTTCACCGGTGGGGCTGTGGGGGGGGGGGGGGGTGGGGGGGGGGGCTGTTGTTTGTTCCTCGCTTGAACTGTCCGACCACTCGTCCATCATTTCCCTGATGTTTCTGTCGTGGAACCATTGCTGTGCTGCCACTAAATTAATATCGAATATGCCTGACATCCACATTTCTATTGGTGGTGGTGCCACGTCCTTGTAGAAAAAATGGTGGTCAAACCGGTACTTCCGGTATACCCATTGGTCCCATTGGCTCATTGAGTCATACCTCATTGCTTCAAATCCGGAAAACCCTAAGAACACGCAAACACGTAGCCTTGAGCTGCAGAGTGGATCCGCCCCTTGACACACTTACCTAAAAAAGTGCAAGCATACGTAAATAGCACACACAAGGAGCAAAAGGAGAGGCGACATTCAGCCGTCATTTGATGGTCGTCAGCCTCCAACCTCGCAAATTCTCCAGTGGAGTTCAAATCACTGGGGTCAGTTGGCGGGTCATAGGCAAGAACCACCGTACCTTAATCAGTGATCTTGTGATCAGAACTCAAAATCTACTGCGTCGTAGGGTGGCAAGACACGGGCAGATTTGCTTTTCCCAGGGCCCCAGCAGTGCAATACAAGAGCAAAGGACAAAAACAGCCACTACACCGGTGTATTCTGCAGCAGAGAAAGGCTGGCTGGTATGCGGGACACAAGATCGAGTATATCCTGCTATCATTTCACTTGAGTCTGGACATCATATTCTAGGACATTCAACACAGGCATGCGGTCAGTGTTATACATTCGTCACTTCAGCACCCAGCACGGCACTTGCCCTGCAAAACTGTCATGTCGTCCTCAGCGTGATCAGCGTGATTGGTGGTAGGAGCTCACCCATGTCATGGCACGTGCCACGGCACACTTTCCGATGGTCCCCCCCCCCTCCCCCCCCCCTCCGTGTCATGGTGGCACGGCCAAGACAGGTGACACAGGTGACACAAGTGCCGATCACCCTCACACAACACAACACAGCGGCGGCACCGTGTGACACGACACACCCTATGTGGCGGCACCGTGGCACGGCACGGCCCGAGCCCCCCCCCCCCGCCGTGGCTGGGTAAGCTCCGTAGGAGGTGCACAAGGCACACTCTCCAATGGTACCATGGGTACCTCGCAGCTGTCCACTTCGGTCACATGTGATTCTCCGCTAGAGTTTGCATCATAGTTAGTTGGCGGGTTACTGGCAAAAGCCACCGTATTGGTGGTAGGAGATGCGAAGGGGACGGTCTCCAACGGTACCATAGGTACCTCGTAGCTGTCCACGTCGGTGTGGTTGTCTGCATCGTTGTGCATATCCGCATCAGATACATCAGAGGTAATCAACTCCACTTCACGATACCAGTCTCTTGGACAATGCCTCCTAAGATCTACACACAATAATGGGTGCAAATGACATAGGATACTTGACACACAATTGCAAACGCATGCCTTTGCCAGTGCAATTGGTGAGAGGGAACCTCGTGGAGCCCTCTTTTGAAGCTTGGCAGCTTTCTTGTACTTCCACAGCGGCATGGTGCCTGGGCAACAACTGCACCTCATGGCCTCATAACGCTGCCCCTTCTTCCTCTTCTTCGCGTGATATTTTGGGTGACACCGCCACATCTTGGATTGATTCAGTAAAAAAAAGCCTCCTTTGCAAGATTGCATGGAAAGAGGGTTTGATGTGTGAGCATGAAACAATGCAACCTTACTGGTTCCGGGCTAATTTCCATCCGGATCACTTGACACAAGTGGCGCAAACCACGCGTGACATGTTGCATTGCGGAATCCTTTCCAATACGTGGCAAATGTTCGGGATGAAACTGGCGCAACATCCAAGAAAATGGGTATTGCTTCATCCAAACGAAAACGTAGTAGAGCGTGATACGGGGCACGAGAAAAGGCTAGCAATATTTATCCCAAATGAGTTCGGCCAACCAAGCGTGCACACCAATTGTTCGCAGCACAAATGCTTTCCTGTTGCATGCCTTGTCCCAGAAGTTCAGCCCCGGGCACGTAGCCGCACGCTCTTTTGCTTGTACGTGGGCAGATGACAATATATCACCCATTATATAGAAAAACCTAAAATGGGACCAATCAAAATGACGTGGAAAAAATTAAGAAAAATATCAACAAAGCTAGAATGCCAAAAAGTAGAGATAGATAACACGGCACAAAGATGGACATTGCACGGAATAGACCTTGTTAGCATGCAGCATTAACTACTCATTAAACCGAACGCCTAATTGAAACAAACGCCTAATTATGCACCAACCGCGGGAAAATGTTTTGGCCTCTCTATACCATACCATACATACAGTGCCAGTAGGGCTGGTTTGCGAGTGGTGGCGCGTCCCGTCTTTAAACCCCAATGCGCCATGGGGCTCGGCCATTCTACATCCCCGGTCCTGTCGACGCATGTGAATTTGTTGTGCAAAGATGCCAACAAGTTCACACATTTTTTCCTATCTAAAAAACACATGCAGTGGGGCAGCTCCATGCATGCTCGCCGACCTTAGTTGGACACGGGGACGCTGCAACACACTGCAACGGTAGCTGTGTTGGTGATTGTGCAACCAACTGGACCAAACATCCCATAACCACATCCCGATGCATAATGCAACTAATTAAACTAATTACCTAATTACCTCATTACCTAATTACCTAATTACCTAATTTCACAAACATGACATGTGTAGGTGCATGGTGAGGAAATTGTACCATTACCTGCTGCATAGACACATCATCATCATGTATATATATGTATATATATATATCCTCCAATCTACACCCCTCTCCCAACTCTAGGTGGCTCCACCACACGGCTCTAAGGTACGTGCGAAGGGCACAAAGTGGTGCATACATGTGGTGGAAGGGGCTAAACTCGGTCAAAACGGGCTCAAAACGGGCTAAAAATACTTGTTTGAGCATCGCAAATGGTCTGGGATCACTTTTGGAAAAACGCGTTTTTGACCCATTTCTGACCCATTTTTTGTCCCAAAATGGCCCATTTTCAAGGCATTTTGGGAGTTTCCAGGAGCCAAAACCCGTCCCCACGGGCTCAAAATGGGCTAAAACCACTTGTTTGAGCATCATAAATGGTCCAGGATCACTTTTGGAAAAACGCGTTTTTGACCCATTTGTGACCCATTGTTGGTCCCAAAACGGCCCATTTTCAAGGCATTTTGGGAGTTTCCAGGAGCCAAAACCCGTCCCCACGGGCTCAAAATGGGCTAAAACCACTTGTTTGAGCATCATAAATGGTCCACGATCATTTTTGGAAAAACGCGTTTTTGACCCATTTTTGACCCATTGTTGGTCCCAAAACGGCCCATTTTCAAGGCATTTTGGGATTTTCCATGGCCCAAAACGCGCCACCACGGGCTCAAAATGGCCCACAAACACTTGTTTGAGCATCCCAAGTGGTCTAGGAACAACTTTGGAAAAAATCTTTTTTTTCGCCCTGGGGACCTGGTGGACCCACCGTTGGCCCCCACTGTGCGTGGGCTGGCCGGCCCTCCGGCTGCACCAAGTGACCACTGGTACGGGGGTCTACGTGTCTCGTTGGGCGATTCTGAGGCTTGGAAACCATAAAAAGTGGGGGGTTGCGGGTGGACTAGCTGCCCTCGGAATTCGTTTTTGAGCCACGTAGCCCAAGATACGGCCCGTTCTTGGTTTCGGGGTGCTGGTGCACATTGCGCAGTTTTTGGTACTTTTTGGCGCCTTTTTGGGCCGTTTCTCAGACATATCGTGGAGTTAGAGGGCATCAAAGGTCCCTTGGTCGCGAGAAAGTCAATCCGCACGTGGAGTGTAGCAGCCGTTTGCCTTCGTTTGGCTGTTTTGAACCCTTACTTGGGCTGTTTTGGGCGAAAAATGGCTGTTTTTGGCCCAAAACTGCGCAGATTTGGGAGGGCACCTCCCGACTTGGCGCCACCGCCCCGGGCCGCCACCGGTGACTTTCTGGCTCAAAACTTGGATTTGGCAAGGGCACCACCTAGGCTCTAGGATGGCTAAAGTAGAGTCAGGCCCGAGGCCTTGGGAAGGTGCAATGGCCAAAACGGCACGGAGACGTGCTTGTTGTTGCTTGTTGCTTGTTGCTTGTTAGCTAAATTTAAGGGGAAATCCCAAAATGCCTTGAAAAGGGGCCGTTTTGGGACCAAAAGTGGGTCAAAAGTGGGTCAAAAATGGGTTTTTCCAAAAGCGATCCCGGACCGATTGGGATGCCCAGACAAGTGTAAGGAGGTCATTTCGGGCCCGGTTTGAGCCATTTTTGCCCACTGAAAGTTCGGAGGTGCCCGACAAAGGTGGCAGATTTGGGTCCACCTCTCCACTTATCCACAACCCACACACAACACGACATGATGAGCAACACCCCTACGTTCCTTGTGAGGCACCTCAGACAAATAGCAACGTCAGCATGGGAGAGGGGTGTAGATTAGAGGATATATATATATATATATATATGTATATATGTATATATGTATCCTCTAATCTACACCCCTCTCCCAACTCTAGGTGGCTCCACCACACGGCTCTAAGGTACGGGCGAAGGGCACAAAGTGGTGCATACATGTGGTGGAAGAGGCTAAACTCGGTCAAAACGGGCTCAAAACGGGCTAAAAATACTTGTTTGAGCATCGCAAATGGTCTGGGATCACTTTTGGAAAAACGCGTTTTTGACCCATTTTTGACCCATTTTTGGTCCCAAAATGGCCCATTTTCAAGGCATTTTGGGATTTTCCATGGCCCAAAACGCGCCACCATGGGCTCAAAACGGCCTAAAAACACTTGTTTGAGCATCCCAAGTGGTCTAGGAACAACTTTGGAAAAAATGATTTTTTTCGCCCCGGGGACCCTGGTGGACCCACCTTTGGCCCCCACTGTGCGTGGGCGGGCCGGCCCTCCGGCTGCACCAAGTGACCACTGGTACGGGGGTCTACGTGGATCGTTGGGCGATTCTGAGGCTTGGAAACCATAAAAAGTGGGGGGTTGCGGGTGGACTAGCTGCCCTCGGAATTCGGATTTGAGCCACGTAGCCCAAGATACGGCCCGTTCTTGGTTTCGGGGTGCTGGTGCACATTGCGCAGTTTTTGGGGCTTTTTGGCGCCTTTTTGGGCCGTTTCTCAGACATATCGTGGAGTTAGAGGGTACCAAAGGTCCCTTGGTCACGAGAAAGTCAAGCCGCACGTGGAGTGTAGCAGCCGTTTGCCTTCGTTTGGCTGTTTTGAACCCTTACTAGGGCTGTTTTGGGCGAAAAATGGCTGTTTTTGGCCCAAAACTGCGCAGATCTGGGAGGGCACCTCCCGACTTGGCGCCACCGCCCCGGGCCGCCACCGGTGATTTTCTGGCTCAAAACTTGGATTTGGCAAGGGCACCACCTAGGCTCCAAGATGGCTACATGGGCAAAAGATCCGAGGCGTTGGGACGGGGCAATGGCCAAAACGGCGCGGAGAAGTGCTTGTTGTTGTCGTTGTTGTTGTTGTTGTTGCTTGTTAGCTAAATTTAAGGGGAGAGGGGTGTAGTAATATATATATATATATATGTGTGTGTGTATGTATATATATATCATGTATATATATGATTATAATGTTGAGAGCAAAGGCAAAGAGGCAAAATGCAAAAATGCAAGGTCCAACACAATGTGGTGGCTAGACGGTTGGGTGGCTGGGTGACAAGTTGGCTGGCTGGGTGGTTGGGTGGCTGGGTGGCTGGGTGGCTGGGTGGCTGGGCGGCTAGAGCCCCCCCCCTCCCCCCCCACTGACCGGAACACGCCCATTGCGTAAAACCATGGTCACCATCGTCTAAAATTATGGCAGCACAAGCATTGCAAGTAAATGCGACAAACAATTTTCAACATATGGTGTTCAAAAAGAATTGTTCCAGTAGCATATCATATGTTATGCGCTAGGTGCTAAGTGGCATACAAACACAAAGCATGACAATTGAAAGCAAGACTTAAGGCCTACACCAGCCGGCCAGAGGATCAACAATAGGAGGAGACCCCCCCCCCTCCCCCCCCCGCCGTGGTCGCTTTCGCTCCGAAGCATTGATGCCCTGCTCAAAAGCCACGAAAGCCGCACCACTCATGCAAGTCGCCAGAGTCTCTGTAATATACCTAACGTCGAACCAAATATGCCGTTTACTTTAAATTGCTCCATACTCACTCACCAAACACGAGTGCCTCATTTGCTTACTAGGGAAGGTTTTATGGCATCTTATGTTACTCGGGTAAAATAGGGGGGGGTGGGGGGTCCAACCATCCCTTGAGTAACAATGTTTTACCCGGTGCCATCCTCAATACTTCCAATTTTTCCTTTAGATACCCTCGTCAGTGGCAAGGCGCGGCAATGCACATTGGCGCCATAACAACACACCACAAGCAGTGACAATGTGATGTGTTGGCTTTCGGGTACCTAAACAATTGGTTGTTTGCTCTACAATTCATGGTTCACACATGCATGCAATTCCATGTCACACTCATGCATTTTACCTCAAGGGCGCCGAGGGACTCATTTGCGGCACGCGCTGTGAGGCGCGTGGCGCAAATGAGTGGCGAGGCGGCCTTGAGCGGGGCCTTCACGTATTTTTGCATTTTCGCCGCCCATTTTTGAGTAACAAGGAAAGGGGGGGGTAGGCCGGGGGTCAAGGTCTGGTGTTACCTGAGTAACATTGCGTGCTGTGAAACGTTCCCGTATCTTTGCCTCTTTGGTGTGTGCTTGTTTCTATGATAGCGGGGTGAATAGCAAACCAACCTTAGGTCTTTGTGTGTTTTGAAGGGTGAGACAGTTGTATTTCATAATTGCACGGCGAGCTACTGTGGCCTCAACGGCATAGGATTGCCCCATTTCTAACTTGCAGGGATCCTTTGAGCCCAGATACGTGTGTTAGCGAATCTGTTGGAGCGTCGGAATGGCATGCATTTTCCAGGGTTGGGTTGACTGAGTCAAAAACGACAGGTGGTGACTGAGACTTGACTGAGTCAAAAAATTGATGACTGATGACTGACTCGAGTCAGTCACCGGCGATCGCGACTGGTGACTCAGTCATGACTCAGTCGCGCCAAAAACTTGACTGCGCTAGGATTCGAACCAGCGCCTCGGCGAAATGGCACTGTTTGCGAGCGCCGTCTTAGACCGACTCTACTACCTGCTCCCGATACCAAAGCTGAGAAAAAAAGATAAAAATTATACCTCATTTTTCGAAAATTTTAAAAAAACCATGGTGCCGGCCGAAGCCGGCACCCTACAAAGCATGCAAAAGCACAGACTGAGCTTGGAGGCGCAAGATTGTTCTTGCAACAACTACTCCTCATCACTCACAACATCTTCATAGTCAATTGCCTCTGCAGAAGCACGACCGGGGCGGATTTGCAGTTGCTTCACCTTCTCAAAATTCCAACGGATCTTGAGAATACTATTGACAACACTTGGTGCCAACAAATTTCGCAAAGCATCATGCGCAATGCCCTCACTTGAGAAGGCCCGCTCCGTGGCTGCCTCGGTTGCACAAGCATGGCACCCCACAGAATAAATAACAAAGAGTTCAGGCAACTCAAGGGCCACAACATTCCAATAATCAGCAATGTTGAACACATTTGACCGTTCAGTCTTCTTTTTCCGACTTGGGAGGGGCTCCCCAAGATACATAAGACCCCGGACCTTGGTTGCACTCTTTTTGAATGCGTCCTGCGCCAATGTGAGCGTAGGGCTTGAACCTGCAATGTGCACATTCAACTGAGCCGTGACACGAAGAATGAATTCCTCCTTTGACTTGGCATTATCCCCAACATATTCTCTGGGCAAGGCAATTGCTCGTGGAAACCTTTGCCACTCATCCCATTGTTTCTCAACTAGAAACTTCAGCTCATCAACAATTTTACCACGGTCACCTAGTGGCACATCTGGTTCAGGCCACAGAGCAGAGAATTTCGTCCATTAACCCATCCAACTTCACGGAAAGAAGTTCGCTTTGTTCAACCAAGTCCTTCCGTGTTTTCAACCCAGGCACATAGGAAGCTTGATGGGCCAACTTCCAATGTTTGTTATCCATAGTGTCGAATGCGACACGGAGATTCATAGCATAAGCCACCACGAGCCGTTCCATTTGAACGGAAGTTTTGTTGGCCTGCTTTGCAAAAAGCGGGGCCACAGTCAATTGCTTATTATTTTGGAGGATTTCTTGTTTTTGTTGTAGGTTTAGTGGAAGTTCTAACCCATGCTCTCGACGAATTTGAGATGCAATGGGGCCGGCCAATAGGGATGTAGGCGTTCCAGCAAGGTTTTATTGCGTTTTAGGGCCACTTACCAAAATGACCCAAATTGGTAAGTGGGCCAAAAACGCAATAAAAGTTTCCCAAAGGGGGGGTGGGGCCTCTTGAGATGCAATTGGGCCGGCCGATAGGGAAGTAAGGGGTCCGGCAAGGTTTTATTGCGTTTTAGGGCCACTTACCAAAATGACCCAAATTGGTAAGTGGCCCAAAAACGCAATAAAAGTTTCCTGAATGGGGGTTGGGGCCTCTTGAGATGCAATTGGGCCGACCGATATGGAAGTGAGATGTCCGGCAAGGTTTTATTGCGTTTTAGGGCCACTTACCAAAATGACCCAAATTGGTAAGTGGCCCAAAAACGCAATAAAAGTTTCCCAAAGGGGGGGTCGACCTCTTGAGATGCAATTGGGCCGGCCGTTAGGGAAGTAAGGGGTCCGGCAAGGTTTTATTGCGTTTTAGGGCCACTTACCAAAATGACCCAAATTGGTAAGTGGCCCAAAAACGCAATAAAAGTTTCCCAGAGGGGGGGTGGGGCCTCTTCAGATGCAATTGGGCCGGCCGATAGGGAAGTAAGGGGTCCGGCAAGGTTTTATTGCGTTTTAGGGCCACTTACCAAAATGACCCAAATTGGTAAGTGGGCCAAAAACGCAATAAAAGTTTCCCAAAGGGGGGGTGGGGCCTCTTCAGATGCAATTGGGCCGGCCGTTAGGGAAGTAAGGGGTCCGGCAAGGTTTTATTGCGTTTTAGGGCCACTTACCAAAATGACCCAAATTGGTAAGTGGCCCAAAAACGCAATAAAAGTTTCCCAAAGGGGGGGTGGGGCCTCTTCAGATGCAATTGGGCCGGCCGTTAGGGAAGTAAGGGGTCCGGCAAGGTTTTATTGCGTTTTAGGGCCACTTACCAAAATGACCCAAATTGGTAAGTGGCCCAAAAACGCAATAAAAGTTTCCCAAAGGGGTGGTGGGGCCTCTTGAGATGCAATTGGGCCGGCCGTTAGGGAAGTAAGGGGTCCGGCAAGGTTTTATTGCGTTTTAGGGCCACTTACCAAAATGACCCAAATTGGTAAGTGGGCCAAAAACGCAATAAAAGTTTCCCAGAGGGGGGGTGGGGCCTCTTCAGATGCAATTGGGCCGGCCGATAGGGAAGTAAGGGGTCCGGCAAGGTTTTATTGCGTTTTAGGGCCACTTACCAAAATGACCCAAATTGGTAAGTGGCCCAAAAACGCAATAAAAGTTTCCCAAAGGGGTGGTGGGGCCTCTTGAGATGCAATTGGGCCGGCCGTTAGGGAAGTAAGGGGTCCGGCAAGGTTTTATTGCGTTTTAGGGCCACTTACCAAAATGACCCAAATTGGTAAGTGGGCCAAAAACGCAATAAAAGTTTCCCAAAGGGGTGGTGGGGCCTCTTGAGATGCAATTGGGCCGGCCGTTAGGGAAGTAAGGGGTCCGGCAAGGTTTTATTGCGTTTTAGGTCCACTTACCAAAATGACCCAAATTGGTAAGTGGCCCAAAAACGCAATAAAAGTTTCCCAAAGGGGTGGTGGGGCCTCTTGAGATGCAATTGGGCTGGCCGATAGGGAAGTAAGGGGTCCGGCAAGGTTTTATTGCGTTTTAGGGCCACTTACCAAAATGACCCAAATTGGTAAGTGGCCCAAAAACGCAATAAAAGTTTCCCAAAGGGGGGGTGGGGCCTCTTCAGATGCAATTGGGCCGGCCGATAGGGAAGTAAGGGGTCCGGCAAGGTTTTATTGCGTTTTAGGGCCACTTACCAAAATGACCCAAATTGGTAAGTGGGCCAAAAACGCAATAAAAGTTTCCCAAAGGGGGGGTGGGGCCTCTTCAGATGCAATTGGGCCGGCCGATAGGGAAGTAAGGGGTCCGGCAAGGTTTTATTGCGTTTTAGGGCCACTTACCAAAATGACCCAAATTGGTAAGTGGCCCAAAAACGCAATAAAAGTTTCCCAAAGGGGGGGTGGGGCCTCTTCAGATGCAATTGGGCCGGCCGTTAGGGAAGTAAGGGGTCCGGCAAGGTTTTATTGCGTTTTAGGGCCACTTACCAAAATGACCCAAATTGGTAAGTGGCCCAAAAACGCAATAAAAGTTTCCCAAAGGGGTGGTGGGGCCTCTTGAGATGCAATTGGGCCGGCCGTTAGGGAAGTAAGGGGTCCGGCAAGGTTTTATTGCGTTTTAGGGCCACTTACCAAAATGACCCAAATTGGTAAGTGGCCCAAAAACGCAATAAAAGTTTCCCAGAGGGGGGGTGGGGCCTCTTCAGATGCAATTGGGCCGGCCGATAGGGAAGTAAGGGGTCCGGCAAGGTTTTATTGCGTTTTAGGGCCACTTACCAAAATGACCCAAATTGGTAAGTGGCCCAAAAACGCAATAAAAGTTTCCCAGAGGGGGGGTGGGGCCTCTTCAGATGCAATTGGGCCGGCCGATAGGGAAGTAAGGGGTCCGGCAAGGTTTTATTGCGTTTTAGGGCCACTTACCAAAATGACCCAAATTGGTAAGTGGCCCAAAAACGCAATAAAAGTTTCCCAAAGGGGTGGTGGGGCCTCTTGAGATGCAATTGGGCCGGCCGTTAGGGAAGTAAGGGGTCCGGCAAGGTTTTATTGCGTTTTAGGGCCACTTACCAAAATGACCCAAATTGGTAAGTGGGCCAAAAACGCAATAAAAGTTTCCCAAAGGGGTGGTGGGGCCTCTTGAGATGCAATTGGGCCGGCCGTTAGGGAAGTAAGGGGTCCGGCAAGGTTTTATTGCGTTTTAGGTCCACTTACCAAAATGACCCAAATTGGTAAGTGGCCCAAAAACGCAATAAAAGTTTCCCAAAGGGGGGGTGGGGCCTCTTGAGATGCAATTGGGCCGGCCGTTAGGGAAGTAAGGGGTCCGGCAAGGTTTTATTGCGTTTTAGGGCCACTTACCAAAATGACCCAAATTGGTAAGTGGCCCAAAAACGCAATAAAAGTTTCCCAAAGGGGTGGTGGGGCCTCTTGAGATGCAATTGGGCCGGCCGTTAGGGAAGTAAGGGGTCCGGCAAGGTTTTATTGCGTTTTAGGGCCACTTACCAAAATGACCCAAATTGGTAAGTGGCCCAAAAACGCAATAAAAGTTTCCCAGAGGGGGGGTGGGGCCTCTTCAGATGCAATTGGGCCGGCCGATAGGGAAGTAAGGGGTCCGGCAAGGTTTTATTGCGTTTTAGGGCCACTTACCAAAATGACCCAAATTGGTAAGTGGCCCAAAAACGCAATAAAAGTTTCCCAGAGGGGGGGTGGGGCCTCTTCAGATGCAATTGGGCCGGCCGATAGGGAAGTAAGGGGTCCGGCAAGGTTTTATTGCGTTTTAGGGCCACTTACCAAAATGACCCAAATTGGTAAGTGGCCCAAAAACGCAATAAAAGTTTCCCAAAGGGGTGGTGGGGCCTCTTGAGATGCAATTGGGCCGGCCGTTAGGGAAGTAAGGGGTCCGGCAAGGTTTTATTGCGTTTTAGGGCCACTTACCAAAATGACCCAAATTGGTAAGTGGGCCAAAAACGCAATAAAAGTTTCCCAAAGGGGTGGTGGGGCCTCTTGAGATGCAATTGGGCCGGCCGTTAGGGAAGTAAGGGGTCCGGCAAGGTTTTATTGCGTTTTAGGTCCACTTACCAAAATGACCCAAATTGGTAAGTGGCCCAAAAACGCAATAAAAGTTTCCCAAAGGGGTGGTGGGGCCTCTTGAGATGCAATTGGGCTGGCCGATAGGGAAGTAAGGGGTCCGGCAAGGTTTTATTGCGTTTTAGGGCCACTTACCAAAATGACCCAAATTGGTAAGTGGCCCAAAAACGCAATAAAAGTTTCCCAAAGGGGGGGTGGGGCCTCTTCAGATGCAATTGGGCCGGCCGATAGGGAAGTAAGGGGTCCGGCAAGGTTTTATTGCGTTTTAGGGCCACTTACCAAAATGACCCAAATTGGTAAGTGGCCCAAAAACGCAATAAAAGTTTCCCAGAGGGGGGGTGGGGCCTCTTCAGATGCAATTGGGCCGGCCGATAGGGAAGTAAGGGGTCCGGCAAGGTTTTATTGCGTTTTAGGGCCACTTACCAAAATGACCCAAATTGGTAAGTGGGCCAAAAACGCAATAAAAGTTTCCCAAAGGGGTGGTGGGGCCTCTTGAGATGCAATTGGGCCGGCCGTTAGGGAAGTAAGGGGTCCGGCAAGGTTTTATTGCGTTTTAGGGCCACTTACCAAAATGACCCAAATTGGTAAGTGGGCCAAAAACGCAATAAAAGTTTCCCAAAGGGGTGGTGGGGCCTCTTGAGATGCAATTGGGCCGGCCGTTAGGGAAGTAAGGGGTCCGGCAAGGTTTTATTGCGTTTTAGGTCCACTTACCAAAATGACCCAAATTGGTAAGTGGCCCAAAAACGCAATAAAAGTTTCCCAAAGGGGTGGTGGGGCCTCTTGAGATGCAATTGGGCTGGCCGATAGGGAAGTAAGGGGTCCGGCAAGGTTTTATTGCGTTTTAGGGCCACTTACCAAAATGACCCAAATTGGTAAGTGGCCCAAAAACGCAATAAAAGTTTCCCAAAGGGGGGGTGGGGCCTCTTCAGATGCAATTGGGCCGGCCGATAGGGAAGTAAGGGGTCCGGCAAGGTTTTATTGCGTTTTAGGGCCACTTACCAAAATGACCCAAATTGGTAAGTGGGCCAAAAACGCAATAAAAGTTTCCCAAAGGGGGGGTGGGGCCTCTTCAGATGCAATTGGGCCGGCCGATAGGGAAGTAAGGGGTCCGGCAAGGTTTTATTGCGTTTTAGGGCCACTTACCAAAATGACCCAAATTGGTAAGTGGCCCAAAAACGCAATAAAAGTTTCCCAAAGGGGGGGTGGGGCCTCTTCAGATGCAATTGGGCCGGCCGTTAGGGAAGTAAGGGGTCCGGCAAGGTTTTATTGCGTTTTAGGGCCACTTACCAAAATGACCCAAATTGGTAAGTGGCCCAAAAACGCAATAAAAGTTTCCCAAAGGGGTGGTGGGGCCTCTTGAGATGCAATTGGGCCGGCCGTTAGGGAAGTAAGGGGTCCGGCAAGGTTTTATTGCGTTTTAGGGCCACTTACCAAAATGACCCAAATTGGTAAGTGGCCCAAAAACGCAATAAAAGTTTCCCAGAGGGGGGGTGGGGCCTCTTCAGATGCAATTGGGCCGGCCGATAGGGAAGTAAGGGGTCCGGCAAGGTTTTATTGCGTTTTAGGGCCACTTACCAAAATGACCCAAATTGGTAAGTGGGCCAAAAACGCAATAAAAGTTTCCCAAAGGGGTGGTGGGGCCTCTTGAGATGCAATTGGGCCGGCCGTTAGGGAAGTAAGGGGTCCGGCAAGGTTTTATTGCGTTTTAGGGCCACTTACCAAAATGACCCAAATTGGTAAGTGGGCCAAAAACGCAATAAAAGTTTCCCAAAGGGGTGGTGGGGCCTCTTGAGATGCAATTGGGCCGGCCGTTAGGGAAGTAAGGGGTCCGGCAAGGTTTTATTGCGTTTTAGGGCCACTTACCAAAATGACCCAAATTGGTAAGTGGCCCAAAAACGCAATAAAAGTTTCCCAAAGGGGGGGTGGGGCCTCTTGAGATGCAATTGGGCCGGCCGTTAGGGAAGTAAGGGGTCCGGCAAGGTTTTATTGCGTTTTAGGGCCACTTACCAAAATGACCCAAATTGGTAAGTGGCCCAAAAACGCAATAAAAGTTTCCCAAAGGGGTGGTGGGGCCTCTTGAGATGCAATTGGGCCGGCCGATAGGGAAGTAAGGGGTCCGGCAAGGTTTTATTGCGTTTTAGGGCCACTTACCAAAATGACCCAAATTGGTAAGTGGCCCAAAAACGCAATAAAAGTTTCCCAAAGGGGGGGTGGGGCCTCTTGAGATGCAATTGGGCCGGCCGTTAGGGAAGTAAGGGGTCCGGCAAGGTTTTATTGCGTTTTAGGGCCACTTACCAAAATGACCCAAATTGGTAAGGACCCGTCTTTTTTTCAAATCGTGAAGCTGTAGCTTCAGAGGGGGGGGGGGGGGGGTGGGGCCGGCTTCACAGCTGGAGAAAATTGTGCAATGCCAAATTTGGACCTGATTTGGCGGATTTGGGGCCTGTGGTGGCGGCGCGCTCCCTGCCTTCGGCGGCGCGCTCACAGCAGGCCAGCCCATCGACGGCCTTAACAACGATGCTAATAGTGTTAGTTCTATCCAATTGCCAATTAGGACACGATTCGGAAACAAGGGTGACTCCGGTGGATGATAGAAGGCCCGGAGTTAAGGATCTGGCTAAACCCTGGTGTGGTGCCTCAGCCCACACCGGCTGTCCCCCTTGGGTGCATCAATGCACTTGGGAGGGGACTGGTACACGTTAATGGGCGCATTTGCTTCGGCTTTTGCCACGCCTACGTGTATGGGGGATCACAAGTCCCTTGAAGCCGGAGGAGCCCGAGTGGAAGATGAGTGGACTAGGAGGCAACTGAGGTAGGCGCATCGTTGTTAAGGTACGAATGGGTGGATGCTCTGCAACATGACTCATGCGAGTGCCACAATTGTACGATTCTGCCTCAAATGCCTTGCTGAATTCTGAGCTGCAATAGCATTCACCATGTGAGTGCCACACAATGCACAATTGTCTCAAGTTGCAGGATTTGTCTTGATTTGTTTTGAAGTGCACTGGTGTTGATTCCGTATATGAATGCACAGCCTTGCTTTGATTTTGGTTGTAGACTTCGTAGAAGCCTTCCACTCTGCCTTGTGTTTTTGTTGGATTCCGATTTGCGTTGCATTGCTATGGCATCTAAAATCGGCGACGTCAGCCGTGCGACCCGGGCCTCCCTACTGCGCGCGAATGGTGTTTATTGATTGTAGGAAGGTGCGCCTTTGCTTCACTTTTGTTTGTAGAGGTCGTAGGAGCCTCGCACAAGGAGTGGTTTTTTTCCTGTGTACTAGTGAGCAGATGATACAATTAGATTTGCAGTGCATGTCAAAACGGCGACGTCAACAAAGTGCGCTAGTGGCTTTTAATGTGGTCCAACGTTGTTCATTTGTTGTACGAAGGCACGCCCCTGCTTTAGTTTTGGTTGTAGAGGTGCCGAGAGCCTTGCGCTATGAGTTGTTTCACATTTCCACACAAATCCATGGTCCGACAGCCTTTTTGCCTTTTGCCACATATGGACAAGTTCATCGTGAGAACCAAGGTAACCAAGCCACCCCGGCCTTTACCTTTGCTCGCTTCGGGGGCCCTTCAACTTCGCAAGAATTTTGACTCTTTGGTTCCTATCCCCAAGGTGCATCCCAAGTTCTTGCCCCAAAAAACGAGCTCACCAAAATATTCGGAGGCTCCCAAAAGCCCCCGCCCAAAAGGGCCAAAAGGGCCAAAGCCTACCGGGGAGTAGATAAGGTTGTCCCTCACAAGCGCCGCGGGGAAGAAGAGAGTGAAGGGGAGGACGAGGCAGAGGTAGAGGCCATTGTTGGGAAAGCGATGCGGGATGGGGTGGTGCATTATGTAGTTCGGTGGAAAGGGTATGGGGAGGGGGATGACACAGAGGAGCCCGCAGAGTCATTGCGCCATTGTCAGGAGTTGGTAGATGCATATGAGAGAGAAAATGGTGATGAGACCATGTATGAGCCTGAAAGGATCATCAAATCAGTAAAAAGGCGCGGGAAGGTGCATTATCAAGTGCGCTGGAAGGGGTTTGGGGCAGAGAGCGACACCGTCGAACCGGAGGGTAACCTGCCGCCGTGGCTTCTTGAGCAGTTCAGGTGTGATTCAGGTGTCGTTGACATTTAGATAACTCCATTGGATGTCTACTGTTGTTTCCAGTCGTTGAGGTGACTCCGACGCAAATGATCAATGAGGTCACACTTTGGTGTCCATTAATGCTTCAATTGCTTGTGTTTTGTTTGTGGGTTCCGAAAGGGAGGGCGTTTTCATGTGCAACACTGGTTAGTAAAGGAATACGCAAAGCTGGTAGGCAACCACTTGCAGATTTGGTCGGGCAGCTTCACCGGGAGGGGGGGGGGGGGGTCTTGGCCTTCTGAAGCTACAGCTTCAGGTTTTGAAAAAAAGACGGGTCCTAAGTGGGCCAAAAACGCAATAAAAGTTTCCCAAAGGGGTGGTGGGGCCTCTTCAGATGCAATTGGGCCGGCCGATAGGGAAGTAAGGGGTCCGGCAAGGTTTTATTGCGTTTTAGGGCCACTTACCAAAATGACCCAAATTGGTAAGTGGGCCAAAAACGCAATAAAAGTTTCCCAAAGGGGGGGTGGGGCCTCTTCAGATGCAATTGGGCCGGCCGATAGGGAAGTAAGGGGTCCGGCAAGGTTTTATTGCGTTTTAGGGCCACTTACCAAAATGACCCAAATTGGTAAGTGGCCCAAAAACGCAATAAAAGTTTCCCAAAGGGGTGGTGGGGCCTCTTGAGATGCAATTGGGCCGGCCGTTAGGGAAGTAAGGGGTCCGGCAAGGTTTTATTGCGTTTTAGGGCCACTTACCAAAATGACCCAAATTGGTAAGTGGCCCAAAAACGCAATAAAAGTTTCCCAAAGGGGTGGTGGGGCCTCTTGAGATGCAATTGGGCCGGCCGTTAGGGAAGTAAGGGGTCCGGCAAGGTTTTATTGCGTTTTAGGGCCACTTACCAAAATGACCCAAATTGGTAAGTGGCCCAAAAACGCAATAAAAGTTTCCCAAAGGGGGGGTGGGGCCTCTTGAGATGCAATTGGGCCGGCCGTTAGGGAAGTAAGGGGTCCGGCAAGGTTTTATTGCGTTTTAGGGCCACTTACCAAAATGACCCAAATTGGTAAGTGGCCCAAAAACGCAATAAAAGTTTCCCAAAGGGGGGGTGGGGCCTCTTCAGATGCAATTGGGCCGGCCGATAGGGAAGTAAGGGGTCCGGCAAGGTTTTATTGCGTTTTAGGGCCACTTACCAAAATGACCCAAATTGGTAAGTGGGCCAAAAACGCAATAAAAGTTTCCCAAAGGGGGGGTGGGGCCTCTTCAGATGCAATTGGGCAGGCCGATAGGGAAGTAAGGGGTCCGGCAAGGTTTTATTGCGTTTTAGGGCCACTTACCAAAATGACCCAAATTGGTAAGTGGCCCAAAAACGCAATAAAAGTTTCCCAAAGGGGTGGTGGGGCCTCTTGAGATGCAATTGGGCCGGCCGTTAGGGAAGTAAGGGGTCCGGCAAGGTTTTATTGCGTTTTAGGGCCACTTACCAAAATGACCCAAATTGGTAAGTGGCCCAAAAACGCAATAAAAGTTTCCCAAAGGGGGGGTGGGGCCTCTTGAGATGCAATTGGGCCGGCCGATAGGGAAGTAAGGGGTCCGGCAAGGTTTTATTGCGTTTTAGGGCCACTTACCAAAATGACCCAAATTGGTAAGTGGCCCAAAAACGCAATAAAAGTTTCCCAAAGGGGGGGTGGGGCCTCTTGAGATGCAATTGGTCATGGACATTTACCGTTTTACCGGACATGGTGAAATGCTGGAAAAAGATGAAATTTGAAATGTAAAAATGAATGGCCGTACACTTGTAGCATGAATACCTAAGGTCAATGAGGCCATTTTGGTGATTACTGTACATCGATGGAAATAAAGTGCATCAAACTGTTATAAAAAATAGGTCAATGCATGCATGAAAAAAAGACAATCAGAGTAGTACGTACAGAAGTTTCCGAAATTGTGGAAAAAGTGTGTTTCTAAACTTGTGAAATCAAGAAATCTGGCGTATCGCGATTTTTTAGCGCACGTTCGGCAGTAATGTACTGTGAAATCGGCATTAAAAATGCTGCAGCGTTGGTTCGATCCCCGCTTCCTGCAGCGATGGACCACAGTACAGACCACAGTAGGATTCGAACCCGCGATCAGTGACTCCTAAGGGCCTATTCAGTCACAGTCACCGCGCGACATCGTGACTTGACTGAGTCGACTAGGCCTAGAGCGGCGTGACTGGTGACTTGACTTGACTGAGTCAAAAAATCGTGACTCGTGACTGACTTGACTGAGTCAACCCAACCCTGGCATTTTCCCACAATGTAAGGCCTGGTACGCCGCGTGCACAAAGCTTAATTCACAGAATCTTGAAAGCTACGGGTGAATTGTTTGTTCCAACCATTTGCAGCCCTCAGCAAGTAACGCCATAATAGTTCACCGCATCATGGCGAATTCGCGATGAAAATTTTTTGGATCCCTACGTTCCTCGAACATTGTTTCGTCGTTTGCATGGATGGCCCCCGAACGGAGTATTGCATGCAGTACAGCGAAGCGAAGCACCACAAAAAGCTCAGATGGCATTAAGCAAATGTAACAAAGGAATCGTATTTGGACGTGTGCTCACCTCCATGTTCACCATACCGATGCCTCGCACATGTTTTTCGCTGTACGCTTTCCCCCTAACGGCACGAGACGATGAATGCGGGAATTTCACACGGCAGTGTTTGTAGGGATTGTTTACTTGGCGATGCTAGCCGAGTAATTGTGTTCAATCCAACGAGATGAATGTCGGAATGTCGGAGACCATGCAATCCACCTACCAGGCAGAGATGCACCAACTCGGGGGCACGTATTATAAACTCGAATCGTTGGTTGGAAAAGGATCTTATGGCCTAGTTTTTAAAGCCGTTGACACAAGGACGGGTGAGGTATGATGCATTTCCACGTGCGCGCCGTGTACTCATTGTGAACATGGTGGTGAAAAGAACCCTCCACGAAGGAATTCTCACACCACAATATGTCGACGCAAAGAAGTGAACGTCACAATTTGTGTTAACGGCCGGGTGGACGTTCATTTTCATTCCGGTATGCGCAAGCGCGCATGACTCCGCCCGTTCTTGTGATCGGATCAATGGGTGCCGCCTTGCTTTGACGGTTGTACCACATGATTTTCGTGGAGAAACAAAAGCCCAATCAAACACATCGATCAACACGGCATAAGACAATACCTTTCTGCAAGTGACAACCGGAGTAATAGAAAATGTCGCTTTACGCCTGTTTCGCTTCTACCCTTTCCAAAGGATTATCGTTTCATCTCCCCCCGTTATCGGTCGACATTCAACCGAAATCGGGCAAGCAACGCTCTCAATATGCAACTTAGCATTCTTAAAAGGCTTGCCAATTTCCGTGTGATGGGGTGTAGATTGTGTGAAGGCACGGCTAAAACATCCCCTGTTTCCGACGCATGCTTCTTGCTAGCTTTTTCATGGCGGCAACCACAAGGTGATTTTCCCTTGTTCGGTGCTAGTAAGTGTAGATGTTTGCGCAATTATAATCGAGGTGCCTTTACCACATATCGAGGGACACCTCTTGTGCCCACACATTGCAGCACAATGCAAAATCAACACAAGTTTCAATTTTGGGAAGTGACGCACCGGTTCAAGGCCATCGCACCACGTTAACCGACAAAATTTGCAACACAAACACCTCGTTTGAAGTAACGTGTTGGCTCACGGCACGTGTGTGTACGAAAAAAAAGGTGGTGCCCGCCAACTTCAAAGAAAACCTCCCACTTGTTCAGTTGCAATCTACCCATTGCAACGAAGTTTACACCCATGTCGTCGCTTGTTGCTTCTCATACCACCTCTTCGTAGCCGGTTGCAGTGAAGAGAGTACATGAAGAGATCTTGAATGGAACCAATGCGTTGACCGTTCGCCGAATTTGGCAAGAGATTTTGGTGAATTCATATTTGTGCCATCCCAACATTATCTATTTGAGGGAGATTTTGCGACCTCGATCTGCCAACTTTTCCACGTTGTATATGATCTTTGATTTCATGGAAATTGATTTGTCTAAAGTGCTCAAGAACAAAGACGATGATTTTAGTGAGGAACACGTCAAGTGGATCATATGCCAAGTGCTACGTGCCCTCGACTACGTGCACCAGTCAGGCATCGTGCATCGAGACGTGACTCCGGCCAATTTGCTTCTCTCACAAGTATGAGCATCTTTTTGAAGTTCATGTTCGAACTTTGTGATGGGGCATACAAGGGACAACAGTGCTCCTTGTTCCACTCATGTGTTTTTCGTCGACGCTTGGGGTATGTATGGGTAGTGTATTCCCCTATCCCTATCCCTATCCCTTGGGGTGAAGCGGCAGTAATTTTGGCACATCGCACTGGTGCCTATGTGCAGGACTTTGCACTGCACAGAAAGGGTGTGGTGCATGATCTTGAAGCGTGGAGGCAAGGTGTAACAGATGCCGAGTGGGAACAATGGGTTGATGCCCATTCTCCAAATGCACGTACAGTCCTGAAATCCTTTTTGCCTTCTGTTTTTTATAAATCTCTGCTTTACGCTCTCAGTCCACAGGATGTTACCTGTAATTTACGGTCACTACTCTGGGGTTTGGGCGTGAGGGCCTACCCAGATCAGTGGTGGCGTCCCTCGCTTTTGCGGTTTTTTAAAAGATTCAGATTGCATAGAATTTTAGGTTTCAAGCTGTTGATTCGCTGGTTCCATGAGGGGCGAGGGGTGGTAATTGGCACCAAGGCGAACAGGGAGCAGACCCCAGTGCACAGGTGCTGATGTACTGTATTTCTCAGCACCACCAGACAGGTATCCACTGCTGGTGCAGACCTGCAAGAGGCGTTTATGCGAAATAATTTGGAGTTAGGGTGCAGAACATGAAAGACAGGGATTGAACTCATGGTGTATGTGGATACATTTTTTCTGCACACGCTTGGTTTCAGTCTTTGATCACTGATGAGTGTTTTGCTGCTCGTGTAGCCCTCTTTCTCTTGGACAAACTTGATGATAATGATGATGGGGCCACAAGGGACCAAGCAGTATTTCTTGCGGTGTGCACCCGTGTGTTGGGTTGCACCCGCAATGAAGATGACACCCCCTTGAACACAACCGCGAGTATGGTCATGCGCACGTGAAAACGAGGTCATATGGTGTGGTTGGTCAGGAAAATTGATGCGCTTTTTTCTCATGGATTGTTAACTTGAACAGCGCCGTGACCACGGGAAGATGGCTTGCCTAAATTGTTCGCCACGGCCACGACATTCTATGGAAAAAGAGGCTGTGGAGACATCGATGATTTGTGCTGGGAACTATTGCACGGAGCGTGTGGGGTGTAGTGTGTTGTGTTTCAAATCGAAAGCCTTTGGTTTGGTAGTCCATATCACAACAGGCCCAAGGGCAGCATGTTCTAGTGGGTGATCAATCCCTAAAAGTCCATCTTGCATCGTACGAGACAAGAGGGTCGCCGGGTTTCATGGTGCCAAGCGAGAAGCACATAGGCGCAAAGGCAAAATCGCACGGTCATCGGTCCCTGCCGTCTCATCTATCCTCGTGTGGTTATGAGAACGTGCCCCACCCACAAGCCCCGGAGCCGCTGCCCGTGGCAGGGCACCTTCACTTAGGGAGCTGCGCCAGCCAGCGGGGGGGGGGGGGGTTTCGGCCGGCCGGCCAGCCAGCCACCCAGCCGGCCACCTAGCCAGCCACCCAGCCAGCCACCATTGCTTTGTACATGCATGTTTGCCTCACCGCCCTTGCTCTCAAGATCTCAAGATGATGTCACCGATCCATGGAGTGTGTGGTAAAATTTCCTTCCCTTTAAACAAGGCACATCATGCATCGGTATGCAAAGAAAAAGAAGGGGGGTGCCAGACCACAAACAGAGCAGTTTGAGGAGGACATTGATGGCTTGCAACAGGCACATGAAAAAAAGTCCAAGATAACCAAGGTGCCTGCGGCGGATAAATTTTTGATTGGAACAATTCTTACATATGTGGACCATGAGACAGTTTACCTTGCGGAGACCATGCGGGCTATTGCTGGTCACCTAAACTTCCAAGTACGGAACTTGCGACCCCGCCCCGGGCCGTTCCAAACGATTCCGGGTTCCGTAATTTGTGAATGGGATGGGGGGAACAAGACAATTCCATTTGCAAATGTGGTGCATGATGACATGCTTGTGGCACATGACAACTATCAAGGATACTATGTTCTAACCCAAAAGGTTTATGACTTTGTTTTGGGTTACATGTCGAGGAATGAGGAGTTGGAGACGTAAGGGTGGGTTGTTTGGAAAGGTGCTTTGGGATATATATATATATATATATATATTTATTTCAATACGATGGTATATATTTGGGATTAAGGACAATTGTGTACTCGGGGGTTGATATCGATATGTATGTATCCATATGTATCCATATGTATCGATATGTATCCATTTGTAGTTCCACATTCGTTTGATACGGAGATTCTATGTTTCGTGTTCTTGGTCTTTACGGGAGGTTCCGAAGGCAAGGCAACTTGGAGTATGAGCTAAGGGTGTTCTTGAAAGGTGGCCAACCCCCCCCACCCTTGCAAACCCATCCCCATACGCACACCATGCGTGAGAAGAGGCGGTTCAATGGTGCACTACGTATTTTGAGTGTTTTCCAGGGGCGCGCCTGCCAGCCAGCCAGCCAGGGGGGGGGGGGAGGGGGGGGGGTTTCCAAAGCCTCCCAGCCACCCAGCCGCGGCTAGGCGCAGCTCCTAGGTTACCTTAATTATGTTGATTATGCACCCGCCGCGGCAGTTGGCTGTGCCAAAGAGGGTACGCAAAGGTTCCATCCACACCACCGTGACGGGCAATCTAGGACACTTGGCATGATGCCACACATGTTCCATGGTGTGGTCACGGGTTGGAGGACACTATGTGGCGCCTTGGGGGGCAAGGGGGGGATGATGCCCCCCTTGCCCCATCCATGCCATCCAAGTGGGCTTCGTTCAAAGTGTCAGGCAAAGGGGGGGGGGACTTCATTGGCGGTGAATTACAAACCACTTTGGATTTGTTGCCGATCATTTTTAAGGCAAGCTCTAGATTAGTTGTTTGTTGCAACACCAAGCTTTTTGTGTACTTGAAGCATTGTATTGACGAAAACATTTTCGACCGCCATTACATTATGCAGGGTCGCGCATGGGAACGGGAATGGAAATCTGCTGCGCGTCGCGTTGCGGCTCATAAAGCGAGTCCAAAATTGTGTGATCCTTGTGGCACACAACGGTAAGGAACAGGCATGGATGCCAGCGCTGCAACATAATTGCAAATCTAGTTTGGTGCAAGGACATGCCTTGCAAGTAAGATATGGTATAATTCCCAGGCCTTTGCATTTGCATCTTTTGCCCAACTGTCAACCCGCAAACATTGCTTTCGGATTTTTGTAAGAAACAAGATTCAGTATTACAACCCGAACTTTGGCCCTTGGAACATTGTCTTGTGGTTGGTGTGGCATGACTCGTTTGTTGGTCTGCTTTGAGGGTGCTACTTGCGCCCACGTTCTCCGCATTTCACACTTGCAGGACTGCGATGTCAAACTCTGCGATTTTGGTTTGGCAAGAGACAACCACGGCCACGAGATGACAGAATACGTGGTGATGAGGTGTCGCCAATGTCCTATCAAGCATTGCGGGTTTGGGATGGTTTCCATTGCAATTCCTTCAACCCTGAAGTGAGTTAGCACACAATCTTAGGAGTCTGCTCAATACATTTGTGAACAGCGCTGGTCTGCTCGTGAAACTTTACCCACCCTCGCTCAATGCGATGTGCCTGATCGCGGCCCCGCTCCCAAACTCGGCTGTTTCATGTATGTGCGTGTTCCCGACGGGGCTGCCATGGAATGACAAGTGCCATTGATCATCAGCCAAAGACCATAGTTTGATTTGAATGGGGAGGATAATCGGGCATGCCCACCAAGGGCCAAGCACACCAAGGGCCACATCCAGTAGTGCACGATCCTCTTCATCTGTTCAGCACCGGTTATCTCAAAAGGGAAAGAAATACCGTACACCGTAAGAGGAGCCCCCCCTCCGACACAGCATTATGCAGCGATCTGTGAAGAGCCCTGGGACGCATTGGGGCCGCTCTCAGTGGTCATTGTGGTGGCAATTCTGTCCGCTCTGCCCCCAGACCCAACATCAGTGTTGCACTCCCCTGAGCACATGGATTACGCGTGTGGTGAGTACTCCCCCACGGATTCCTCTTTGGAGGGGAATGCCTTCAGCCTCCAATGGATTGGTTGGTCCTCACCCGGGACACCATGCGGAGCAGGGCACGTGGGGCTCACGCACACGGAAACACAGAGAGGCAGGTTGTGGACGGCCTGGGGATGGAGGTGTGTGGACAGCAAAAACAGTCAAACGACCCCCACAACAACCAGCACAACCCCAGTACGCCAACTACTGGGCGCTGCTGACACGCAAACGGCACATACTGCCACATATAGCACAGCCCCAGCACACCAACGACGGGGCTCCACGAATGCGGAAACGACACCAGGAGGAGCACCGGCCGCAGCGGCCGACAGAACGCAGCGACCCGACGCAACATGCGAAGGGAAGAACGGGTGACTGTCCAGGGCCCCGTAAAGAAACAACAACCAGACGGAATGTCACATAGGGCTTTGGGCTTTGGGCTTACCTTCCCGAATCCGAAGAGGGCCTTAGGGGCCCACGGAGTGCCGCATTGGGGAAGCTCGGCTCCGGCGCACCACACTCACCCTTTGGCCATGCAGCCAGCGGGCGGGGCACACGCCTCCTCCTCTAGTATTGTCGCACGTGCATTGAGTGCGGCCGTATCCCTGGCGTGTTCGCGTTGTGCTTTGTACTGGGGCAGGGGTAGGGGGGAGGGAGGTCCACCTGTGCGGGGCACCGTCGGGGCTCCCGCTCCCCTGGTTCTGTGAGTTGAAGTACCTGCAGATGTGCTGCGGGGGGCAGGAGGGGAGGGGTCACGAAGATACAGTACTGGCCATACAGTATACATTATTGCACTGGTAGGTAGGTAGGTAGGTAGGTAATACTAGCAGGCAAATACAGTTACGTGTAGTACGGCCACCTATACTGTATTTCCTGTGTGTGGCTGTGCCTGGGGGTAGGGGCAGGGGCAGGGGCAGGGGGGAGGGAGGTCCACCTGTGCGGGGCACCGTCGGGGCTCCCGCTCCCCTGGTTCTGTGAGTGGAAGTACCTGCAAATGTGCAGCGGGGGTAGGAGGGGAGGGGTCACGGAGATACAGTACTGGCAATACTATATACACTATTGCACTGGTAGGCAGGTAGGTAATACTAGCAGGCAAAATACAGTTACGTGTAGTACAGCTACCTATACTGTATTACCTAAGTTGAGGGCACGAGGGGAAGGAAGGGATTCGAACCCGCGACTGCCACTCAGCAGCTCATGGGGTTGACCGCTCGACCACTCGGCCGGCGGTGTAATGGGGCGGGTTGTGGGGGGGGGGGGGGGGCGCAGCCGTGGGATCGCCCACCGGCGCTGCAGGGGAAGAGAGGGGGAAGGAGTGCAGCCGTGGGATCGCCCACAGGCGCTGCTTGGGAAGGGGGGGGGGGTGGATTGCAGCCGTGGGATCGCCCACAGGCGCTGCAGGAGAGGGGGGAAGGTGGAGCGCAGCCGTGGGATCGCCCACTGGCGCTCCCGGGGGAGGATGGAGGGTAGGAGGGCAGCCGTGGGACGGCCCACTGGCGCTGCCAAGGAAGGGAGGTGTGTGAGGGGCAGGGGCAGGGGGCAGGGGGCAGAGGGGAGGACCACCTGTGCGGGGCACCTTTAGGGTTCCCGCTCCTCTTGTCACGTGAGGTGACGCACCTGCAGACGTGCAGCAGACGGTGGGAGGGGAGGGGACACGGGGATACAGTACTGGCTATGCAATACACACCATTGTGCAGGTAGACAGGTAGGTAATACTAGCAGGCAAATAATAAAAAGTCAGTAGTCCCTTGGTCCAGGGGGGTGAGTGAGGGCCCCGCCAGATCGCTGGCTGCCCAGCCTAGGGTGAGTGAGGGCTCCGCCAGACCGCTAGCTGCCGAGCCTGGGGGAGAGTGCGGGCTTCGCCAGATCGCTGGCTGTCGAGCATGAGAGAGCGGGAGACCTCTGGCTGCAGCGCCTGTAAGGGTGCATCGCGCAGAGTGGGGGGGGGGGGAGGGCGGCCACAGCGGCCGTGGCTTGTGTTTGTACACCCCTTCCACCCAGGATCGCCTGAGCTTGCCACGCCATCTCAGAGGCGACAGGGCACTGCCGAGCGGGACAAGCTTCCGCAGACAGGAATGTCACATAGGGGGGGGGGGGGGTTGGGAGAGGGGGGGAGAGTATTGGGAGAGGGTGGGAGAGGGTGGGAGAGGGTTGGGAGAGGCTTGGGAGAGGATGGGAAAGGCTTGGGAGAGGGTGGGAAGGGGTTGGGAGAGGGTGGGAGAGGGTTGGGAGAGTTTTGGGAGAGGGTTGAAGAGGGTTGGAGAGGATTGTGAGAGGGTGGGATGGTAGAGGGTGGGAGAGGGTTGGTAGAGGGTGGGAGAGGGTTGGTAGAGGGTGGGAGAGGGTTGGTAGAGGGTGGGAGAGGGTTGGGAGAGGGTGGGAGAGGGTTGCGAGAGGGTGGGAAAGGGTTGGTAGAGGGTGGGAAAGGGTTGGTAGAGGGTGGGAGAGGGTTGGGAGAGGGTGGGAGAGGGTTGGTAGAGGGTGGGAGAGGGTTGGTAGAGGGTGGGAGAGGGTTGGGAGAGGGTGGGAGAGGGTTGCGGGAGGGTGGGAAAGGGTTGGTAGAGGGTGGGAGAGGGTTGGTAGAGGGTGGGAGAGGGTTGGGAGAGGGTGGGAGAGGGTTGGTAGAGGGTGGGAGAGGGTTGGGAGAGGGTGGGAAAGGGTTGGTAGAGGGTGGGAGAGGGTTGGTAGAGGGTGGGAGAGGGTTGGGAGAGGGTTGCGAGAGGGTGGGAAAGGGTTGGTAGAGGGTGGGAGAGGGTTGGGAGAGGGTGGGAAAGGGTTGGTAGAGGGTGGGAGAGGGTTGGTAGAGGGTGGGAGAGGGTTGGGAGAGGGTGGGAGAGGGTTGGGAGAGGGTGGGAGAGGGTTGCGAGAGGGTGGGAAAGGGTTGGTAGAGGGTGGGAGAGGGTTGGTAGAGGGTAGGAAAGGGTTGGTAGAGGGTGGGAGAGGGTTGGTAGAGGGTGGGAAAGGGTTGGTAGAGGGTGGGAGAGTTTTGGGAGCGGGTAGGAAAGGATTGGTAGAGGGTGGGAGAGGGTGGGAGAGGGTTGGGAAAGGGTTGGGAGAGGGTGGGGAAGGGTTGGGAGAGGGTTGTTCAGGGGGAGGGGGGGGGGGGGCACGGGGGAAGGCCTTTTTTCTTTTGTGGGCCACTGGTCTTGACCTACGGGCCCCTAAACCGGCGCCGTGTTCGTGCTGGGCCCCTCCAATCGGTTCTGTTCATGCGCCCACACTCCCGCGGCGCTCTGCCTGGCACTTGGCGTCGCGCCGCACGCGCCCACGGCGTACGGAGCGGCCCGCGTGCGGCATGGCTCACCATCGGCCGCCAAGTACAGAAGGAGCTCTCCACAGACCCAAACAAACATGTGACACGGCAATGGGCCGGTCTACTTTGCTTCTCCTTCCGGATGACCCGTACCCCCCAACCACCCCCCCCCCCCCCCGCCCCTCCCCCAATCGTGCCTGGAAACGGGGGCACACAGGCAGCTGCTGGTGCACATGCGATGCAGCCCGATGCAGCCCACTGAATCCAAAACCACGGCTGATGGCCCCCTTTAGACCCATGCTCACACACACACACACACACACACACACACAGACACACACACACACACGCACACACACACACACACACACGCGCGCGCACACACACACACACACGCACACACACACGCGCGCGCGCACGCACGCACGCACGCACGCACACGCACACGCACGCACACGCAAACGCACGCACACGCACACGCACACACGCACGCACACACGCGCAGACGCACGCACGCACGCGAACGCACACGCACACACACACACACACACACACACACACACACATTCCAGCCCCAGGTCATGTGCCTTTGAGTGGGTGCGGTGCAGTCGCTCTTCGTACGTGGCCGTGTTAAACGGGTAAGTCTACCAAATGTTCCACCCAAAACCTTTGCTCCGCTCACTTTAGTTCGGTCGGTGGGTGTGGGTGGGTGTGGACATGGGGGGACCGGTGCATGTGTGGCTGGACGATGTTGCAGATGGTACCGCGCGCCCGAGCTGGTCATGGAGGACAGCGATTACACGGCTGCCGTGGATGTCTGGGCTTGTGGGTGCATCATGGGCCAAATGTTCCACAAGAACAGCGCTCTTTTCCGCGGGGAGACCAAAGTGAAACAGCTGGACGCCATCATCAAGGTCATTGGCACTCCGGGCGAGGATGACTTGGGCGACGTGGGTATCCCCCGCCCCCGTGGCCAGATCTTCACCCGCCAGAGCCCTCTGCCCTTACCCTTCGTGTCCGTTTGTGCTTGGCAGAAAAGGGCGGACACAGTAAAACGGACAGCAACATGACGGATGCGAGACACCATGACCAGTTTTCTTCGTCGTGGTTGGATGGAGATGGGGGTGCCTGTTTCCATCCGTCGGTCCGTCACTCTGTCAGTGGATTGTGTGGGATTGTGGTTTTGTTTGCCTGCCTATCTGTTTTGCCTACACCCCCCCCCTTTGCAATCCCTCACCCCCCCCATGGGGGGGACCGTCACTTGCCCCAAAAAGCATAGGCAACACTAGGCGCCGAAGAAAATTTGCTTTAGGTTACGCTGGGACTGGGGATTGGGGGGACCGTCATTTGGTGACCGCCCCCCCCCCCCCCCCATAGGGGGGACCGGCCTGACATTGGGGCGGGGGGTACCTGCTGGCCTGGATAGCCAGTTTGTTGCGGGGAGATTCAGCCAGGCTGGCCCGGGACCATTTCCTGGCAGAATATTGGCCACTGTTGGGGGGATGAATAGATCTCAGATGAGCGTGCGCTGGATCGCTAGGCAGCGTGGTTGGTGAGGAATGCAGACCGCCTAGTAGCAGGAACGGGTGTGGCATGGGTGGTGTCCGATCCCGTCTGAACACCCGCCCCCCCTTTTCAGCCCCCCTTCAAGGTATGGAACACGGAGGAGAATGGCCGACCACCATGATGGTGCTGGTTCCACACATTTGTTGAAAGGTAAGGAGGTATGTTTTATGGGATTGTGTGTCTGTTGCTTTATTTTTCTCTTGTTCTTGGATATCGCTACAAACCTGTATGTATCTCGAGCCCTTGACAAGCCCTTGACAACCCCTTGACAAGCCCTTGACAACCCCTTGACAAGCCCTTGACAACCCCTTGACAAGCCCTTGACAAGCCCTTGACAAGCCCTTGACAAGCCCTTGACAAGCCCTTGATATACCCTTGACAACCCCTTGACAAGCATGACAAAGCACCGCAGATTGTGGGCTCTACAGAGTAGTTCGCATGTTGCTCTTAGGCCCTCCCTTACGGGTGTGTGGCCTTATGGCGCGTGTGGGGACAATGCATTAGGCCCCCCCCCAGAGGGTACTGGGCCCTACCGCCGTGTCACAAACAAATGTCAAGTGGTGAGGGAACCAAAGAGGCTAGGCCCACCCGCAAGGGTTTGTGGCCTTGTACTCGGAGGGGGATGACACATCTCATTTTGGCAATTCGGTTCGTTTTTCCCGCCTGAGGACCATTTGTCTGGACTCCCGCTGGTCCCCAGAAATGGGCGTGCTTGAAAAATGCAGTGGCACACGATGCTGCACCGATGCTGGTCCTGGCACTTCCGACCACAGCCCCGGCTCAAGCTCCTCTTGACAATCAACCACACCACGCCTCCTGAGACATATCAGTGCCGTCATCATGTACTGAAGCCCCGCTGTGTACAAGCCCCCATCTCCCCCCCTTCCAAGGGTTTTCAGCCGTGAACGTCAAGGGCAAACCCCCGCCCCAGAAATAAGAAACGGGCCCATAATAAGAACCAACCCAAAAATAAGAACCACCCCGGGGTTTCCACGGAGTGTGCCAAAGATAAGAACCACCTTGGACTCTCTTGGAGGTGTCATGGACAAGAAACTAAAAGGGGACCACCCCAAAAAATAAGAAACCCCACTGATACCGCCACCAGCTGGACCAAAGTTAAGAACTAGTTTTTGTGGCGGGGGTTTATATCCAATCTCTGGACCTCCAACTCTCCCCACCGACCCACCACCCCCAACAACAACACATCCATCTAATTCAGGCCAGCCCCTACCTCTGCAAAGTCGCCGGGAATTGTGGGACAGTTGTTGTGGCACTGGGTGATGGGAGGAGGGCCCTTGGGGCAATCATTTGACCATCTTACAAGATCCCCAAAACCGGTGCGTATGGCGCAATCGGCAAGTCCGCAGCTTGAGATCTGGCTGCTCATATCACAAACTCCCCGTGACTGTAGCATTTCTCTTCCATTGCAGAGTGTCGTTTCCTGTGCCCTGCCCTATTTCCTATTGCGCGATCAGTTCCTGAAATCAATTTCAAACCACAACATTTGCACTTCATCGCCCAAGTGGCTTGCTTGTTTTGTCGAGCTGGCAAGCCTCTTGCCTCCTCTCCAATCTTGCAGATTCCGGCTGCATTTCTCTCCAGGGTGTAATAATGCCAAGACGTACGTCCGCACACGCCTCGCAGGCAGGACGCCTGTCGATTTCCGAACGTTCTTCAGCAAACCTGAAGGCGGTGAGCTTCCCGAGGATGCGCTCGATTTATTGCAAAGGATGCTGGTTTTCAACCCGAAGAAGCGCATCACGGTGCAGGACGCGCTCCAGCACCGGTACTTGAGGGACACCAACCAGTGGTTTGAGACCAATCATCAGGATTTGGCAACACCTCCACAGCACGTCAACGTGGATATGCCGCCGGACCGCGACGACGTTGCAAGCCTGAAAAGAATGATTCTGGAGGTGTGTGTGTTGGGCACAACCGTGGCCTTGGGCATCTGCGTTGTTGCGTAGGGGATTGCCACAGCCGCCGCACTGCCCCGGGGTCTCAGCCCCACTCACCACTTGCAAGTCACACACGCCCGGGGGGACGGAAGGCCCCCGAACGCAGCTGAGCACCTCCCACACTCCACCGCGCATTTTTGACTCCACTACTCATCCCTTCAGCAGACGGATGGTCACCCCCGTGTCCCACACTGGACCGTGACCCGGTGTCCATTGTGTCGGCCCGTGCAGTCCAGTCTGCGCGTGGTGGGTCCTTTCCACTGCCTGTCGGCTCGTGTCATGTTGGAATGGTGCGGCACGTCCGCGACCATTCAATACGGTAATGTCATCAACGGTCAATGATGGGGTGTAGACGGCATGGCAAAGCACAGCCTCCTTGCTCTCTGTGCAAATGCTCCGGGAATGACATGTTGTTGCTGTCCTATTAGAAGACTGGATCTGTGCTGGTAGTCGCCTGCCGCCACAACGGCGTGCCACAGCCGTTTCCCGGGCCATTCGCCCCGCACCCTCCCCCAGTACATCATAGGCTCGTACATGTGGGGGTATGATGGTCCGTAATGGGTCATTCAGTGGTTATCAGGGGGATTGGGTGCAGCTCAGTCAAGTGTCGAAGGGCACAGAGCAGGTTGTTATGGTGGAGTGCATAGGCGGCATCGGGCCTCAAGGGTGCTGTACACCGTGGGGCTTAACAATGCAGACAAATTCTGTTGGGGGTGTACATCCGGGCTCGGTTGCCAAATACGTTGCAAGGGGGGTGCCAGTCCGGTGGGCCTGCAGTTCAGTCAGGTGGGCGAGTCTAAGGCTCTGGACCCCCTTCTGAGAATCTGGTGGGTTGGTGCCCAGCCATACCATCTTCACTTGTGTACACGAGCCTCGTCTGGTGGTGTTTGGTTGTTCCATTCCTCTTTGTCGACGTGCATGCACCATACAGAACTCAACAGCAGTGGCAGTCCTATGACGAGCATCAGCCAACGTTGGGGACCCCCCGGACGGCAGGGGTTATGTCGCCAATTTGCCCACTTGTGGGCCACTACTGATTTTGTCCCCCACTCTGAAGTGTTGCGGTCCCCCCAGACGACAGCCACAGGAGGAGGTACAGAGCCAGCTAACCCCAGCAACAGCAACACGGCTGCAGCACGTACAACAGCAGGTCCCCAACAGCACAGCACAACACACCCCATCCAAGAAAGACAGAGCACCCACGACAGAAAACACGCCCTGTAGACCTGCAACCTCAGCCAAAAAACACCCACGGTCAACAGCAAGAAATCCACGCAGAATGCCATTGTGAAGGCAGTCAGCTGTTGGCAGCTTTTTCCTCCACCCCCAATGATGAGTGCCCCAACGAGGCACGATGGGTTCACATCCCCGTGGCAGAGCAATGCGCCTGTTGACAGGAGCCCAGGAGCCCGTTTTGTGATGTTCCTGTTGAGGGGGATAATTGTGGCACCCGCCACAGGATGCCCCACTTTCCCCTGCACAACACTGTCATGGCATTCCCATATTCTATGCACATGGGCTGTTTTTTTTTTTAACTCAATCAGTCCGAGACTATTCGTATCACAAAACACTTCATTCAGCAAAACTGAATGAGTAGGTAGCTCCATATACACGGACCCCACGTTATTACGACTTGTATCCACCACTATGGCTCCTTAACGTCACACTTCTTGAGATATAGGCTTTTCTCTGCTATGTTGCCTTGGTCCTGCACCTATGCAGTGGCCCTTCCTCTTTTCTGTTGGATATGTGTACTCCCTTTACTTACTTGGCTGTTGGCTGCTTCTCCATAATTTCCCTTGACTTGTTGGCCGCCGATCTACTTTGTCTGCCCTACCTTGGGAAACTACTCCCTTGTTGGGCTGTTTGGGGGGCTGTACAGGCTCAAAGCACACAAATTTCGTGTGCTGCGGGAAAGAGCGGGAAAGAGGCCCATCCTGTTCGAGTTTTGTCAAGGGAAGATGTAGGCACAGCGTGAGAGTGTGCAGGGGATGTTGGTCTGGGTGGGTGGGTCATGGCTGCTTTTCAGCAGATTTCGGGCAAAAGGGGGGCGGGGTGCTTTTTTTCAGGGCCCGGCCCCCCCTCCCCAACAACAACACACACACAACCAAAACACGTTCGGACCCACAGAGGGTCAGAATGAGCAGTGGCGAGAGGCCAATAGGCGCCGCCAAAGGCAAACAACCTACTGCCGAGGCCTTGTGCCAGAAGCATTGCCAGCGCCGGCGTGGGAGGGACGCCAATGGGGCAGAAGCAGCACCTGCGAGCGGAGGAATGGCCCCCATCTCATACCAACAATACTGCCCCCCCCCCCCCCCCCCGGGGGGGGATGGCATATTGGTAAAACTTTCTCACCAACGAAAAATTACCCCACCAAATCACAGTTGTTCAAAGAATATGTTTATATTTTTGGGCTTACATGAACACCATACCACGCTCCAAGTAGTCCGGGGCACAGTACAGCACAGTACCGCCCATCAATGTTGCAGACAGGTGGCCGCACGTAACGACAGGCCTGTCAAGGCTGGAGGGTCATTGTGTGTGGTGTGCTCCAAATGGCAACACGCTGCACCTCCACCATCATTGCGTCACCTTCCATTCCCGCGTCCCGCAGCAAATTGACAAAATCCAGCAACGCAACGCCAAGGCCAGCAGGAAAGAGAAGGGCATTTCCCGGAACAATTCCTGCGAGAGCACTACCAGTGACGGGGTCGGCAACATGAAGTCCTCCCCGCTGCTGAACAATTACACCGAATTTGCGCTTGACGAAGAGGAGTATGAGCCGGATTATTATGATGATGTTTGGGATTGAACTCACTTGCGCCGACATATATTGATGCAACTGTGTGGCTCCCTGGTTGTGGAGTACTGCTATGTATCGAAAGATGGGATTGCTGTCTCAGTTTCAGTCAGTGCAGATTTGGACTGCTGCCTTGTCATAAACCCAAATCACCTCGAAGAGAGGTTGTTAGATCAAACACAGGCGCGGGCGTTGTATCCCCCTTTTCGGGGTCGTTCGCATAGCATACCCTAAGTGGTGGTATCGGATGTCCATCCCCTTGTAAAATCCTCATTTTGGGACAGAAAAATATTCCCCCACTGAATTTTTTGATTTTGAACCCCCCCCTACCCGGGTACCCCTTTTATGGGGGGGTGGGGGGCGGGGTGGGGTTGGGTGGGGCGGTCAGATTTTCTTTGTGTATTGTAGCCGCTGTGTGTGGATTTGGACCTGGGTCCTGAACAATTTTTTCCTTGTATATGGACCCCCTAAGCCATGGCGGGGGTCCCGGGTCCAAACTCTGGGTACCCGGTGTCAGCCTCCCGAGAGGCCCTTGGCAGTGAGGACAGCTGTTTTCACGCTGGTTAGGCTGCTTAGTGGGACCTGAAAATTTTCAAAATTCGATGTTTTCCGCAACCCTTCTGTAGCCCCGAGGATGGGTCTGGGTGATCATTTGGTGACAATATGGGTACTCTAGCACCCATAGGGACATGGCCTCTAGGCCCATGTAGCCCGAGCCATGGGCCTCCAAAAATTGCTGTTGTGTAGGCTGTTTAGTGGCACCTAAAATCACCTCGCAGAGGTTGTTAGATCCAAGCCAGGCAGGCCCACAAAAAGGGGGAAATGCCACATACCCCCCTCCCTTTTGGGGCCTATTCGCGTACCCTACCTCAAGGGGTTTGTGGAGCCGAGTGGGACGAGCGCTCATGCAGTTTAAGGAGGTTTTAAGTCGTTTTTGCCATGTCGGCGCTTTTGGCGACCTTAGGGACCCCATGGTAAACGCTCTAAGGGGGCAAGTGGGGATGTTGTGACGGCATATGCCTACTCGGATACAAAAGGATGTTTTTTGCAGTCTCTCGCCTTGCCTATGGCCGGTCAAGGCCCGTGTGAAAGACGCTAAATCACCATTTTCACCAATAATGGCTTCCATGCACTCCATACACAACCTGCGTATGCAGTTTTTCGCCCTCGGCAGCTCAAAATTCGAAGTTTCCGGAACTCCTTTTTTTGGTGTCACAACTACTCACAATGGCCATCCAAGCTCAGTAAAGCATTTTTTAGGCAGTATTTATGTGTTTTTTACCCTATTTGGGTATCGGGTGGGCATTGCTCGGGGTAGATTCTCTGCAAGGTGGACTTGCCAAAGGCAATACAAATTTTTCAAAATTCCACTTTTTCCGAAACCCTTCTGTTGCCCCTGGGATGGGTTTGGGTGATCATTTGGTGATTATATGGGTACTCTAGCACCCATGGGGACCCATGTAGTGGCTACTAGGCCCGTGTAGCCAGGGCCATGGCCCCCTGAAACCCCCAATATTGCTGTTTGTAGGCGTTTCAGTGGCAGATGTGCCCACAAAGTGCATAAGCAGTTTACCACCCTCTATAGCTCAAAAACGAAACCGATTTTTTTTGATATTCTGGCCATTCACAATGACCATATATTCTATGCAAAGCATGTTGTAGACCCTTTTAGGTGCTTTTCACCCTGTTTGGGTGTTTGGACACGGGCAAGGGGCTGGGGCACAACCTGCTGCGGTTTCCCACCTTCTACAGCTCAAATATGGAATTTTCCAGAACCCATTGTTTTGATATTCTGACCATTCACAATGATAAAGTATCTTATGTAAAGCATGTTTAAGACCCTCCTTATGTGTTTTTCACCCTATTTGGGTGTTTGGTCGGGGGTGGGGGTCTTCTGAATGAAATCACAATTAACTGACTGATTGACTTACTGTGCTCCGCACTGTGTTTCTGAGGATCGGTAGCTCTGGTCATTCAGGAAGAGGAAGGTGTTCAAAAGGCAGGCAGGCAGGGAGGCCTTCAAGACCTCAATGCAAGAGGAAGCCGCAGCAAGCCTCCACTGTCTCCCAAATGAATCATCATAACTTGCTCAGCTGTGTCTGAAATGTTTGATGTTGGTTTTGACTTGGGCCCCAGACAAGAGGCGTGGGGGGGGGGTCAATAAGATGGGTCAAGATGGGGCGGTTATTGTGGATGCCCAGTATCTCCAGCATGAATTCAGGATCCAGCCGGAAACGCAACTTTGAAACCCAGAAGTGCAGGACCCCCCCGGTGCTGCACAAGCACATCAATAGGTGCCGAGAGGTTCACGTGTGTAGACGAGACTTTCACATAGGCACACCACATGTGTTGGAAAAGAGGACAGTCTGGGATATGGCCCAGACCCAAGGAAGGGGTGTGGGCAACAATTCAAGTGCCCAGGGGGGGGGTCCTAACCCAATCCCCTTTTGCAGTTGCTCATTGGGCTGGCTGCCCAAACTCCCCACCCCAAATGGGGCTCTTTGGGCTGAAGCCCAACTCACCCTCTTTTGAGAGACCAAAGTATCAGACTTCAAATCCTCGGATCCTCAAATCCCTGTACACTGCATGTGGGGGCAAAGGCAGCATCATACAAAGTGGCCCGAAGAGCCGCTTTTTGGAAGGCCCCCTCCCCCCCCCCCCCCCTGTACTCCACGGATTCAAAAGTGTACAGCAGCCGCTGAGGTGGATCTGCCTTGTGTGTCCGGGCAAAGATCTCCATTTTGTGACCTGGCTTGGATCTCCATTGTGTGACTTGCCTTGGATTTCCATTTTGTGATCCAGCTTGGGTCTCCGTTGTATCTACTAAGTCTCGTAGAATGTACACCACCATAGATGGAGGAGTATACTATTCTCTGAGCGATGACCTGAGGCAACTTGCCCCCATGGGCATCCTCCCACAGCTTTTGAGGCTGCTAAAGCATTCCAGGAAGCTCCCTCCAATCCACTCTGAAGACATTTTTGAGGTGGGAAGGTTCGCAACGTAACGTTGGCACCAGTAGAGCCCACTGCATTGGTGGTTCCACAAAATTCAACCCTGACCAGACCAATGGGCCTCTGGATCGAGCAACTCAAAAATCAGAGGAAGGGAAAAATGCGATTTTGGAATCGGCACGACAAACATGTCCAGAGCCCAGCCCCTGGTATTTGGGAGCATCATTGTTCCCCATGAAACCCGCCTTGCCTTCATTCCCTTGTTGCTGTTCTCTTTCTGTGGACACCCCAATCCGATAAGTACAGCCTGGGGGTAGTGTAGTCTGGATTCAAGGTGAAAAAACAGATGGACCAATAGCAGAGGGCCTCAGCCTCCCTCCCTGTACATGACGCCGGCCTCTTCTATGGGACTCAGCCCCTGTTATACAGCCAAGCTTTGGTACCACTACATGACCCAGTAGGCGCAGCTGGTGGGACTGGCCAGCACCGAAGGTCACAGATGTCTGCTGGCTCTGCTGGCAGTACATCTCTTCGGCTCTGCCTGCAATGTACATATCTTCGAACCCATTCCTGTAGGCAGGGGTTGTTCTCATGTTTCCGGCACCTTTTGGAGTGGGCGGCTTTCTTCTCAGTGGCCCACGCACAGATGCGACGCAGATGTCTCCTCAAGACCAGTGGTGCTGCGTGCCATTCCCTTGTGCATACACCCAATGAGCATGTTCCATCAGTGTTCCATGCAGTGTCTGGGTGCTATTGATTCGGGCACTTGAACACCGAAGTAAGGTACTGTGGCAAAGGTACGGGACTGGATATCGAGCATCGAGAGGCAGTGGGGAGGGGGACCCTTGAACCGAACGGGGGGGCGGTTGTAACTAGGAGAAGGGGAACAATGGCTGCCACAAAACTGCTGACTCTGAGCTTTTCATGTGGTGCCAATGTGCCATCCGTTCCACCTTGGCAGCATCGTCCAAATTGCCCACCACTATGGTCTCGTGGTTCTTTCCAGGATCTTTCTGCAGTACATGGGGGGAGTATTGGCGTGCCGGGCACACACCAGGCACGCGCCGGGCATCTTTTTTTGACCATCCCCCACCCATGCCTGTTTTTGCTCCCCCTCACCAAACAATCTGGAGTACTTTCTTGCAGTGTCTAAGAATCTGGCCCATCCTTTGCACCCAGTTTATGATGATGGCAAGGGTGGTGGTTGGAAGTGGTGGGGGTGACATTTTGTGTTGTTGAATTCTCATATTTCGGCTTATGCAACGTGCTTTGAACGGAAGGTTTGCGGTCTAGTGTGGTCTACTTGGGGGACTTCCCTAGGTGGGGATAAACTTGGGGCTAGAGATAGGATACTTTGTACAAAGGTAGTGCGCCAGGCATGCGCCGGGCGCGCGCCGGGCAAACATTCCCCCATGAGCACTGTCCCATGTCCACATCCAACGCCTTTATCGTCATTTCGCACAGTAATGGCACCATCAATATCAGCCACGGCAAACCACGCAAACATGTCGCATGCGACGCCCACCATACCTCCAAGGTCCCCCGTGGCTAGTAGAAACCATCAGAACACCCGTAACACAATTACCAACACACCCTGCCCCCGGGACACATAGGAGTAAACAGCCCTCCCCTCCACCCCAAAGCGGGGAATGGATTTACGAGGGGCGCCCAACTGCAGCCCTTGACAGCAACACCCCCATCCACCACCCCCACTCCTAAAAAAAAAATGGCTGAAATGTGGAGAAAATGGAGACCACATTTGGTCCCAATTTGGCGCCAAAGGCACCACAAAAAGTTATTCAGCATATGGTGGGGGGTAAACTTTCGTTTTTAGTGGAAAGAATTTCCCGGGGAATCCCAATATGTATGCAAAACGTGACAAAAATTTCTGACCCTTGACCTCCCCCCTTCCAGCCCCCCAAACCTGGCTGCTGAGATTGGACCCCCCAGGGGGTATTTTTTTAAAAAGAACCGCACATCAATATGTTCAAAATGATCAATGCGATGAGGGGATCCTTTTGAGGTATGTATGTTGGGGTACCTGGGACCTCATCCTGCGCCCCCCCCCCCCCGCACACACACGGCTATACGGGGTGGAACTGGCGGAAGCCAGTTTGAAGCACATTGCAGGACTGGAAATGGCGGTCATGCACGCACTGTGGGGAACCAGCAGGCCGTGCCGAGCCAAGGAGATTGTGTTTGCCCTCCTAGTGCCCGGGCACCGAGTGGCGCCGAGTATGGTGGTGCCGTACCGCAGAATCTGCAGGCTAGCGCGCATGGCGCGCACAAGGGGGACCCCGCAGACCATTGCGCAGGTAGTGTGGGAGCACCGCACGACCAACAAGATTCAAGGCCCCATGGGGCGGGCCCTGAAGGAGCTCAGCCGGCTGGGCTGGCAGGCAACATGCGGGTGGTGGCAGTGGACCTACCCGGGGGCGCTGGCCCCGGTGAACATGGCGCTGGAGTCCCAGGAGGCGGTCGAGCACGTCATCAGGGAGGAGCTACGGAAACGAGAACTCCTGCGAGTCGAGCACCGCCGGCCCCGGCTGTTCGCGGGCATAGGAGGAAGCATACATAGGGGGCTGACCGTGGCCTACCTGCACAACTGTCCAGCAGAGCTGGACAAGTCCATCGTGAGAGGAGTCCTGACGGGGGCCATTTGGACAGCGGTCCAAGCAAATGAGAGGGGTCTACGACCCTCGCACGCGTGCCCGTACTGCGACAAGCGAGAGCCGGAGGACGAAGAACACCTCCTATGGAGGTGTGTGGAGTGGAAGGCAAAGCGGGAGCCCCTGATCACCGAAATCATGCTGCTGGCCAAGGCACTGAAGCTAGGCTCCCTCCGGGACCGGCCACCGTGCATTCGTCTCTGTGGGATTATCCCCGACAGCGTGGTCCGAGCCAGCGGCATTGGAGAGGGCGAGAGATGGCGCAAACGGTGCATGGACCTGGGCAAAGTGCCCAGGCACTGGCTCAGGATGTGGAAGACCGACTGCGGGAGGTGGACCGCCTAGCGGAGGCGGGTGCGAAATGGGCAGCGCAGGACACCCACCCGTGGCAACTGTGTGCAATGAAGCTACATGAAATGTTCCTGAGTGTGCTTCGGGAGCGCAAGGGGGCCGAGGACGAAGCAGGAAGCCTCTTCCCAACCGACCACCGTAAGGAGCCGCGCAACACGTATCCATGGCATCTGCTACAGCTGCCACAGCCGCAAGGGGTACCAATGATTCCCCCCGTGCTGGGGGTCATGCCCAGGGAATGGTGATGGGGCCCAGACCTCCTACCTATGGTGATCCGGTGGACTACAGAACTCCAATGGCTGAAGATGCCGCCCCCGGAACGCAGACGACCGCAGGCCCATTAGCAGGTCTCATACATGGAACTAGCCCTGGACTTTGAGGCATACGCCGGGCGGCAGCTACCGCCAGCCCCACAATCCCGATTCGTGGGGGGAGAAATGCCCCTCCAGGAGAAAGCCAGAGTGCTCAAGGCTCATCACCTCACTCATGGGGCGATCCATAGGACAGGACACTATCCTGCCGGCCAAGATGATCAATCATTGCAAAACCCTAATCCCCATGGGAGCAAGGCTGGTCATGGGATTGGAGGGGCGCCCCCTCTTCACCAGGCTGCTGAAAGTCTCACGCCACCTGCACCGGCTCCGGACGTATGGGGAGGAGAGATGGGCGCAGAAACAACGAGCCAGGCAGGCGCAGAAGAAAGCCAGACGCAACAAGGCGCAGGGCGCCAAGCCACAGCGCAATCCCGCGGCAGCGACGGACAGGAGGCGATGCCCGGCAAAAGGAGGGGCCAAGCGCTCTGCGATGCACCATGGCACTAATTTCTATGCGAAGGCCACAGCGCCAGATGGCAGGAGGCACCTCCCCTTTCAAGTGGTGGACACGGGGCCGGCCGATGCGAGCCAGGAGCCACACACCATACACTTCACACCACAGCACGCGCGCACACGGCAACACAGGCCAGAGACACACAAACGACGGTGTAAGACGTGGGTGTGCGAAGCACATGGGCACCCCCCGTGCAGAGCGTGCGCGATAGCACACAGGGGAGTGCGATACTGCTGTGCCCGAGGGCACCAAGGGCACCCGCGGGTGCCTGCGATGTGCCCCCCTGCCGCAAGCCGAACCCCCACCCCATTGCGCCGCCTGGGGGTGCGCAAAGCCAGCCAGAGGACTCCGGGTCGGGGGGAGGGAGGACAAACCCCAGCCCCCAAAAGGCGAGTGACGCAAACACCGGTGAGGGGAGGGGGACATACCCCAGGGGCGTCCGGCGCCCAGAGCCAGTTCCACCCCCGGCGCGCGGGGACGAAGCGACGGAGGGGAGAGACACCTCCCCAGGACGGCCCGCCGGGCAAACGAGCACGCCGGCCGGAGCGGCATGGGCGTGCGGGCACTGAGGTCTCATAACCCACAGCCACCAGAGGCTCTGGCCTAGGCGAGGATGACGATTCTCAAGGGGGGCCAGTGCAGTCATGATGACATCCATCAGACATCCTTCTGGCACAGGCCCCCCTCCGCTGAGCGCCCACCCCTGGACCCATGCAGGCCTTCCTCTATAATATGGCATTCGCCCCGCACACACACACATACACACCCTTTCAGGGGTCAAAATGTTTAGGGGGTGTCGATGTTGGGGGCTGTGCCTGGGCGCCCCCCATGTTCCATCTTGTATTCCGTGTATAGTGTGGTAAGTAGTGTATTGTAATCAGGGCTATCCTTAAGAACCCCAATTTTTTTTGTTGAGGGCAGCCCTTAAGGAAGGTCCCAAAGACCACCACTCGCCAACGGGCACCAACCGCCACCAACCGCCAGCCGCCAACTGCTAACCCCCAACTGCCACCACCATCAACTGCCAACCGCCAACCGCCGACTGTTTCTGTGCTGTTGTCCATGTCTTGACCATGCAGCAGAGAGCGTCCCCGTGAACGTTCGTTTCTGTTGGAGCCACGAACCCCCCGCCCTTTTTTCCCTTAAGGATAGCCCTGCATGTAATGTAAGTGTGTCATGTATGGTGTAAATACAGCACTATCCCAGTTTGGTCACAGGGGAAGAGGGCGATGGTTACCCTGCACACCCTTTATCCACCCTCCTTCTTGTTTGAGGTGTTGCAAGGCCTCTGCTACCGAGGCCAGGGTGCGGGTGTGGTAACAGAAGGCTTCGTGTCTCGCGTCTGACGCTCGCCAGGGGGGGGGGCGCAAAAAAAATTCGCGGTATCACCGTTTTTTCGTACCCCTCCCCCCTAGGGGGGGTACGGCCCGAAAAAAAATATCCCACCCCTATGTGTAAAAAAGTGTCACAACCCCAATTTTTTTCTAAAGAACACCACCAGTTGCTTTTTCATATTGTGTAAGCGTAGCCTACATAATGCTTTGAGGACCCCAAACATTTCCTATTTTGCCGGTACAAATTTGGACCCCTACATATCCCTGTCGGCCCAAATTTCAGCCACCACAAAGCGAGGGTGCTAGCCGTTGGGCCCCAAGAGTTTTGGCTTGGGGTAAAATTGGTCAAAACGACCTTCCGGTTTTTCTAGGAATAGTAGCAATAGCACAGGTAGCAAACTAGGTGTGGCATAGGTGAGGGTTCGGCAATAGCACAGGTAGCAAACTAGGTGTGGCACAGGTGAGGGTGAGGTGAGGGGATCCCTCCTTTGCATGCCATACTGCTTCATACCGTTCCCTTGTTGCAAGTTTTTTTACGACCCAAGTTGAATTGCCAACATTTCAACTGGTTTTGTGCACAAGCAATGTTGAACCCCAATGTGGGCTTGTTGGACATTGGTGGGGTGCAATGTAGTGGCGTTGTGAGCCCATTTAGCGTGCTGGACCTTCCCGTTTTGGGCGCCACTACCTCATACAGGACTTCTACAACGTTGTTGACAACGGCATTGTCCTCAACATCTATGCCGGTCATGGGGTACACCGTCCTAGAGGCCATTTGTGTTGCTATTGGGGCGGAAACTACTTGGATCACACGAGGTGGCGGGTGTGCTAGTTGCACTTGTACATCATTCCAAGTCCTGAAGTTGTTGCATTTCACCTCCTTTGAACACACGTAATTGATTCCTTGGGATAAAGCCATGGAAACTTTGCTCCGCCTTGCAACCACCCCTCCTCCACCAACCGCACGCATTTGCTTTTTGATGGAGTACGAGGGTTTCTTGATTTGTGTGGGGAGCAAGAATGACCGATGGTTTTATGTTGATGTACAAGGATCTCCCCGGGCTCCAAGTGGTGGTGCACTCTATACCGAGTTTTCCACTCTTGCGGACCTTGTCGACGTTGTGCTACTTCCCGATGGTTTGGCACGGACGGCCACCTCACCCAATGAAGCCCAAGCGTGCCGAATTTGGACAGTTACGGTTACAGTTACAGTTACAATTACTGCAAAATATGAAAACAAATATGAATTTTGAATGTTCAAAAATCTTTTTTGACGTTCGTTGTTGCTGACTCTCCCGTCAGTCAGGCAGTATTAGTAAATAACGGCTGCGTGTTTTGTCACGGGCACAGCTCACGGTGTCTTGTCACCCAGAGCAGGTATACCTGTATTGCTAAGTAGATGAGAGCATGAAGGGAGCATATGCATTACAGGGCCAGCCTTCGCGAGCCCTATATGTTGTTTGGCACTACTAGGTTTAGCAAGGGTACAGGGGGACAAGTAGGGGGAGGCATCAAGACGGAGCACATACTGAACTCCATGAAACTCCTGACCACTGCAGTGGCTACGATCCCAGCTTTGAGGGGCTGAGGGGAGCGTTTGAAAACCTCGAATGAGACCAGACCATTAGCTCAGAAACAAACGTTCCAAAAAGAAAATTTTGTTCAAAAAACTGTTTGAAATTGAATGTTCAAAAATGAAAGTTTCAAAATTGAATGTTTCTTTTTTTAACGTCATTATGTTTCAGACAGGTACCCGGGGATGTTGTTTGCTGGTTCGTGCCATTGTTCTGCGAAGCATGCCATGGAGAAGAGGCCACCGACGGCTTCATGTTGCAAATGGCATGTTGGACATGGGCTAGTACCCGAAATAGCCACACAGAGGAATGCCAACGAGTAGCAAAGGCATGTTATGTGGTAGGAACACCGTGATTATGTGTGGTACGTGCGACATGGGAAGAAAATTTTTTTTCTGTAGGACCCACTTTTTTTCGTACCCCACCCCCCTAGGGGGGGTCACCCCCGAAAAAAAATATCCCACCCGGTATCAAAAAATTTTTTCTTCCCCCCCCCCTGACGCTCGCAAGCCGGTGCAGGTTGAAAAAGGGGCGAAATCATGAGAACAAGTTGAAAGTATGCATTTGTGACGGTGCGCTGCAGTGTGCCACTGATGTGAAACTACCCCCCCCCCCTTTGCGCATGCACGGCCTTATCTAGGCACGAGGTGGGCGTTGAACCGCCGTCTTGAGGAAATTTTGGGACCGCTGTTTGTGTGGTCCAGAATGGAGGATTGGGTGTCTGTAGAGCGTTTGTACAGGGAAAGAGGTGCTCATTCGTGTCTGTGATGGTGCATTCTGTTCATAACAACATTGTACTACACATTGGAACCCCATGCTGCTTGTTCTGATGTGATTTTCAGTCATGGCTAACAATGTTATTCCGGGCTGGCCGTCACATGTGTCACGCGCATGCACGGCTTTGTCTAAGCACGGGGTGGGCGTTGAACCGCCGTTTTGGCCTGATTTCTAGGACTGCAGCCGTGCTTGCGCACGGGGGGGGGGGGTACAATCTCACGGATTTTTCTTGAAGGTTTGGGGTGACCTCTTCAACTGCCCGGCTGAAGTGGACCCCCGGGGCAGAGCCTCCCCGCCAACCCCTAGGCCCAACCCTCCAATGTAGCCAATGCAGGGACAGAACCTCCTGGATATGCTTGACCGCATCCACTCCGCGGCAACCCAACCACGACCCCGTGGTCCCATGGGGTCACATACGCATGAGACGCCCAAGACAAATCCAAACCATCTCCATTCGCGTGGTACCGGCCAGGGATTGTCCAAGCGGCATTTCCTCTGCAGTGGGACCCACGTCCCCGGGAGCTCCCATGTGCAGTGGTGATACCAGTGGGAGCTCATCTTGGTCTGAGCCAAAAAAAAAGAAACAGATGCTGTGCACCACTGAAGTGTAACGCCTGGTGATCCGGAAAACCTTTACCCCTGTGCTACATGTCCCACATCAGTGGACTGCTGCTCCACAGTCTCCGCTGTCTTGGGAAAGGCTTTGTGTGAAGCATGCCACGGCCTGTTGACAATCAATGTAGACAGTGTCCACCTGAGTACCCAGACCAGCGCATATGCCCAGAGCACCAACCGGCATACGGCTTTTATGGCTATCCCCCCCCCCCCCCCGGCCCTCCCGTCTCCGGGACAGCCGACCCCCGGAGTAGTCAAACAGGACAAGTCATCCGGGGGCTCCGTTGACACAACCAAAACACGTTCGGGCCCACAGAGGGTCAGTGGCGAGAGGCCAATAGGCGCCGCCAAAGGCAAACAATCAGATACCGAGGCCTTGTGCCCCCCCCCCCACTCCCACGACCCTGTCGCTGATCAATGGCTAGGGAGGGGTGTGCTGCGATTCCTGTGCCGGTCTGTTTTCCTGTGTTTCCTTCTGCTTAGCTGAATTTTCCCTTCTGCTTTGTCTTGATGTCCTGACATCCACAAAGGAGTGGGTTTGAAGTCCAGCGAGCCCTCATGCGAGCATGCATTCAGGTACGCTCCTATTGCCTGTTTCCACATCATCTCATGCCACATGCCACGAGTGTCAAAGCCTCCCATATTGTGTCAGGTGCCATCGGCGACCGTTTTGGGTTTGGACAGGGTTCAGGCTTTGCTTGCAGATGTGTTGTGTGAATACTAGCGTACGTACATGCACAAAATGGTGAGGTATGAAAGCCAAAGCACTAGCCTCCACCAGGGGTTGGCATGGTGTCCAAAGAAGCTGGTTTAGGCTGCGAGATGGGCCTTAGTGATGGGATGGGAAGCCCCAAAAGGGCCCATCACATGCAGACTGTCATTGACAAGAGAAACGGCCACCACTGCTGCACTCCTGAGAGGCGATCCGGACCTGGTGGTCATGGATTGTGGTGCGTGTGAGGGCTGCTGGCACTGACCGGGAATGTTGCAAACGTGAGGTGTGGTATGAAGAGATAGTCCGAGTACCCCCCCCCTGTTTGTCCTAGCTACCCCCTTGTCCAAGCTACAGTAGGCGTAGGGACCGTATTAATTTGGGACCTAATTTTGTTCGGTACCAAATGTAGTGCAGCCACATAATGGTGACGAATTCCCTAGCCACATAGAGTCATGCACACATTTGTTATGAGTGTTTGCCCACTTGAACCCACGTAGCTCTGATTTTGGGGATATTTGTGCATTATCTTCCCCTTTTTTGGTGGTGGCATGTGTGCCGGTAGTTGTATGTGTTGAGCGCAAGCTAAGCACTTGGCGTAGGGACCGTATTAATTTGGGACCTAATTTTGTTCGGTACCAAATGTAGTGCAGCCACATAATGGTGACGAATTCCCCAGCCACATAGAGTCATGCACACATTTGTTGTGAGTGTTTGCCCACTTGAACCCACGTAGCTCTGATTTTGGGGATATTTGTGCATTATCTTCCCCTTTTTTGGTGGTGGCGTGTGTGCCGGTAGTTGTATGTGTTGAGCGCAAGCTAAGCCCTTGTCCAAGCTACAGTAGGCGTAGGGACCGTATTAGTTTGGGACTTTTGCGTAGCTAGGAAAAGGGGGGGGGGGGGGCTACTGTTGGAGTACTCTGAGGCAGACTGTCAGGGGGGGGTTTCATGTGCACAAAGTGGGCGCAGCTGTCCTTGTACTGCTCAGCATCAAGTTTGGGGGAGTCCCTTGACAAAAAATGGACAAGTCCCTGGCATCGGATGTATCGATTGGTCCAGGTTTCTTGGTCTTCCTGCCAGTGATGAGCATGTAGTGGCAGCTGCCCATCATACTCATGCACTGTTGGTCCGGTGGAACAGAAGTGGCAACCGCCTACCGTCTCTGCCTCATGAATCTTCCGAGCAACTTCTGCAGATGAGCACTGAAACGAAGCTCATTGGAATTTCCCCTGGAAAGGAAATCCTGGAACACACGTCCCCTTCACAGTGCAAGCCTGCCGATACCGCATATTTCTATGCATGGGAACCCCCCCTTCCCACCCTCCCACCCCTGGCGTGGGAAACAGGGGGTGCCATAAGGACGCTCACCCCCCCCCCTTTTTTTACTATGGCATCCACTCTCTGATGTTTGGTGGCTACGAAACCCTGAAGTACCTCAGTTGGTAGTTGTAGTGCAGTCGAATCCCAAAAGTCGTGGGATCAATTCCCAGCATATTCAGTGATTTTGGCTTCATTTTTTTGGTCTTTTGTATGTCTGCATGTTACCCCCAGCGGTTACCCTCCAACCGCCATCGGCTACCCACCAACCGCCATCGGTTACCCACCAACCGCCATTGGTTACACACCAACCGCCATTGGTTGCCCACCAACCGCCATCGTAGGGCGTATTGGACACTCCGAGTTTTTTTTTTCCCCATTAAGCCACCCCCTGGTGGGAAAACCATGTGAGTTCTTCCAGTTCCAGCAGGGACTCTATTTTTTTCGGCGCCTGGACCGCAGGTCTGCTACGACTGCTTCCCTGGGTACCCTACCGTATTGTCCGCCTTGTCCGCCTTGTTCTCAGTGCTGTATGACGTGCCTGATTGTCCAGTAGACCAACACGGCAACAGCAGATGGCAGCGAGGTCTACCGTGACAGAAGGAGCTGTAGAGAGGGTGGCTTGGGTATGCTTTGTGCCACTGTCCATTGTGCCTGCGTTGCATGCCGGGTAGCATCCGCCACAGCCAGCTCACCATCCCCCGTGTATCAGCAGACACCAACAGACACCAACAGCTTGAGCTCTGGCTATTTTGAGGCTCATCCATGTGGGGGCGCCTTAAGCGCAGTGCGCTCGTAGTGCAACTATTTGGGCGTCTGGCCGTACTAGAGACCCATGCTTTGAGATCATAGGGGCATCATTGGTACCCTGTTGCGTAGGTTTTGATGCTTTTTCCACATTGGGGATATAGCATTTTTGGATTTTCACCCAATTTCACCCATTTCCACCCTTTTTCACACTTTATTTGTATTTGCAAGGGCTATTTGGACCATGTCTTTGTGCAGGATACTACCCATCTCTTTGAATTGTGCTATGCCTGTGATTCCAAGCCAAGTCGCATTCGAATTCGCCATCAAATTCTCGTCCGGCCGGTCGCATCAACTTACGAGGGTTGATGTGGCTGGTGAAGTGAAAGACCCGCCAGAGGGTGAGTAGTTCAACTCCGAATAATCTTGTAGCGGAAATTGCCTCCGCGGGGCTGTCGCTGCAACGGTCGTCGTATTATATCGACAAAGGTTTCGATCGGCCGCCTCCCCCTCTACGTTAGAGGGTGTTGAGGCTGGCAACCAATACGCTGTTGATGGCTTTTCCAGATGTGCATGATGTGTGTTATGTGAGGGAAGGTAGTTTGCAACTTTCTTGAGCTGGGGCAGTTTGGGTCACCTAATTCTAAGGGCGTTTCCAAGGGGTTTGCCTGGGGGCTCTTCGGGGGGAACATAGTCTAAAAGTAGCGCGCAGTGCGCGCACAGTGCGCGCACAGTGCAAGGATTCTCCCTTTGTTGGCCCAAGCGGAGATGTGGGGGTTTGGGGCGAGCATCCAGTGGGGCAGTGAAGTCCACATGTGCCCCTTGCTGGGTGAAGGGGGGGGGGCAGACAGATAACGTTGAGGGGACAGAAAACGTTGAGGGAGGGGCAGGCTTAGGCCATGAAAATGAGTAAACGCAAAGCCGATATGCTCGCTTAGCACAAAGCATAAGGGGGGGGGGGTTCGTGGGAGGTTAATTTTGTGTGGGAGATTGCGTGTTTCACTCTGACCGCGAAATTTGCCACACAAATTCTGGGGGTCTCCGCGAAATTTCCCACGCTTGCTGTAGGTGCCACACCTTTTTCTTCGGCGCACCTTTGGCGCCTCTGTAGGTCAAGGCTCTCTCATGCTGTGCAGTTGTACCCCCCCCAAGATCTCTCTGAATCCAGCTGCAAGCTCCAGCTGCTGATTTTGCTGCACAGAAAAAGCGCTTTCCAAAGAAGCAATTCTAAATGTTGTACAATGTCTTCCTGTGTCATGTGTGGATGGCAAGTCGTTGTCTGTGTTTTTTGGTACAGAGCCACCACTTGCTGCAATAGATCCTAATGACCCTTTTTGCATGCCTTTGGATGCCCACTTTTGTGCTTTATTTCTCTTCACGTCAGTTGAAAAGAGGCGGGCCACTGCAAAAAAATACAGCCACCGTCCACACTGGCCATGTGTTCCCCAAGCCGTGGGCAGTGGGACGGACCTTGCACCACCACCCACAAAACTGTACTCCTACATCCCCCTCCCCTCCCCTCCCTCCCTCCCTCCCACAAATGATGTCAACAAGCAGGACACAGAAAACATGGCACTGGACACCGCTGGTACTACACCGGGACCAACCAACCAACCGAAATAAAACTCCCCTGCTCCCCCCCCAACAAATTACCAACCGGCATATTCACTCAGCCTTCCCTTTCAGCCTGCCCAATACACCATTGTGGTCTTGTCCTTTGCCCGTTGCAACCCTTTCTGCAACCTCAACCTGATGTCCCTCGCACGGCTTTTGTTCTCACAGGACGCCATCAATTCGGTATTGGCACGTTACGAAGCCCTCCATTCTTATGAGGGGTACCGGAGCCCAGGGCACGACCAGTCCCCCACGACCCGCACCTCCTTGGGACGTGGCCCCCAGCAGTGGACAACCCTGTCCGGGGGCATCCCATACCCCTCGGCTTTTGGCGGTGAGATGGACCCCGTTTCGCAAATGCGGCCACCCCAGTGCCACGGCGTTCGACATGTGTGCGACGCTGACGTGCTTGGGGATCCGATGGGTGGCATGATGTTCAGCCCGAAGCCTGACATCAAAGGTGTGTGTGTCCGTGCGTGCGTCCGTGCGTGCGTGCGTGCGCGCGTGTGTGCGTGCGTGCGTGCGAGTGTCCGTGCATGCGTGCGTGCGTGCGTGCGCGCGCACGCGTGTGTGTGAGTGTGTGTGATGGAGAGGGATGATTTGGGGGAACCCAGGTTGCAGTAGGCCCAGGGCACCAATGGCTGATTGTGTACTGTGTCGGTTTTGCTTCCTGGCTGCGGCGTGTGAATGTTTGACTGGGCCGAGCTTCATCCCGTTCTGTTTGTGGGTTGCATGCTGCTGACTACATCCCCTGTACTCTGGAGCATCTGTTCTGGAGTGAGACTTGTTCTTTTTTGGCACTTCTGTTTTGATCGTGACGAATTGTGTGTGTGAGTCTGCATGCGTGCGTGCAGGCGGGCGCGCGCGCGTGTTGTGCTTTTTGCTACCACACCCAAAAAAGGGCCAGTAGTGGTGTGCGGATGAGGATGTGCGGATGTATGGATGCGCCTAAACCGTCAAAAGGCCAAGTCCCCGAATTGCCTGTTTGCAGAATGCATTGGCGCTGCGCCTGGGGCCCAACCCGTTGATCTTTGTGTGATACCTCCCCTCGGGGCGGTAAAAGCCCTTGATGGGGAGGGGGTTGCAGGAGTGGTTTGGTTGTTTGCCGTGCGGAGAACAGGGGGCCGTCTCCTGGCAAACACCCTTTACACACACACAAGAGGAGGCGCTGTACGCCGCCGGGCGCTGCCAAGCACGGGAGAGCAGGGACCGAGGTGACATAACCCCCACACCCCAGAGGTTCTGGCTTAGGTGAGGCCCCCTACCGCGACTCGAGCAGGCACCAGAGGCAGCTCCACAGCCCGTCAGGGCTGTAGTTTTTTGCCTTTTTCAAGCTGGCGCCTCAGGCGACCGCTGGGGGCCCTGGACCCATGCGGGCCTCCCTCTTTAATATTGTTCTAACCCTTTACACACACACACACACACACACACACCAGACCGCAGAGCACGCAACAGAGCACACAGAAAAACAAGTCACCGAGCACAGCACACCTGCAGCAGTGCCCCCCGTCACAAGTACCGCCGGCCGTGTCTCCTCCTCGTATTCCCTTCGGTGGGGATTCGAACCAGCGTTTTCAGGGCAGCAGCCGGCTGCACGGCCGCTGCGGCACGCGGCCAAAAGCCAGGGTTGGGAACCGCTGACCCTCAGCGAGCCAATGCTTTCGTATTATCATGAGTTCAGCAGAGACAAACAGGTCACATAGAACCAGACGCCACCCCACCCCCTTCCACCCCCTCCGCGCACATGAGCTCCAGCGGCACCCGTGGGTTTTTCGCCCCCCGCGTCCGCCAACAGCACAGCGGCACTGTGGGTTTTTCGCCCCCCGCGTCCGCCGACAGCACAACAGACTCGCCCAGTGGGGCCTCCGTGCAGGGAAGCACGGGACCAGGGATGCGGGACGCGGTAGGAGCACGAGCCCCACTCCCTCTTGTTGCATGTTGCGTGTCATCTCAACCCAGTTCGTGAAGCCCGGCGACAGGGCAACAGAACATAGGAACTCATGGTTTGGTCGCAGCATTGTTGAACCTCGCAGTTTGAGCATGATTTGAAAGAATTGGGCGTCACACACACACACACACACACACACACACACACACACACGGTGACGCCTCCCCACACGCCTCTTCGAGCCTCTTCGGAGCGGAGACCAAACATTGCTGCAGTGCGAACAATGCTGTAGAGTGGTGATGTATGTTAGCGAACGCTATGGAGTTTGTTGACAAGATTGGGCGTCACACACACACACACACACACACGGGAGCACGGACCAGGGATGCGGGACGCGGTAGGAACACGAGCCCCACTCCCTCTTGTTGCATGTTGCGTGTCATCTCAACCCAGTTCCTGAAGCCCGGCGACAGGGCAACAGAACAAAAGAACTCATGGTTTGGTCGCATCATTGTTGAACCTCGCAGTTTGAGCATGATTTGAAAGAATTGGGCGTCACACACACACACACACACACACACACACACACACACACACACACACACACACACACTTGGTGATGCCTCCCCACACGCCTCTTCTCCGCCTCCCAGCACATGAGCTCCAGCGGCACCCGTGGGTTCACGCCCCCGCGACCGCAGACAGCACAGTGGACCCGCTCAGAGGGGCCTCCGCGCAGGGACACATGGGCGCACGGATATGGCGTGCGGGACGCGGTAGGAGCACAGTTGCCACCCCCTCTTGTTCCGTGTTGCGTGTAAGACAGTCTAAACCCGGCTCCTGAAGCCTGACGATGGGGCGCTCGAACATCAGAACTCATGGTTCGGTCGATTAGTGGTAGGACGTCGTTGTTGAATCTCGCATTTTTGAGCATGATTTCACGGATTTGGGGGTCGCACACAAATGGAAGCAGTCTCGCCCTCCGCCAGAAGAACGCAGCTATGACAGACCACTCCAACGATTGCTGTCTTCATTCGTGTTGACTTCTGTTTGCCCAGAAGTACCAGCCCAGAGCGTACCCCCCTGTTTCTGCCTCTTTTTCGACTGGGCTGGGCTCCAAATGATGTCTGCAACGCAGCAGGGGGGCGTGCTTGTGTGGCTTTGCCCGTTGCTCATTGACGACCCCGAAACAGCCCCATGGGCTTTTGCCCAGAGTCGTGCGTGAGTAGTTCACCCGGCTTGGTCCCATGTCCGATGCCCCCTGTCCCATGTCCCCGGCAGGGCCCCTGTGTTATTTCTTAGCGGCCTCCAATGCAAAGTCCGGGAAACGAGGATCGATGACAGGGCCGTACACCAGCTCAGGGTTTGCAGTCTGGAAATGGTGCCAAGCCCCCTGCGGTGCTCATGGAAGGAGCTGAATGCGTGACATCAGAAGCCCCAACACTGAGCTCCACGTGCAGTGCTCTCCTTTTGAGCCTGGGCGTATCCCGGCCACGCACCTAAAGTACGACGGTGTGATTTGGGGCTCTGGTGCACCCTGGAAAAAGTGGGCGGGGGGGTGTACTGTGTTTTTACTGCAGATGGATTGGGGTTTTGGGGTGGGCAGGGGTGCGGTAAACGGGCTTCTGGTGGGAAACCGACGGCAGCGGATGATGAGCCGAAAGTCATTGCTTGTCGGCAGGCGCTTGCTGGAGGTTAATGCCGTCCAGCACTTTGTTTTGCTTTTCACACTGAGCCCTACCTCCTTTTGAGGAGCGTGCGGTTGTGCAGTGTCAAGACGAAATTTTGACTGGGTGGCTATTCCATGTTTTCCCTATTTGTTGTACTCTGCAGAGAAAAGCCCGGCACAGCCTTCCGCATTTCGTGGAGAGTTGTCCCCGCTGAACTACGAGGAGGCAAAGTACAGCGTCAATCGTGGGTGCAGTGCTGAGGATTTGGAACTGTGGGCTCCACGTTCCCTCCCATGGGGCACTGTATCTGTGGAGAGCGCAAAGGCGGTGTGTCTATCCAACACCCGTTTACCATGTCAGACGTGCACTATGGCGTGCACTATGACCCCCACCCCCAACGTACAGTGCGTGTCTAAGGCACACCCACCCTCCTGCACATCCGTCACATCCGTGAGCGTTGTGGTCGTGTGTGACCAGCCACACAGACCACCCAACAACCTGCCCTCAAAAAACCAGGATGCCCCCCCCCCCCACCCGGACCTCAGCCTTGATGGCAGCCCCCCCCCCCCCCCCCCGCGGACCCCCTCGTATTTCACATCACAAACCAATTTGCATCGTGTTTCCTTGAGGAGTACAGGTGGTCGCTTGAAGCCCGAGTATTGGACATGCCCCCAACCCACATTCGGGCGAATGCCACAGATCTTACCAGAACATTGTATTTTTCAGGTGGCATATTGAATCTGTCTCAAGGTAAATCCATGTAGCCGAAGGGAAGTCAGTTGCTGTAAGCATCATAGAGCAGTGAGTGGCAGCACAACAGTCGATCATTCCGGGTTGCGCAATGTAGCTTCAGGACACTTGGTTGCAACAGACATGTCGGGGTGCTGGTTTTGTGGCCCTGAAGGGGCAACAGTTTGTGATCTCGAACGTTCAAACATTCAAACAGGATGTGAGCGGTGTGAGGTTAGCATTGGAGGATGCCAACAATTATCAGTTACAATGCAGCTCAGCAGCGGGGTGTTGCATGTTAAACCCCGACCCCCTTCTTATTTAGCCCTTATGGCATACCCTAAAAGAGGGCGAGAATCAGACAGCACACACACGTGCACCCACGCGCACTGACCGACTACACTGCAGACAGAGTGGATTTCAAATGCTGAGAATGTCCACACGTGGCCATCTGAATACAGAAATTGCACGGGGAGGAAGTAGCAGGGCATGTCATTGCTTACTCCACCCCAGTTGGGAGGTAGGGGGCTGACACGGCCTTGGGTTGAGGAAGAAACGTGCCCAACGCGGCAAAGGCTGCATACGAAAGCGACAGGCCCGGCCCCGCTGGCCCTGACGCGCATGGATGGTGCATCTTTCATGGACAACCAGCCTGCGCTACGCGCAAACATTATACACACCGCAACAAAGTGCACTGTGCTGATGCTAATTTTTTTTTGCAAAAATACTAATCAATTCCCCATCAATGACAATAATAATCCATTCGCAGCGCAAGGTGTGAAAAGATCGCAAAAGCCGCTAAAAATTAAATGCAAAGAAAGTATTAATTTTCCGCTGCATGCGCTTCGCCAAAATGAAATCCGCATAAAATCGCAAATAAATAATTTTTCAGCCCCCGTCCCTATTCTGTGGGGAGGAGTGTTTGGTGCGCCATGGGGCTGCAGTTGGGGCCAAGGTGGTCAAATATCATGGGAATGGCAAACATGATATGATATATCAGTCCCAACAGGATGGCAATTACGTGGTCCGCCTTTTTGTGCCCAGGGGCAAATTGCAAATTGCATAGGCGAAGCCTTGTTCTGTGTGTGCATCGCATTTCTGTTCTGCAGCCCTCTGCAGTTCTGCATTGCTGATTGTTGTGTGCTCTCGCATCACTTTCAAGAGAATTAATTCCGCATTTGATGTGCCATGTGCACTGTTGTGGGTGAGTCAACAAACTGGTTTTGAGAATGCCCCTGATTGTTGGTCTGCATGTCTGCGCCATGGACTGCAATCCCAGAGTCCAACTGATCCACAATTCTGGGCTTGTGCAGGTATGGACTGCAACTGCAGATGCCAATGTACCCCAGGTCTTTTTCAGAAGCACCAAATGATCAAGCACCACAAAAAGGGGGCCAACTGCAAAAAAGATCGCAAAAATACAACAATCGGCTCAGTGGACCCAAAACAGCTCCGCGAAAATTGATTTCGCAGGAAAAAATTGCAGAAACAATCTTTTTCCATTGTTGAGTGCTTCAAAGCACCCAGGAGAAAAATTGGCATTCCGCAAATCGTTCCTTTGGCACGGTAAAGGCAGGGAACATCCCAGGCACGGCTATCAATACGGGTAGCCCCTGTCAACACATTCTATGGCACGCAAGCCATGCGCCCAAGGCCCATTGATGCACAGAGGAGTTTGACATTGTGGCCATGGCCACCACAAAGCCACACCTTCAATGAAGCTACTGCCGTTTCCATCGCGTCTCTGAAGGGAGGCCACCGCACCCGTCCACTCTGCCCACTGCGTATCTGCATATCTTTCTTTGCCACGACATGCTTTGCTGCCATTTCGAAACCGTGCGGGACCCCTCCTGCCGCTGTACCTGTGCAGGTCAACGGCGCTGAATGGCAAGCGCTGGACAGCCAGAGACCGAGGACGCGGGAAGGCTACAACGCTGAGCTCCCGCAGCATCCGGCCGTCCAGCCTCATGACAGCCCCGCCCCGCTCTCTACAGGGCCCCTGTCAGGTCACGGCCACGTCTGTGCCTTCAGCACCCCCCCAAACAGCACGGCCCGCCAGTTGCCGTCCAGCCCCAACTGCCTGGCGGGCTCGCACGCCGCAGCCCTGCCCCTGCCTCTGGAGCCGCCTGAGCAGTTGCCGACCCACGCGGCCCGGACGGGGGCAGGGCCCGGGGTGCACCAGCTGCACGCGCTGCTGGAGGCCAGCCACCGCACCCGCGACCGGTGGGTGCAGCGGCACCAACAGCTTCTTGCCCAGGTCACGCGGCGCTGTGCGGAGCAGGGGACCTACGGAGCGTGCCCGTCCCCTCCAGCAGCGGGGACAGGCGCAGCTCTGGTGAGCCCTCAAGGTATAGTGGCGGGCGGCAGGAAGGCGTCCCCCCCCTTGTCCCAGACGCGCATTGGAATACGATGGAAACTGAAAACGAGAACAAGTAGATGCGTAGAATAAACGATGGAATAGATAGAAAGGAGCGCTTAGGACGCGTGCATACCACAGCAAGGAGTGCAGATTCACATTAGCCCCTTGACGTAGGGTCTGCGAATAGGCCCCAAAAGGGGGGTATGTGGCGTTTTCCCATAAATGTGGCCCAGCGTAGTTGTGAACCTACACCCAGCGGAGGTGAATCTATTGCCTTACCACCACCTACCACCCTTGTTCACCAAGGCATTATGGTTCAAGCACACTTATGTATTGGCCTATAGCCGCCTTCCATCCGTTTCCAGCCCACTGCCTTACTGCCCCTTGCCCGCTCAGGGGCCCTGCAGTGAGTTGATGTCGGGGTTGGGTGGCCTTCGACGCTTGGGCCAACGCACAGAGGCGCTGCCCCTCGCTCGCTCAGGGACCCAGTAGCGTGTTGAAGAGTTCCTGGGTCTCAGAACCATTTCTCCACTGCAGCACAAAGAGGCGAGGCCCCCTACCGCGACCCGAGCAGGCACCAGAGACAGCGCCGCAGTTCGCCAGGGCTGTATGATTTGTCTTTTTAAAGCTGGCGCCTCAGGCGTCCGCTGGGGGCCCTGGACCCATGCGGGCCTCCCTCTTTAATGTTGTTCTTCCCCACTGCAGCACAAAGAGACACACACAGTGACAAACCGCCTTGATGCATTTCGCTCTTCACTGCTAGGCCCCTCGCAAACGACCATACACACCCTTCCCCGTCCCTTGCCCCCTTTGCAGCACAAGCCACCAGAGGTCTGCTGCAGAGCATGGAGGGCTCCGTGCCCTCCCAGGTGATGCAGATTGTGCTGGACTGTGGCAGACTGCAGCAGCAGCTGGAGAACAGTGAGATTGAGAACCATCAGCTGCACATCCAGGTGCTGTGTGGAGGGGGGGTGCTGGGATGTGGTGGGCACAGAAGCAGGCCTGGTGCTGTGAGTGCAGGGGCCGTAGGGGAGGGGGAGGGGGCTTATATGTCGGGCTGTGTGTAGCATGGCCGGCGTTGGAAGGACGCAAAGGGACTGAAGCAGCACCTGTGAACAGAGGGACAACTGCCCCCACTCTCACCCACCCCAAATACGTTGCCCCACCGTCCGTCCGGACAACCAATCAGACGGTTTCCTCCCGAAACCCCATACCGGTGCGTACGCTGGATAACACCAACGGGCACATTTATTGGGCCTTTGTAGCGACCCCCCAGCCCCTTTGCTCCTCGCTTCATCCTGCGCCTGTTTCTGTCTGTCATTCCATCATCATTATTCTCATGGAAGGAGGTCTGCCCCCCCTCCCCCCCGACGCTCTTTGCCCCCCCCCCCCCCTTTGCTAACCTGTGCAGAAGTGTTTGGAAGCAGGCGAAGCACACTTCTCCTGAGTGGCTTCAACCTCGTTTCGTTTTCTTGGGGTCTCCGGGACGGGGGTGGCAGACAGTCGTCACGGGAGCCGGAGGATGGGAAAAAGGGCTCAAGGGTCCCGCGGACCACTTCGTTCACCGCCAAGCGTCGGGTGCACATGCCATTCCCTGGCATTCGATGTAGACAGTCCCAGCGTCCCCTCTCAAAGGACGCACGCCATGCCTCGTGCCTTCAGATGTCTACGTTGGAGTCGGAAAAGATCCTTTTGCAGCTGCAAGGCATGCAGCAGGAGGACACCGCCAACATGCTTCGGCGGCAGGTGTGCTATTGAGTCCGCGCTGGTGCTCCCAACCCCCGTCCCCTGCAGTGCTGCTGCCACCTCCGCTCTCCTGCAGGACTGCAGTTGCCACGCCTCCACTGCAGACCACAGCGGATGTCCAATCGCTCCACACCATCACTCCAAACCTCTTTCCCGTCACTCTGGCACAGCACTCTGCACCATCACCCTAACATCCCTTCGGATTTGACCTTTGACCGAATGGTTCCGCCCTTTGAAGCCCCCCCCCCCCCCTTTTTAAAAGCCGGTGCGGGCTTTTATTCTTTGCTGCCATTTACTTTTACGGTCCATGCTTTTGCTCTGTTCTGTAGCTTAGTATGGATGCTTCTGTTGCAAATGTTGCTGAGGGTTGCTGAGAATGCATGTGTTTGGCAATCAATTTCACGGTCTTTAAGCTTTCATTTGAGGGGCAGGGAGGCTGGGATGGTGCTGCGTGCTTTGGTGTTGATGCATTTACTAAACGGAGGCGTGCGTGATTTTATTTCAGCTGCGTGCGTTTAAAGGGTGGGGGGGTTTACCCCCATTTGTGTGGACTCGATTCTCAAACGATATCACACAATACCTGTCCTCTGTACGCGGCGTGTTCCTGGTGCCGGGCTGCGGGGGCGGTGGCACCCCCCTGTCCGGGGAGGCCGCGTGCAGCGCACCCCGTCTTCAATGCGCCACGGCCATGCGGACTGCAGGTGCAATCCCTGACTGCGGAGGCCAAGCAGCTGCAGCAGCAGCTCAAAGACCTGGAGGCCGAGGACCAGAGTCTGCAACAGCGGCTGCGGGCCAGCGAACTGCTGTCCCTCAAATTCCAGCAGGAAAACGCCGCGTCGAAGCTGCAGAGCAGCCGACTGCAGCAGGTGACCCCCGGGGGATGGGCAGGAGCTTGCGGGAGGCGGGCATTGGCGTTGAGGATGGAGGGTGGGCAGTGAATGGGCGGTGGTTGAATGGGAGATTGACGACCAAGCATGTGCAGCCGCAGCATGCCGCAGGACCCGTTTTTTGGAGCTGCACATAGGGGTTTGGAAGCATGCTGCAGCATGCCGCAGCATGCCGCAGCATCCAATTTTTTGAGTTCATGTGTCTGGCTGCCTGTTCCTGCTCTGTTTGCACGGGAGACATTCTGCCTGCCCCATGTCTCCCCAGTTTGTTTTCATTTGTCTTGTCATGAGTCAGTCATCTGCACCAACAACATCCAGTCAACAGTCAACACCAAGCACACCATTGCTGTTTTCTTTGTCCGACGACCACGCTCTGCTTGCCATGTCGAGCGAACGTTCAGTTTGATGGGCCACATCCAGACAAAGGATCGTTTGCATATGGGCAACAACACTTTGCGCCATTTGGCTATGATGTATGTCAACAAACCCACTACAGACGATCCGGATGATGAAAGTGATGAATTCGGCCCAACAGTGTTGTGCATGCTGTCTCTTGTTTGTGAGTTCAATTTCCCACAGATGCGTAGGTACCCACATGTGCAGGTAGAAGCATGCCGCAGCATGCTGCAGCACAAGAAATTTTTCCAAGGGACCGCACATGCTTGTTGACGACAGCCATGGACCCCGGCAGCAAGTCGCCCCCACCAGCCGGGCCATGGACTCCTTTAAGATTCACTGAAGACAGTGCGGGCGAGGGACCGGGAGGGGTCATTTGGAGCGGCGTCGAATCCCGGTGCTTGCACGGCTGCCTCACAGCGCGACCGGTGCCCAGGAGGAGTACTGTTCGCCCGGGCGGTTTGTTGTGAAAACGAGTGGGAGCACTCTGGATCCCCCTTTCTGCCTTCGCTCCTCCAGCCCCCCCCCCCCCCGTCTACATCGCCCTTGGCACACCGCACAAACGGCAAGACAGAAAGAAGCCAAAAGGCGCACACCCACAGCGCAAGGCAAAGTGTTATATGTACAGAAAGTACGGGGGAAAGACGTAGTCGGTGTGGGTGGAGCCCGTGGAAGGCTGGCCCCTCTCGAAGAGAGCCATCCCTCAGGAGGTGCTTGACACACGGAGGCATGTGACTGGGCCTGGGGTCCATTGCAACTCCGAGGGAGGGGGGCCCTTCGAGCCGGTGTGAATTAGGGGAGGGGGGGTCTGGAAAACAGGCGCGAGGGGCCGGGCCTTGTTTGTCCCCATTTCAAAAAAAAAGGAGTGGTGAACCGGATTTGCTGCATTTAAGTGTAAAATCACGCGTTTCAGCGATGTCCACGGGGGGGGGGGGGGCGTCTCCTCGGTTCTGGTACGCGACTCCCCCCCCCTCCCCCCCCCCCCCTGCCCTCCGGGCCTACTTAGTTGCCAAGGGTCAACAGCTACTGGCCATACATATGGTGGCGCCGAAGGCGCCCGAAAATTTTTTTTTCATTCCCCTTGCCCATTTTGTCCACTTTGCACCCCAACACTATCCTTGAGTGTTGGGGTCCAAAATGGAGAGCAATGATGTGGCAACAGCAGCCATGAACGAAATTTGGGGGATCTTGTGCAGCCCAATTAACATGGCTGGCATGGCCAAACCAACTGGCTGCAAAGGTTAGGGTTAGGTTTATGGTGATGGTATGGTTAGATTGAGGGCAAGGGGAGGTAAGGGGAGCCTGTGCCCCCCCCCCCCCCCCTCACCACCCCAAATCGCCCCACCTGGACCCCCCCCCCCCCGCCCCTCCCAACCCTCCCCCCTATCGCCCCTCCCTGAACCCCCCCTCCAATGCCCCCCCCCCCCCCCCCCCCCCCCCCCCCCTGGGGGCCTTCGGCCCACTTCTACTGGGGGGGGGAGTCGCGTATAAAAGCGAGGAGACGTCCCCCCCGTGGCGATTTCAAACGTCCTGCGGTGCTTGTGGTGGGCCCGGCCCTTGGAGCCTCATTAGAGGTCCGCCGGGCGTTGGAGGCGGCGATGGCAATGGCTCCCCCGGAGGCCCCTACCGCCAACGCCGAGGCCCGGGACGGCGCAGGGGGCGTTGGGGTGGCGGCGGGGGGTCAGCACCCGCCCCTCGGCCCCAGTGCAGCGCCTTCGTCTCATCGAAGTGCCGGGGCAGTGGGGGGGGGGGGGGGGCACTGCGCTGCGGGCGCCGTGGGCCCAAGGGCCCCCCTCCCCCGGAGTTGCAGTGCGCCGCGGGCCCTGCCATCAGTTGCTTGTCTTTTCTTTTCCTTTGGGGAGAGGGGGCTGCGGGAAATGGCTCGGGAAACAGGTCCCACGGCTGCGGGGACAGCGGCTTGAAAGTCCGGTTGCACGCAGCGCCAAGTTCTGTTGCTGCGGCCTATACGCAGGGGGTGCCATAAGGACACTCACCCCCTTTTTTTTTTCTTTTTTACTATGGCATCCACTCTCTGATGTTTGGTGGCTACCCACCAACCGCCATCGGTTACACACCAACCGCCATCGGTTACCCACCAACCGCCATCGGTTACCCACCAGCCGCCATCTGTTACCCACCGGCCGCCATCGGTTACCCACCGGCCGCCATCGTAGAGCGGATTGGACACTCCGAGATTTTTTTTTTCATTACGGCACCCCCTGCCTATACGGCACCGGCCTTCGGAGCAGCTGCCGATGGAGACAAGGGGCTGTAGGCCGCCAAGGCGCTGAGGCACACGGGGCATTTCCTCTCCCGAGACGGGCATTGCGGGTGTTTGGAAAGCTCCAGCAGGTGCCCTGCGGTTGCCCCGCTTGATTTGTTGAATGTGTGTTGCAGCCCCTCCGTCCCCTTCCTCCGGTCAAGCGGTCGCGCGTGCCTCTCTCTGACCTGGCACACCCCAAGGGGCAGTGGGGCATTGGGGGGGGGGGTCGCGGGCGGGGATGGCGATGGGTGTGGCAGGCGTGGCCCAGGGGGGGGGGGGGCGCGGGCATCTTCCCGTCTCATCTTTGTGACAGAAAGGTGCCTAGGGTCTTATAGGCCACTGACGAGCCAAATTTCTTTCTGCGCTTTTGTGCCGACTGCCTCTTGTGCACCCGTGCAATGGCCCAGAGTTCCTTCGGGGGCGCACCACCGCCTCCACGCGTGCCCTACGTTCGCAGGTGATCAGCAGCATCTCAACCCCCATGACCCCCACACGCAATGCGGAGGCCGCGGCGGACTACCCGGGCAGCGAGGAAGGCCGCACCCTCTGCGCGGAGCCCTGCCCCTTCCAGGACCCCCCGTCCCTCACTCCCGAGGGCCCAAAACCGCTGGTGGGGCTGGGCCTCCCGCCGCAGTCCTCAGAGCCCTCCGCTGCAACTCCGGAGGTCTGCCCCCCCACCCCCGCCCTCTGCCGTTGTACCCTCCGCTGCCCCCTCACGGACGTGGGATGGGCCTGGGGGTCCCGTGTCACAAAGCGTTGCGCATCAGCGGTTTGCCTTTTTGGGGGGGAAGGTGAGGGTGGCTTGGCACTGTGGTCCACGGGCAGGGCCGGCTGGGCCTTTGTGTGGGGGAGGGGCCGTGGAAGAGGAGTAGGAGGAGGGACCCCCCCCCCCCCCAGGGCTCCTTTTACCAACTCGGCACCACTTTGGGGGGGGCTTCCCCCCCAGTCCTGGAGATAGAGTGTATCCCAAAACTTGTAATTATTGTATCCGACTGTATCCCAGGCTTTAGAAGTGTGTGTCCAATGTGTATCCCAACTTTCAAGTGTGTGTATCACATGTGTATCACAACTTTTTCTTCATTTATAGTCCTACGCGCTCAGTTACCCAGTCCTTCGTTCCCTTGCGGCTCTTCCCCAGACACGATGAAGCAATTATCTTTGAAGCCGCATCTTACAGCTCCCTCTGCAAAGGATGATGACTCCTCTTCTAGCTCAGGCTCCCCAGCCCCATTTTTCATGGTTTGCATGTATCACATGTGTATACCAGGGTTCTAGAGTGTGTATCCCAAAAACAAAAAGTGTGTATCCCATGCTAGTGTGGATACACTCTATCTCCAGGTCTGGTCCCCCCCCTAAGCCCCCCCCCTTTTAAAAGATTGGGCCAACTTTTCTTCCGGACCCTCGGCCTTTCTTCGACGCCTCTAAAACTCAGCACCACCGGGGGTCGGGGGGGGGGGGCACCTGCATTTCCTGTGTATATGAACTCATCGGGTAATTGATAGTCAAGTCCAGTGGCCACTGCATGGCGGTGGTCCAGGCTTACCGCTGCGTTGTCACTGCATTACTACCGTCAGTGTTCCACCCACCGGCATCCTTACGTCCACTGTTATGCGACATGGACCCCCTAAACCATGGCAAGGGCCTGGGTCCCAACTCTGGGTACCCCCAGCCGCCCCCCCCCCCCCCATATGGCCCCAGAGTCAGACATGATGTTCTGTTTTCTGTTTCAGACACAGTGTGTGTCTTGAGGTTGAACCAGGTTTGGCATAGAGAATCAAGATGCACTTATGCCGGACTGTGGAGTGCATTGCCTCTGGTTTGCATTGGTCTGTTTTTTAATTAGGTCACACCCCCCCATATGGCCCCTTGCCAGGGAGGACTCAGCCATTTTCAAGCGAGTTAGGCTGTTTAGTGGCAGCTAAATTTTGTTTCAAAACTCTGTACCTGTGGTCTTTCAGGCCACTGACAAGCCATTTTCTTTATGTGCTTTGTGCCGATTGCCTCTTGTGCACACGTGCAATAGCCCAGAGTTCGTTCGGGGGCCAGACCCCCCCCCCCCCCCACGCACGCCATTGCCAGCCACACGGCCGGGTCCGCAACAGCCCCCCGGACATGGGGGTCATCCTTCGGACATCGATGCATCAACTTGTGACTCGACATCGGAGGGGGGGGGGGGCTCCTCTGCATCCGCCTTGGGGTGCAGGGGGGCCAGGGGGTCGGTGCCGAGGCGGAGCAGTGGCCAGTGAGGGCGGGCCCAACACCGCAGGGGCGTGGATCCGGGGCCACCAAGACCCCGTGTGTGTGTGTGTGTGTGTGTGTGTGTGTGTGTGTGTGTGTGTGTGTGTGTGTGTGTGCGTGCGGCATGTGTGTGTGTGCTACACCGACCACGCCATCCCCGACGTCTTCCAACCCGAGGGTTACCAACCGGGTCTGGTGCGCCGACGTGCATCTCCTGCGGGCTCTGTCCACCGCGTAATCCTTTGTCTGTTTGTGTGTGTGCAGTTGGGTGGTTGCCTCCATCAACAGACCGAGAGACGTCCGGGGCTGCCCTGCGGCTCCTGAGGGGTTTTCTTTCACCGCTTTTCTTGCTCTGTTCTTGTTTGCGGGGGAGGGTAACCGACGGCGGTTGGCGGGTAGCCCACGGTGGTTGGCGGGTAACTGACGGCGGTTGGTGGGTAATCGACGGTGGTTGGAGGGTAACCATCTGGACATATCTCTCGGGGACAACAGATTTCCCGCCAACTTTCTGGGTTTTCGCGGGTTGCTGACCTTGTTGCCTCATTTCTGCCAACTGAGTGTTTGGGAGGTAGGGGTATGTGGTATGTGGGGTATATCCGGAAAGCCCTTGAAAAGGGCTATTTGGAACACCCCAGGTCTGCTTGCTGGACTGACGACATGTCTGAGATTTTCGTCCGTTTCGGACGGTGCATGAGTTGCGTGCTGCCTCTTTTTGTTGACAGGCAGCTGCCATGTCTTCATACAAATTCACGCCACGGGCTGTTGCTTCCCCGGACGCACCACAAAAGCCTTTGTCGCGCAAAAGGGCTCGCTCTGGAGGTGCACAGTGGGTGCGGGTGACTCGAGCGGAGCACGTTGCCCGGGCAAAAAAAACCCGTACCGTCCGCTCACAGCCACCCGCATGCTCCCACAAGGAGCATGACATTCTGACGACCGCTGAGGCTACCGCTTTTGCTGCCCAGTTTTGGGATTGAAAGACCCAGTGAATCTGCAGCCCCATCCTGGTTATGTATGGCTGAAATCAGGATGCAGTGAGGCGATTCCCTGGCGCAAGGTGGGGTTGATCAAACAACGAAACGTGGACCTCACAACCGATGGCCTGTGGGCCATGCCCCTTAACGAGGGTTGGGTGCCAGTGAAAGCACGGAGGTTGCAGGATTGGCAAAAATTGAAGAAATATGTCCCTGTCCACAAACAGGGGGATGTCTGCCCTAATGGGGTCCCCGCCCTGCCTGAAAAAAGCAATGCTGACAGTGCCAGTGATTCTGAATAAAAATGGATAAACGGTGCAGTGCTGTGTTTGTGTGCACCGTCCCATGTGTTGTGCTGCGCTGAAAAATGTCAACCCCTCCCCTCCAAACCCATACATTTCTGAAATGGCGTTTTCTTGCAGATTTCAAAAAGTATACACATACCCCCCCCCCCAGGTGACGACATGTTTGCACACGGAAGCAAAAGTTGTAGAAAGTGCCGAAAAGTGCCAAAACCCAGAAAGTTGGCGGGTTCTGAATGTCCCCGAGAGATATGGGTTGCATCAGACTTGAAAAAACAAATTGCTGGTGAGACAGCAGTCGTCAAAATCAGCAAAACTGGGGATGTCAGGACATACAGATATACGGATATCTCTCAGCCTCATTCATTGTGCGCCAACACGGTGGGTTTTGGCATTTTTCCTCCGTTTTGTGAACTTTTCGTCCAATGCACCAAAATTTCGTCACTTTGGGGGGGGGTATGTGTATATTTTTTGAAATCTGTGAGAAAAGGCCGTTTCAGAAATGTATGGGTTTGGGGGGGGTAGGAGGGGGGGGCTAAGATAAAAAAATTCCTGGTGTAACCACAATGGCCATACTGTGCAGATTTGGCTGACCACCGGACACTCCAGCTTTTTTTTCTTTTCATTAAAACACGTCCTGCTGTGAAGGCGTCCCCCAGCGTGCAGGTGCGGACCCCCACTTCATGAACAAAGGAGAAGGACAGGGCAGTGAAGATCGAGTGGAGTTCTTGCGCACCAAAGAGAACCGAAGGAGGGCTCTTGGGGCTTTTGTGTTCGTGTGACCGTCAGTGCCTGCCGAGTTGCCTCAAAGGACAGCTTGTGTCGCTGCGTGCCTTCGAGTGAGTGGACTGTGGGACACCCTCTTCCGCCCCCCCCCCCCCATCTTCTGTTGCACTGCAGGTGGACGTAGGTGGAGGTGCTACTAGACCACGGGCTATGCCAGCTCAGGTGTGCTCTTCCAGGCCACGTGTGCAAGGCAGTTCTACAAGCGCACCCTCAACGCTTTCAACGGTGGTTGTAGCCGTCCCCAACGATGGGCAACCTGCCGCTGACCGGGCATACCGGGAATATCACACACCAGACCGGCATTTTTTTTTGAAATCTATTTCATCTGTTTTACAAATCGCACTTTTGTGCACGGATCACCGTTCCAAGACTCCACCCACACACACTGCACGTTTGTGGGTAGCAAATTTGAACTGATGCAGATGCAGATTGTGTGTCAGGGAGCGCTATTCCTGCGGCTCCCGCGGTGCGCAATTTGGGTTAACTATGCTGAAACACGGGACATCGTACCCTTTGTGAACCGTACTTTTGAATGGGGGTGGTTATCGCAAGATGATTGTCCATTTAGAGTATTGTGCCTCGCCATTATGCCGGTTTGACCGACTTCCTTCGCCCGAAATAGAGGAAACTTCATGCGGCGCCAATTACCCTTCCCCTGCGGCGCCTGTGGCGCGCAGGAAGCGTTCCCTCTGTCTGCGTGTCTGCACATTTGTTTGTCTGGTTGTGCCTTTATGTGCATATCTGCATGTGTTTTTCTCCGGATGCCCGCGTGCTCGTATGCCTGCGTGCCTCCTTGGCTGAGCCCCCCTTGAGGGGAGGCCAACTGCTGTGCCTTTTGCAGTCACATAGTGGGTGCCTGCCTCATTCATTTCACGCCCCCCCCCCACCCCTGTAGCGAAGGGAAGGCCTGAGACACACATCCGGGCAAAGACACAGACATAGGGGCCCCATACAAACAAAAGACACACAGGCATCCCTGGGCATAGTTGCAGACATGCAGACACACATACGCACGGATGTAGAGACGTGCCGGTGTACCCACGTGCAGCCGTATCGACACACAGTGACAAGGAAATATGGGAAGATCTGCAGTTATGCAGACGTGCGGACAAACAGACGTGCATACATCCAAACATGCAGACATGAAAAGGTACCGACGCACAGACATACAGACATATAGACATACAGACATGCAGACATACAGACATACAGACATACAGACATACAGACATAGACATACAGATAGGCAGATATGAAGACATACAGATATGTATATAGACACACAAAAAAGTTCAGACAGACACACAGAAATGTAGACCATACAGACAACAGGACCTCTCGACATCCCCCCTTTTCGCATGCAGCGTCACCGCACCCCATCGCCTGGGCCTCCTCCTGCGGAGCTGCTGATGGACACCGATGCGCGACGCAGCGCTCTGCAGCTCCGCATACTGGACCTCATGGCCGAGAACCGTGATTTGCAGTTCCGGGCCTCAGAGCTGATGGTGGAGAACAACCGCCTGCACCGGCTGCTGTTGGGGGGCGAGGCCTCGCTGCAGCCGGAGGAGGTCAAGGGGCAGCGCATGCAGGCCCAGTTGGTGCATGCTCGGACGGAGGCAGAGCGCGTGCGGCAGCAGCAGACAGAGCAGGCCTCATCCACCACAGATCCGGCCTCTCCCAAAGGTATGCGCATCCCCCACCCTCCCCCCAGGGCGGCCCTGGAACGTAAGGGAGCTGATGGCTGATGTCAAGAGGGGCTGCAGAAGTGGACACTGGGGGTCGAAAGGGCCCTTGGGTGGCATGTGGAGGAGGGGCACAGAGCGCGTGTGTGGGTGGGGCATGGTCCGTGTGTGGGTGGGTGGGCGGGGCAGCGGGGGTAGATGCAGGAAGCCACGCAGTGTTGTTTGTCCGCTGAAGGCAGATGGAACCGTCAGTGTATGTCAAAACACAAGTGGGGGTTGCCCTTCACACCATTGGGGGGGCGTACCGTGCGCTGTGCGCGCGCTGTGCGAAAAGTTGGCTGTTCTCCACCACCGGGAGTTCGGTAAGTTCAGAAGATTGAAAGGACGTCATTGAATGGCTGCTGCAGTGGACGGGGCTGTAGGGGGCAGAATTTAGGTCCCTGGGACCCATGGCAAGCATCAGATGTTTGAATTTTTGAGTTTTGAATTGATTGTGCATGATTCCGCAGGTGGTGGTTTTCAGGGGTTGTTACCTGGATAATCACCGTAATAATTGGCGCTGTGTGAAAACGCCCCCTTGGTTCACACCACTCACTCCATGGTTCATGCTATTTCCATAGTTCCTCTGGTGACTGATACCGCTCACCAGGGATGGATCTAATTGTCGCGCCACTGGGGGGGGGCGGGGGGCCAATGCTGATACTATGTGACGTTGCACTATGGAACCAGACACCTGGGGGCATCTCCTGCTGCCCTGTGTCGACCAGATGATAGCTCATAGGACTGTAGGTGTAGTGGACAAACAACATTGTCCTGCTGTCTTGTTCGCTACAGTGAAAGGCGCCTATGACATGTCACTGAAGATCTCTTCTTCCTTTGCATTTGTCGTGTGACCGCTCTCTTTGCCTACCGGTGCAGAGTTGTGCTCACGCATCTGTTTCCCATAGCGGGTGTGGGTGGGGGTGGGGGGGCTGGGGTCTAGTGAATCGTGTCATGTCACCAAATATTTAAAGGGCCACGGTGGGAAATCGCTGGTTCCGAAAATGTTGTGATGTCCAAAGGGCTCCACGGTGTTTTTTTTTGTGACGGATATCCTGGGGAGGGGGGGGGAGAAGGGGGACCCACCCCCCAGTGATGTATTAGGACGACCCCCCCCCCCCTCCTCCCCTTCCGATGTTTGAGGCTGACAGCCAAAATTTCCGCCTCGGTGCCTTCGGTGCCAAGAGGATTTAGGCTTCAAAATTTTCGGCCCGCCTTTGGCGGGGACCACAGGGGGACCCTGGGAGGAAGGGGGTCCCAGCCAACCCCTCCCCCCCCCCTGCCCCCCCGCCCCCAGTTACATCCATCCCTGCCGCCCACTCCGTAGTGGCACCCAAGGGGTCATACATCTCACCGCATGGGACACCCCACCATCTTCGTCGGGTGATAAGCACGCCTCCCGCATCTCCCCATCTTCATCTGGTCTGGCTCATCCCACGATCTTTGTGGAGCCATACCACGTTCCCCATTGAGTCATCAGGCTCATCTCCCTTTTGCATGGCCCCCAGGGATGTATTAGAACGGCCGCACACCGCAGGAGGGGCCCTCCTCCTCCCCTTCCAATGTTTGAGGCTGACAGCCGAATTTTCGCTTCGGTGCCTTCGGTGCCAAGAGGATTTACGCTTCAAAATGTTCGGCCCGCCTTCGGCGGGGACCATAGGGGACCCTGGGAGGAGGGGGGGTCCCAGCCAACCCCACCCCCCTTTCCTGATTGCGGGTTGCTCTTTTCGGCCATGCCGGTAATGCATGGTGTCTTCCTCCGACACTGATTGCTGATGTCTCACTGACAGCTACTGACTGTGATTGTCTGACTAATGTAGTCAGACATGATGTTCTGTTTTCTGTTTCAGACACAGTGTGTGTCTTGAGGTTGAACCAGGTTTGGCATAGAGAATAAAGATGCACGTATGCCGGACTGTGGAGTGCTTTGCCTCTGGTTTGGATTTGTCTGTTTTTTGATTAGGTCACCCCCCCCCCTTCCTGATGGGACGGTATCCGATCATGTGTGATGCGTGAGCCCGGCATTGGTACGCACGGTGCTACTCCGGAGCAAAGGCGTGGCAACGCATTCGGCGCTCTGTGCCTCAGGGGACCAGAGCTCTGCACGCCGCAAAGAGCAGCAGGACCTCGCGTCGGAGGTGAGGGACCTGACGCGGCAGAACCAGGGCTTGCGTGACCAGCTGTCCGACCTGCTGCAGGAGGTGGAGCCGCTGCGGGCCCGTGTGGCGGAGAGTGATCGGTGTGTGGGGGGCCAGGGGCTGTGGCGTTGGGGGGGGCAGAGGCCATATATGTGATCTGACGACTGGAATCGTCAGCCGGTGGAGGTTTCCGCCCCACGGCCCCACGGCCCAGGGAAGTATTGGAATGGCCCTACCCCCCCCCCCCCCCCCACCGCTGACCAGGTGCATCCTCAACGACACGGGTAACAGCCCCATCTCCGGGACGGCCGACCCCCGGAGTAGTCAAACAGGACAAGTCATCCGGGGGCTCCGTTGACACAACCAAAACACGTTCGGGCCCACAGAGCGTCGGGATGTGCAGTGGCGAGAGGCCAATGGGCGCCGCCAAAGGCAAACAACCTGATGCCCAGGCCTTGTGCCAACCGCCCCCCCCCCCCAAGGCCAAAGTGACCATCGCGGGGGAAAACGGAATTTGCCGTTGAAAAAATCTGATTGGGCCATGTTTGGTGCGCTGGTACACACACTTTTGGGTACCAGAGCCCCCCAAGAAACACCCACTGCGCACTGCACGGGTGGTGAACCCCCCAAAAACAACCTGCAACGTGCTGCGTACCCGCGATGGGCAGCACTTAGTGATCTCGCACACCCCCTGGGCCCTGTGTTCCATGTCCCACATCGGATGTGGTGGGCACCCTCCGAATTGCAGGGTCTTAGGAACGGTTTTGTGCAAAACATGCCGGTGCCGGCGCGGGAGGGACGCCAGGGGGCAGAGGGACCACTGTCCCACCCTCCCTGGGCAGGCGCACACGTACGTACACCCGGAAGCACCAACGGGCATCCCTTCAAGCCTTTACCCGGGGGGGGGGGGGGGGGTTGGGGGGGAACGGCACATCCCGCCACATCCAACACAGCCCCGGCACACCAACCACGGCGCTCCGCGAACGCGGAAACGACACCAGCAGGAGCCCCGGCCGCAGTGGCCGACAGAACGCAGCGACCCGACGCAACATGCAAAGGGAAGAACGGGTGACTGTCCAGGGCCCCGTAAAGAAACAGCGACCGGACGGACTGTCACACCGGGGGGGGGGGGATTTGGGGGGGGGGAATTGATGTGGACCAATTTGGAAGCCCTCCCTGTACCAAACATTTCCTTCAAGTTTACGGATGCTACATGCCAAAACGTGCGCCGGACACGGGCTGCAAGGGGGGCGTTCTGGATGCCCATGCTGGGGCTCCCGTGCACTGGCCGGGTGCACTGGCCAGATCGGCGGCCGGGGGACGCCTGGGGGCCGCGGAGGACGTTCTCCAGGATCGCCGCCCGGCCGGGCCCGGCGTGTCCCCAGGTGGGCCTCTGTCGCCGCTACGACGAGGCGGCGAACGGGGACCCAAAGCCGTCCTGACCCCCCCTGGCCCTCCCACCATCCAGAGCCCACCAGGAAATGGTAGCAACACCCACCAGGACACAACAACAAGGGGCCTTTTACTGAAAATTTCCTTCATTTCTAAGGAGTAGTACCCCCCCCTAATTCTGGCCCTCCAAAAAAACCCTCAAATTGCCCACCCCCCCCCCCCCCCCGGGTATGGCACCCCCCACACACACACACGGTTGCGGTTGGTCCAGCGGTAGGACAGGCACAGAGCACTCGAGGGATCGCCGGATCGATTCCCGGGGGACGTACCGAATCCCGGGGCGCACCCCCACATGGGCAGGCCCCCCATGTGCAGTGGCCACGGGTGTGAGGTACAGGGGGAGGGAAAATTTTGCCAGGGGAGAATTTCGCAGGGAAAATTTCGCCGTTAAGAACGGTGGCGAAATTTTCCCCTGGCGAAATTTTTGGCGGAACAGTTCCATCCTTTGCCACCGGGGCAGAGGGATTGTGTTTCCTAAGAAGAGCCAAGCGCTTACCAACGCGCCTGAGCCAACCGTTTCTTGCGCAGATGTATGGAATCTGGTGCTGCTGATCCGGTAGTATTGGTGCTGGAGGGGCTGGGGCCTGTTTGTTGTGGTGATGTGTTGCAATTTTGGAGTCTCTGTCTGGGGCGTGTCTTGTTGTGTTATCGCCGTCATTTGGGCGTATGGCACTTGGAGCTTTGGGGATTTCAAGGGTGGCGAAATTTTCCCTCGGCGAAATTGTCCCCAGCGAAATTATCCCCAGTGAAATTATCCCCGGGCGAAATTTTCCCTCCCCCTGTAGCCCTCCCTAGCGCCCCATGCCTTAGGCCTTGCACGCCTTTGAGACAGTGGGGCTACGGGCCGGGGGGCCTGCCAAAACGAAAACCAACCCCCCCCCCCCCGGTATGGCAGCCCCCCCCCCCCCCCACACACAACACACCCTTCAAGCGCAGGCCTGCTCTGCGACCACCCACCTTCCTTTATTGCCCCCCGTCCTGGGCGACACACACACACACACAGACGCACGCACCCCCAGGCATCTGCAATGGTGGACCCTCCCTCCCTCCCGCGTTCGGATGGTGTTGTCCCTTTCGGAGGCCCCACGACAAACCCGTCCGGCCTGCGGTGCCCCCCGCCATATGCCCCAGGACCCAGCGAGAGGCCGCGCGGCAGGAGGCGCTGGCCACGGCGTTGAGGGAGCAGCTCCTGGACGTGAACGCCGAGCGGAACAACCTGCAGCACGAGCTGGAGGCCGACGCCCGGCAGCTCCGGGAGCAGCTGTCCGCCAAGGCGGCCGACGTGGCCAAGCTGCAGCAGCAGGTGCTCAGCGCCGAGGAGGCGGAGCGCAAGGCCCAGGGGCGGCTGCTGGAGGCCCTGGCGGAGACGGCGGCGTTGCAGAAGGAGATCGGGGGACGTCCAGGCGGCCAACGGGCAACTGCAGCTGCAGCACAGCGAAGAGAGCGACGTGGTGAACCAGGTCACTGCGCCGATGGGCCTCCCCTGGCCCTCGAAGCATTGGGCAGTGGTGCAAAGGGGGGGGGTTTGGGGTCCGACCGTGTCTTTGTCGCACCGGGGCACCGGGACTGACTGCCTACCGAACGCGTGCATTTGAGTTTACGCAGCTCCCCATTCAAAGGGCTGCGCATCACCGCGGCTGTCAACAAGTGCATTGCGACGCGCACACTGAGTGTGGCCCCTGGCGTGCGATGGAAGGCGGCACAGGCCATCCCGACCACAGACCCATCCCCAGCGTATCAAAAGCCCCCCATCATCCCACCCAAAGGGGAGGATGCAACCGATGAGGACGCCTCAAATGCCTGCCAGTCTCCTTTACTCTCAGCAAGCGAGAGGACGTATGCCCACAGAAGAAGCGTGGGGTTATGGTATTGCAACCGCTGATGGCTGGCGGATGAACTCAAAGGAGTGTTGTTGGTTGTCAGGGGTACAACTTAGTGGCTGGTTGATTCTATACCGCGGGGGAGGGGGGGGGTCCAGAGGCCAAAGAAACGTTTGTGTACCTAAAATCGACCTCCAAGGTCGGCCCCTTTGATAAACTTCATTTTCTTCCGGAGGAAAGAGGTTCTGATGCGGGTGGGTGGGTGGGTGGGTGGGTGGGTGGGTGGGCCAACATCCCGGGGGGGGGGGGGGGCACTAGGCCACTGACGAGCCTATTGTCTTGCTGCATTTCTGTGCCGGCCGCGTCTTGTGCCCACATACAATACCTCAGCATTCCTTCGGGGGCAGGGGCACTTTAACCCCCCGGATCACTGGGCAAAGGCCTGGTACGACTGGTCTAGGCGGCAGCTGGGGAAAACATAGCACATGCGGAATGTAATGGTACTTATTTTTTGTTCCGGGATTGCTGACAACGGGCCCTCTTTATGGACCCCCCTTACATTGGTGCCATACAGGCAAGAAAGAGCCTTCTTTGCCCTTGACCCTTGAAATGTCACATACATTGTGGACACTATAGGGGGCTACCAGTCCCCGAATCCATGACGGTGAAGCATTGGGGGGTGCTCTTCTGCCAAATGGATGGGGGATTGAGATGGGGGGTAGAGTGTGTGTGTGTGTGTGCTGGTCCTCTCGGGTGGTGCATGTCCCTCCCCCCAACCCCCACAGGCGCTGCAGAAGCAGGTGGCGCTGATGGAGGACGAGCACGGGGCCCTGGAGGAGAAGGTGTCCACGGCGTCCGGTGAGATCTCCCTCCTGCAGCAGCAGGTCCGTGAGGCGGAGGCGGCGAAGGAGAAGCTGCAGAAGGAGGTCACGCAGCTCCGCTTCGAGAACAGCGCCGTGAAGCAGCTGATGTCCGACAAGAAGATCGAGGCGGACATCCTGCAGCACCAGATCCTGGAGATGCAGCACCAGAGCCACGCGGAGGACCACACGGAGCACCACCAGATGTTGCGGCAGATGTGGGACCTCAAGTCACAGGTCACGGCCCCCCGCGTGTCCGTCCCCCCGGGGGTCGCGGAGATGTGATGCACGAGATGCGGGTTGGGGGGGGGCGGATGGACCGGCAGCCCCACGGCTCATCGGCTCAGGTTGGCATCATCCTGCTCCAAGGGATGCATTCGAAGGGAAGGGGCCTCAGAGGTGGCCCCAGCAGCGGTTGGACAGGCGGTTGGAGGAGGTTGCCCAAGCGGTTGGGGGCGGTTACAAATGCCGTTGAAGCTGGCGCTTCCCGTACGGAGACAGGGCCCTGGAGGAGGGGGGGCTCGCCGCCTTTCCAATGCATCCCTGTCTTGCCCCCATGGCCTGCACTCCCCTACTGCTGCGTGCAAGGCTCCAGATCAGCAGGTGCGGTCCACAAGTGTGGCAAACACCCGCTGCAACCCACTCCATCCCTGACGCCCCTCCACCTTCCTGGGGCCCGGGAGACCGGGGGTTCCTCGGGTGGAGGGTGCGGGGCCGTGTGCCTCCGCGTTGGACGGTGTGCGTCTTGGCAAAGCCCCGTTTCTCGTGTGTTGGTCTGAATGTGTTGGAGGGACGGACTGTGCGAAGTTGCTGTGTCAGTGTGGCACAGTGTTGCAGTTCCTTGCGGATATGCTGCATTTCGGCACACGGGGGGGTGGACCCCCCCCCCCCTCCCCCCCTCCCCCGGCACAGGGGGGGGGGGCTGGACCCCCCCCCTCCCCCTTGGCACAGGGGGGGGTGGACCCCCTCCCCCCCCCTCCCCCCCCCCGCTCAAGCAAGTCCCTGGCTGGACCCCCTCCCCCCCCCTCCCCCCTCTGCTCACAGCACTGTCTCAGCAATTGATGACTTCCGATCACCCCATGTGGTCCGGCCATTGCAAGATTGCATTCACTATGCAGTGCCTCGGCAACAGACGACCGCAAAACCCCCAAAACCAGCTGCCAATCAGAAATCTGCACTGAATCAGCATTGTCTGAGGAATCAACGGCCATCAAACACGCAGTGTCGTGCACCTGGTTGAACAATTCCAAACAGTTTGCATTGGCGCAAAACCAATGTGGTGCACCCACTCGGAAAATCCCACGACTGTTGCACTGTGTCACAGAGTTTCCAAATGTGACAGGAGATGACTTCAAAATACCCAGCGCAGTCTGCCCAAGCACCGCCCTGCCCGCCTCCCCCCCCCCTCCCCCACAGCACTCACTAAGCAATCCCCTGGCCCGCCCCCCCCACTGCCCACCACACAACGCCTGCCGTACCGCGCTGCATCGGCCGCAGGTCGAGAGACTGCAGCATCAACTCGTGGAGGCCGAGACGGCGCGGGGGGGGCTCACGGAGGAGCTGGCGCAGGTGAAGCGGCAGCTGTCTGAGGCCGAGGCCAAGAGGCAGCAGTGCCACGTGCAGAACGCGGGGCTGCGCCTCGACAACGACAGCCTGCGGGAGCACACGGCGCATCATTCGCGGCAGCATGACCTGCAGACCCAACGCATACGGGCCCTGGAGGCCGAGAATCACAAGTGGCAGCAGAAGGTCTGCCGTGTGGTGCTGCTTTGAGGGAAAACCCAGCACCCCCTTTAACAATTCGGCACCAGGGAGGGGGGGGGGGTCACGGTTTCCTGCTATTTGTGAAGTCAATATGTAGTCAACAACTCAGGTCCGATGGTACCAGCTTGGCGGTGGTTCATAACGTACCGCTGCGATCCATTGCTCTGCGTGTTGGTGGCCTGCCCGCTGGCACCTCTGTGTCTCATTCTTGTGACAGAAAGGTACCTATGGTCTTTTAGGCCACTGACGAGCCAATTTTCTTTCTGCGCTTTGTGCTGATCATGTCTTGTGCCCACGTGCAATACCTCAGCATTCCTTCGGGGCTGCTGCTGCTGTGTGACGTCTTGAAGTGTTGCCTGGTGCCTGGTGGCATGCTCAGCTGCCTGGTACCAACTGGAATATCGTTGTAGGACCGTAGGTGTAGTGGACTGGACTCGTTTACTCGTTGTCTCTTTCGCTGCAGTGAAAGGCGCCCATGACATGTCACTGAAGATCTCTTCTTTCTTTGCTTTTGTCGTGTAACACCGTTCGTTGCTCGCCAGCGCAGAGTCATGCACACGCATCTGTTTCCCATAGTGGGGGGGGGGGGGCACATCCCCCCCCCCCCTGGACCCCCCCCCCCACCCCCGAAAAACATTGGCCCAAATTTTCTTCTGGGCCTTTGGCCAATGAAAAAAATTTCTCCGGCGCTTTTGGCGCCAGTCAGTTTAGACCAAAACTTTTCTTTGGTGCCTCTAAAAACTCAGCACCACCGGAGGGGGGGGGGGGGGACACCCACTGCTTTGCATCTCTGTGGCCCACCCACGGGCATCTTTGTGGCCCATGTTCTGTGACAGAAAGGTCCCCATGGTCTTATAGGCCACTGACGAGCCCATTTTCTTTCTGCGCTTTTGTGCTGTTTGCCGCCAGTGCACACGTGCAATAGCCCAGAGTTCCTTCGGGGGGGGGGGGGGGGGGGCAAGCACAGTGGGAAAGAAAACGTTGTCCGCGCACGTCGACAACGCACGCGCAGCGCGCACCACAACTCTGTTTTCTCTCAAAGGCGGACGGTTCGCCGGTTGGCCTTTCCGGTGTCCCGCACTTGGGCTGTGTGTTGTGGCGGTATGTCTCCGAACTGTGTGGCTGCCGGGGGAGTGCGGGGGCTGTGTGTGTGGGGCGGGCCGAGGGCGGTGCACTGGAGCCGACACCCGCCGGCTGCTCGCAGATCAACTCAAGAGAGTGGTGTGTTTCTCAAGGGTCCGCCTGGCAGTGCTGCAGTGCAGGAATGCGTGGCGGTGAAGCATTGGTGTGTGCTCTTCTGCCAAAGGGGTCCCGGGCTGAGATGGGGGTAGACAGCGTGTGTGACCGGCGACCAAAAATGTGGATGGGCTCGCGGATGTTGTCTTTTTATGGAGGAAGCTTCTCCGGTAGCGCATTGCCATTGGGCGGTGAAGGGGTTGTTGTGGGACGTATTAGAACGGCCGACAACCGCAGGAGGACCCAGATTTCATAGTGGGAAAAAATGAAAATTACAAAAGGAAATTGATTTGGGCTATTTTGTTACACAAACCATTGGGGTCCAGACCCGCCCACCCCGCTCCTCTCTTCTGATATGGCCCTCGGGGGGGGTACCTGGCACAGTGTCGAGGGTTCACTGCCGGTGGAAGCCATTTTGGTGCCGCAGGCTGCCCTGTTCGCACCGCAGGTCGAGGCACTGCAGCAGCAGGCGCTTGAGGCAGAGTCATCGTGCACGAAGCTGGCGGAGGAGCTGGGCCAGATCAAGTCTGAGCGGCAGCAGTGGGAGCACAGCCCGCTCCACTCGTGGGAGCATGAGACCCAGGCCCAGCGCATGAAGGCCCTGGAGGCCGAGAACCGCAAGTGGAAGGAGCAGGTCCGTGCGGTAACCCCCGATGCCGACGCCGGCGCTGATGCCCCTCTGGCAGGCCCACGCGGAGGCGGGCCGGGATGGCAGGGGACCGCTGGTTGGGTTGTGCTGTGCACTGGGACAGCCCGCTACCCAATGCTGCACGCTGGGGCCGCTCCCGGCCAGGGCCCGACCCCAAGAGAGCCCCCCCCTCAGGGATGGATTAGAACGGCCGTACACCGCAGGAGGAGGGCGGGGGGGGGGGGGGGGCGACCCCCCCCTGGACCCTCCTCCCCTTCCAATGTTTGGGGCTGACAGCCAAACTTTCTGCTTCGACGCCTTCGGTGCCAAGAGGATTGAAGCTTCAAAATTGTCAGCCCGCCTTCGGCGGGGGCCATAGGGGGACCCTGGGAGGAGGGGGGTGGTCCCAGCCAACCCCCCCCCCCCTACAACCCCTGAAACCGTGGAACACCCCTCGGGGTTGAACCCTCGCTGGCAGCCGCCCCCGTGATGCGGCACCACTGGAGAACATGGCCCTCAGATGTCGGAGGGCAGCAACATGGCCCCAAAGGGGGACGCACGCGCCATTGCACCGCCACGACTCCGCACCAACGGCGTGTGATCCGGCCCGGGCAGCGCACTCAATGCCTCAGGGCCGCCCGCCGCTTTCAGGTGCTCGGGGGGTGGGTGGACGGGGCGCTCTGCGGTCATCCTGTGGCCTCGGGGCGGCGGTGTTGGCGGAGTGGTCCATGCCTCGGACCCCCATCCTCCCGCATGGCGGTCAAGCACCACTGCGCCGGTGGTATTGGGGCATGGGTCGCCTCCTCTGCCACGGGCCGCCGGATTTAACCGTACCTGGGTTCGGCGTACCTATCGGCTCGGCGTACTTATCGGCTCGGCGTACTTTCGGCCAGCCGATCGGCCGGCCGAAAGTCCGGCCGTTCCTTCGGCCCGCCGACTCGGCCGGCCGAAGGTACGGCCGTACCTTCGGCTAGCCGATCGGCCGGCCGAAAGTACGGCCGTACCTTCGGCCGACCGATCGGCCGGCCGAAGGTACGGTTTAATCCGTCACCCCCCCTTGTACTAGGGCCACAGGCAAGGCGGTACACACAGAAGGCGGTGCACACACAAGGCGGAACACACAAAAGGCGGTTTGTGGCCACCGCAGGAGTCATGTTATTAAAGGGGCCACACGCAAAGCGGTACACACAGAAGGCGGTGCACACACAAGGCGGAACACACAAAAGGCGGTTTGTGGCCACCGCAGGAGTCATGTTATTAAAGGGGCCACACGCAAAGCGGTGCACACACAAGGCGGAACACACAAAAGGCGGTCTGTGGCCACCGCGGGAGTCATGTTATTAAAGGGGCCACAGGCAAGGCGGTACACACAGAAGGCGGTGCACACACAAGGCGGAACACACAAAAGGCGGTTTGTGGCCACCGCAGGAGTCATGTTATTAAAGGGGCCACACGCAAAGCGGTACACACAGAAGGCGGTGCACACACAAGGCGGAACACACAAAAGGCGGTTTGTGGCCACCGCAGGAGTCATGTTATTAAAGGGGCCACAAGCAAAGCGGTGCACACACAAGGCGGAACACACAAAAGGCGGTCTGTGGCCACCGCGGGAGTCATGTTATTAAAGGGGCCACAGGCAAGGCGGTACACACAGAAGGCGGTGCACACACAAGGCGGAACACACAAAAGGCGGTTTGTGGCCACCGCAGGAGTCATGTTATTAAAGGGGCCACACGCAAAGCGGTACACACAGAAGGCGGTGCACACACAAGGCGGAACACACAAAAGGCGGTTTGTGGCCACCGCAGGAGTCATGTTATTAAAGGGGCCACAAGCAAAGCGGTGCACACACAAGGCGGAACACACAAAAGGCGGTCTGTGGCCACCGCAGGAGTCATGTTATTAAAGGGGCCACAGGCAAGGCGGTACACACAGAAGGCAGTGCACACACAAGGCGGAACACACAAAAGGCGGTTTGTGGCCACCGCAGGAGTCATGTTATTAAAGGGGCCACAGGCAAGGTGGTACACACAGAAGGCGGTGCACACACAAGGCGGAACACACAAAAGGCGGTCTGTGGCCACCGCAGGAGCCATGTTATTAAAGGGGCCACAAGCAAAGCGGTGCACACACAAGGCGGAACACACAAAAGGCGGTCTGTGGCCACCGCAGGAGTCATGTTATTAAAGGGGCCACACGCAAGGCGGTACACACAAAAGGCGCTGCACACACAAGGCGGAACACACAAAAGGCGGTTTGTGGCCACCGCAGGAGTCATGTTATTAAAGGGGCCACAGGCAAGGTGGTACACACAGAAGGCGGTGCACACACAAGGCGGAACACACAAAAGGCGGTCTGTGGCCACCGCAGGAGTCATGTTATTAAAGGGGCCACACGCAAAGCGGTGCACACACAAGGCGGAACACACAAAAGGCGGTCTGTGGCCACCGCAGGAGTCATGTTATTAAAGGGGCCACAGGCAAAGCGGTACACACAGAAGGCGGTGCACACACAAGGCGGAACACACAAAAGGCGGTCTGTGGCCACCGCAGGCGTCTTGTTATTAATATACAGGGGGGGGGGGTTGTTAGTATATGGGGGTATTCCTACAAGGGGGGGTGACGGATTAAACCGTACCTGCGGCCAGCCGAAAGTACGGCCGTACCTTCGGCCATTTTTTCGGCCAAAACAAGGGGGGGGTGACGGATTAAACCGTACTTTCGGCCGGCCGATCGGCCGGCCGAAAGTACGCCGAGCCGATAAGTACGCCGAGCCGATAGGTACGCCGAACCCCAGGTACGGTTTATTCCGGTGAGCTCTCTGCCACTGTCCCGGGGTAAGTGCCCGCCACAGCACTCGCAAGTCTGGCGCAGGCCGCGGCTCAGTGGCGACCGTGACCTGTACCCACGGGGGGTGTCTCCCGCAGCCCAGATGGGTTGTTTGCGCAACAGGAGCGGGAGCCCATCAGGGGCAGACCAGCCGTGAGGGGGAAAAGGACATATGGTGGACGGCCCGGACAGCGCGTGGAGGAACAGGGCACGTGGGCCGCACAGAAACACAGCGAGGCAGGCTATGGATGGCCTGTGGACAGAGGTGTGTGGACAGCAAAAACAGTCAAACGACCCCGGCAACAACCAGCACATCCTCAATACGCCAATTATTGGGCGCCGCTGACACGCAAACGGCACATCCCGCCGCATTCAGCACAGCCCCAACACACCAACCACGGCGCTCCGCGAACGCGGAAACGACACCAGCAGGAGCACCGGCCGCACCGGCCAACAGAACGCAGCGACCCGACGCAACATGCAAAGGGACGAACGGGTGACTGTCCAGGGCCCCGTAAAGAAACAACAACCCGACGGAATGTCACACGGGGGGGGGGGTCAGAGGCCTAAAAAAAGTTGTGTACCTACGATCGACCCCCATTCGGGCCTCTTTGATAAATTGCATTTTTCCGTGAGGAACAATTTTCTGATGTGGCGGGGGCGGGCGCGCGGGCGGTTGGGTGGGTCAGGCGGTGCAGCCCAGGCTGCCATTCCCCCCCCCCCCTGGTCAATGGCACAGGGCAACAGCCCCGTCTCCGGGACGGCCGACCCCCGGAGTAGTCAAACAGGACAAGTCATCCGGGGGCTCCGTTGACACAACCAAAACACGTTCGGGCCCACAGAGGGTCAGAATGAGCAGTGGCGAGAGGCCAATAGGCGCCACCAAAGGCAACCAAACCAACACCATGGCCTCATGCCAACCCCCCCTCCCCCCCCGGGAGGTAAGCCGTGGCCTCGTCTGGCGGCGCTCGGTAGTAGAGCGGGCAAGGCCAATAGGCATGGGTAAGGGTCATCAAGGCAGCATACAACCGCACTCGGGGCCCCTCCAACCCAGGGATGCAGTAGAAGGGAAGGCACCAGAGGCCCCAGAGGCGGTTAGGCAGGCGGTCGGAGGGGGTTGCCAAGGCGGTTGGGGGCAGCTACTGTCGGCCACAAATGCCATTAAGGCTGGCGCCTGGCGTCAGGGGGACAGTGGCTGGGCATAGGCTGGGCGCCCTGGAGGGGGGGGGGGGGGGCTACCTCCCCCTCTTCCAATGCACCCCTGCTCCAACCCCCCGCGGCATCCGTCGCAGCCCCCCCGCCGCCGCAGCCGGCCCCCCACTCCCCTGATTCCAGGTTTCGGCCGCCAAGATCGAGCTGGGGCGGCTGCAGAAGCAGCTGCTGGACACCGAAGGGTCCAACCTGCGATTCCAGGAGCAGTTCATGGACATGCGGACGGAGAACAGCGTGCTGCGGGAGGAGATCCTGGACATGCGGGGGGAGGAGCAGCGCGCCGTGCAGCAGCTGGCGGGGGTGAAGGCCGAGCGGGACCAACTGCAGAAGCACGCGATGAACAAGACCATCGAGCACAAGCGGTTGTTGGAGCAGGTGTTGTGTTCGGGGGGGGGGCGATGTGTTTGGGGGTGCAGTGCCATGAGGGGATCGACGTCCATGGGACATGGCTGTGTCATGGCTGTGTCATGGCTGTCGGGGATGCAGCCGGCCTTGGTCGTGTGGGACCACGTAGTTCTTGCTCTTGTGTGTAGCAGGCGATGCTGCAGCCGTCTCTGTGGGGGGTCTGATGGTGTCCTGTTGCATTCCTCGTCGAATTTATGAAGAGCGCAGAAGATTTGCTGCTGAGTGGTATCGTTTTTGTAAAGTGTGTGTAAGATGAGTGTCCCGATGCATGGGATTGTAGACCCTGTGCCACGGGTTGCCATGTTATGGGCTTGATGATGGTTGTAAGGGTGTGAATGCGGCAACTGTGGTTGTGGATGCGGATGATGTAGACTTCGAAGATGCAGCCACGACTTTGTCATGGTTGGCAATGCACTTGTTACTGCAGTGCCAAGCTCCTCAAGTGTAGTGCTGCTGAGCGTCCCAGTGCATGTGTCTGGAGATGATGCCACCACGCGGCGGCGGATTGTCATTGTGACCGAGAGCGCGACAATGCCTGGCGCGCCAGGGGAAGGGGGAATGCCATGCACGCAGTGCGAAGTTTTGGATGTCGGCAAATACTCGCACCCCAGCTACCTTTTGGTGGTAAAACATTGATCCTGTGCCCTTGGTTTCCTATAAAGGAAAAGTGCTTCCATAAACCGTCAAATATTTTTGGATTGTTCATTTTTCTGAAATGGATTCCGAGGAAATAATACGGTCACCATCAACCGTGTTACTTGGGTGAGTATCCCAGCCTCTGCGTGCGCAGTATGCACGCAGTGCCCACGCAGTGCCCACGCAGTGCAAGAACTTGGCCAGGGTTTGGAACAGGGCACTCCATTGGCAAGTTGTCCATGAACACCATGCGATGCCCAGGGCAGGGCCGCAGCAGCAGGCGGCCCGCGGACGGGCCTCATCCATGCACATGTGTCCGAGAGCTGAATCCCTCAAACCCTCCCAAAGTGCAGATGGCAAAGCATTTCATTTACAACTTCCGGACAAACTGTACACGCCGCACCCCAAACCCCTGGGGGCAGGTCCCAAAGGCACGGGGGTCTGTACCCCCGTTGCACCTGCCACTCAGGGGGGGGGGGGGGGGGCAGGGGGCTGTCCTCGGCCTTGAACAGGTCTTCATATCAGAAGCGGTCGGTGCCGGCAGGGCGGGTGATGGCCAACCGACGGCGGTCGGCCGATGACCGACCGCAGTCACTCGTAGGGCAGTTACTGTTTGTTACAAATGCCATTGAAGCCGGCGCTTGCCGTCAGGGGGACAGTGGCTGGGCATAGGCTGGGCGCCCCGAAGAGGGGGCGGGGGGGCGGGGATACCTCCCCCCCTTCCAATGCACCCCTGCGCTCTCCCCCCCCCCCTCCACCACCGCCCAGTGCCTCGGAACCTCCGGGCGTGGCCTCACACAACCGCCCGCAGGTCGCAGAGTTGCGGGAGGAGATTGTGCGGCTGCAGCGGGTGTTGCCCGACGCCGAAGAGTTGGCCGGGGAGGCCAAGGCATTGAGGCAGGAGCTCGACGACTCGCAGGCGGAGGCGCGGCGCCTGCAGACGCGGATTGCGGAGGTGACGGCGGACAACGCACGCCTGCAGGAGGAGCTCTGCAGTCGTCAGGTCTGCGGATGTGGGGGAGGGGGGGCAGAGGCAGGGATGCATCAGAAAGGGACGGGGCCTCCGAAGCGGCCCCAGATGCCGTTAGGCTGGCGGTTGGAGGAGGTTGCCGAAGCGGTTGGGGGCGGTTACTGTCGGTTACAAATGCCGTTGAGGCCGGCACTTGAGGTCAGGGGGCCAGGAGGCGGGAGGCGTGCGGAGGACCCCACCGCAAACAGCTTGGCCGCTGACGGTTTGGTCCATATGTCCGTGGAGGAGCTAAGGGAGCGGAACAAGAAGACAGTGTTGATGGCGGTGCTGATCGTGTATGCGCTAACGGAGCAGCGCGAAGAGGAGATGCCTGCGACCGTGGCATGGACCATCTCCAAACACGAGATATGGCAACAATGCGGTTATGATGTGTTCTGCACGACAGTGGCTGGGCGTAGGCTGGGCACCCTGGAGGGGGGGGGGGGGTACAACCAGACGGAATGTCACACAGGGGGGTACTTCACCCCCTTTCCAATGCATCTCTGGGGGGGGGGGGGAGGACAGGCAGTCTCAGTGGTCCGCTCCCCATGTCCCCGCTCCTCCCCCCCGCCTGATCCGATGGCGGTCCCCTGTGCACAACAGCAGCTTTGCCCCTCCACAGGCCGATGCCCTCCTTCATGTGACGTGCGAGGGGCCTGGGCCCCCAATTCCACCACAAACCTGCGGTGGACCCGCCGCCCACCTGCGAGGCCTTCATGGCCAAGAGGGGGGTCCGGCCGGCCCCAGTGCCGGGCTGCGGGGTCCGCGAACTCTCCTTCTCCGAGTACAGAGACCGCCCGCCTGGCCAATGGCCTGATGCCTGGACATCCCCCCCCCCCCCAATGCGGTACGTTCAACGTGCCGCATCCCCCCCCCCCCCCTGGCCCACTCCACCCTCCTCATCCGTTGCCGATTGTATCATATTCCATCACATCCGAGGCTGTTGCCGTTTGAATGATGTTTGAGGCCATTGCACCCTCCGTACTTCACGGGCCAAGGGCCGAGTGAATGGGAAGCCCACCACCTCTGCCACAGGAGTGGCCACCGCAGGGGCCGTCCGCCGCAATCGTGGGCAGTTCACCAAATTTTCCGCGCTCCCCTGCCCCCCCCCCCCCCTCTCTCCCCTGCCAATGCCCCCCAAGCACGTCACACAACAGGCGTGGCACCGGGCAGTGGGTCCTGCACGCTCCCCATCCGGCCTCGTTTATCAGAATGAAGTTGCAAAGGGGGGGGGGGGCGGTCCGGGGGGGGGGGGGGTGCGAAGTCGCGTGGGTGGGTCTCATCCAACCCCCCCCCCCCTCCTATGAACGAGGCCTGCCCCCCATCCGGTCCTGTGTGGAACACGCCGGCTGCCGCCTCCCGGCGATGCACCGCCCGCCAGGAGGGTGGACGGCCACGCAATGTGAGGGAGCGGACATTCCCCGTCCGTGGCGTTGCACGGCGTGTGCATGTCCTCCCGCCCCCCCCCCTGCACGGCCCCCCAGGAGGAGCTGCGGGACGCCACGAAGCAGAACGCCGGGCTGCGGCAGGAGGTGGTCAACGCGCAGGAGGAGTGCAGGACTTGGCAGCAGCAGGTCTGTGGAGGGGGGGTATTGTGGGGGGCGGTCTGTGAGGGCTGGGGTGGTGTGTGTGTGTGTGTGTGTGTGTGTGTTCCCTGGGCATGAAAGGACTGCTGCGACGTTCAGTGTCATTCTCTTCCCCTCCCAGGTTAGTGATACACGATCAGGATGCCTAGTTTAATGCCTGTGACTCCTTGCGGATGATATCATACATTCCCGTACCCTGTTTCTCGTATCACTGCAGAAAGGCGCCTAGCCTTATGACTTCATGACAGCTTCAATGCTTTTGCCCTGCTTTGTGCTGTTTTGATTGCTCACTGGCCTGACGAGGTGTTCTGGGTGCCATCCGATCCGCAGTGCTCGTGCTAAGCAACAGTGGTCTTATCGTTTGGTTCCTGCACAAGTGTGTGTGTGTGTGTTGGTGCTGAGGAGGGGCGGCAGTACCTCATTGGCACACGGCTGGGGCTGTGGCAGGGCTGGGGCGGTCCTTTCAGGGACGAGATGGTTCTTTTGTGTCTTCCCCCGGAGGACGGCCGGAGTGGATCGGTGGCCGGATCCCGTTGTCCGACGGCGGTTGATGGCCGACCACAGCCACTCGTCCACCGGCGCTCTGCGGAGGTCCGAGGGGACAAGGGGCCGGCGGTTCTACATGTTTTGTTATCGGTGTTAAGGACAGCCCGGGGCTGTGGCTCATTGCCACGGGGCCTGTGGCCATGGATCACGTCCCCGTCAGCCCCCAGAAACTTGCAATCCCCCAATTGGGGATTGGGGACAGCGTTGATGACGGTGACCCCCCCGGAGGCATTGACCGCCGACCCATACCGATGCGCCCTCGCGTTGCCGAGCCGCCGCGACGAAGCGGGAGGGAGTGCCAATGGATACTTGGCAAACCACCCGCCCAGGGGCCTGGGCTCGGGCGGTCGGGCGAGGGAATGCCGACCCTTGACCCTGTGGTCAGACGGTGGGGGGCTTCAACTCAGGCTATTGCTTAAGGACAACCCTGACCCCCCCCCCCCCCATTTGGAGGGGGAGAGGGTGGTCAGAGGCCAAAAAAAAGTTTGTGTACCTGAAATCGGCCTCAAATTTCCGGCACCTTTGATAAATTTCACTTTTCGCCGGAGGTGCATTTTTCTGATGTGGGGGGGTGGGGGGGGGCGGCCGGGGCTGGCCAGGTCCCCGAACAACCCCCCCCCCCCTGTATTGGTCTCAACAGGTCTCGATTTACCGATGGTTATAAAGCGCGGCCGGTGTGATCCGGCCCGGTTTACCGATAGGTTTACCATGTACACCGGTACAGATGGCTGTGTATTCGATAGGTTTACCATATACACCGGTACAGATGGCTGTGTATTCGATAGGTTTACCATATACACCGGTACAGATGGCTGTGTATTCGATAGGTTTACCATGTACACCGGTACAGATGGCTGTGTATTCGATAGGTTTACCATATACACCGGTACAGATGGCTGTGTATTCGATAGGTTTACCATATACACCGGTACAGATGGCTGTGTATTCGATAGGTTTACCATATACACCGGTACAGATGGCTGTGTATTCGATAGGTTTACCATATACACCGGTACAGATGGCTGTGTATTCGATAGGTTTACCATATACACCGGTACAGATGGCTGTGTATTCGATAGGTTTACCATATACACCGGTACAGATGGCTGTGTATTCGATAGGTTTACCATATACACTGGTACAGATGGCTGTGTATTCGATAGGTTTACCATATACACCGGTACAGATGGCTATGTATTCGATAACGGAGCACCCCAACCAAGAAGGGGACACAAACTGCTGTGCGAGAACCCCCGAACTAATGGCTGACAGTGTCTACGGCGGGGACATTCAGTCGATCGTTACCGACCATTGATCCCCATAGGGGGGGGAGGGGGGCACTCAGCAATGGCCTGCCTCTATTGCCTCTGTTCAGGCGGCGGACTTGAAGGCGGACCATGACCGCCTCGAAGAGCAGCTGTTGGCAAACGATCAGGTCTGCCACAAAATGCAGCACCGCATGACGGAGCTGATGGACGCCCAAGCTGCACCCCCACCGTCCAACCTGCAGGTGCGATGCGTGCCCTCCTGGGGGGACTGTGGTGTGGGGGACTGCAGGCTGTTGTCCCAGTCTGGCCACGCCCCCCCTCTGGAGACCAGCACTGGACGCAGGACTGCACCTGGTTTGGCCTTGAAGGCAGCCCATCAAAGAGGACCCCCCGATTCCCCCCCCCCCAAAGCAGAAGTCGGCTTGGCATAAATCGGTTAGTATACCTCTGGCGCTGAAGGTGCCGAAAAATTTTTTGAGCATGGAAGATGGTCAATTTTATTCAGCACCCAATTGCATGGCAAATGATCACTTTTCTGAACCCCCTCGACGCGCTGATTCCAAAAATCCCATTTTCGTGATCTGCCGAGTTTGGGGTCCGGGTCATCTCTGAGGCCCGGGGGTCAGTCTCGGTAGGATTTTGCGGGGCCCGTCAATTGCGCCCCCTTTTTTGGGGGGGAGGGGGGCTAGCCAGAGGGCTGTATCGACCACCCCCGCCCCTCCGGAGTTGAAAACCCACCCACCCCAGTGGCGACCACGCAGGGGCCTGTCAAGGCACTTGGTTTGTGCTGCGGTGTATTGCTACTCTTGTTGCGTGCACTGCTATCAGGTCCCATGTCTCCGAGGAATCCCGGTCCCCTCTTTCCCAGGCCACATTGTGCGAGAACGAGACCCTGAAGGAGCTCATGGCCAATGCACAAAGTAAGACCAAGCAGTTGCAGATGCAGAGCGTCACAATGCAGAACAATTTCCGCGACTTGCAACAGGAGAACGATGACCTGAAACAGCAAGTCCCTAAGCTGCAGCAGCAGAATGATCGGCTCTCAGCCCAGAACCAAGAGCTGCAGGTGCAAACTGCAAGCACATGCATCTCTCTCTCTCTCTCTCTCTGTGTGTGTGTGTGTGTGTGTGTGTGTGTGTGCTCAAGTTTTTCTTTGTTGGATGTTACACCTGACGACGCTCGGTACACCCAGGCTGCTTTTTCTCCGCTCTTTGCAACCCCTCCCCCCCCCCCCAGACCAAAGTGACCATCGTGGGAAAAAACGAAATTTACCATTGGAAAAATCTGGTTGGGCCACTTTTGGTACGAGTACAGGGATAAAAGGGTTCTCTCGATCACATCGATGGGCTAGGTCATGGTCGGCTCATAAGTGGCGTGCCGATGGGAGATCTGATGCTGCAATATATCCACAGCCTATTCAAATCAATGAAAAACTGATCAAATCGAACCAACATTAAATCTGAGGATCTGAGTTTTGACGAAGATGACGACGACGATCCAAATATTGATTCCACTTTTGACCGCGTCGCACTACTCGCTATGAATGTCTGCTTGTGGCGGATCCTTGAGGGGTCGATGTTGAGACGTCCGGGACCCACTCCTCCGCCGATTGCGGGGGCTTTGTTGGCCCAACAAATTCGCACTTTGTCACCGGGGAGAGGGTGCAACTCACCGCTCCTGCAACCCCCGCCCGTGTGAGGCCCTGTCCCAACCCAATCCACTCCGAATCCCCCCCCACAACAAGCGCCTCACAAACATTCCGCTGTGCGTTCCACACCACAATGCACACCCATGGCCCGTAGCGGCCGCCACACTCATATGTGCCAACGCCCAGCACCCACTTGTGTTTGGCACCGGACGCTGCAAGCCCCCAGCCATAGGCTAACACTAGAAGAGAGGAGGGAGGGGGGGGGGGGGTCTGAGACCCAAAGATTGGGCCGAACACACAAACAACGTGGCAAGAAAGGGAAAAGCCGACGCAGCCATGGGGAACTCTAGCCCCCATTCCTGTTTGCCTCGTAAGGGGGGGTGATGCTAATCCCAACCCTTGGGCAAGGCGTGAAGCCCCGTCCCAAGGGGTGCAGCCCTTTGCCGTTGCCCTACCCTGCCCCTAAAGCGAGGAAGGTTGGGGGGCCTGTAGACTGGTGAAAAGTACCCTCGGAAACCGAGGCAAGTAGACCAACCGGGGAGGTAATCAAACAGTCAACAAGACAATGGGGGTGCCTTTCCTCCGGCGCCTTTCCTCCGGCGCGCTGTTTGGATAATTATCCCAGAACAGAGGAAGTCGAGTGGTACATACATATGGGCGTGTAATGGCACGTAATGTACACCCCTACATCCCCTTTTCCCTGATTGATTTCTTTGCAACGTTTCCCTTTGGGCCACTTCCCCGGGTGCAGTTGTTGCCCATCCCCAATGTGGAACGGGCTGCTGCACAAATCTAGCGCCGGAACAGAAAAAAAATGTGGAACGGGCCATGTACAACAACAACAACCACAACCACAACCACAACCACAACCACAACCACAACCACAACCACAACCACAACCACAACCACAACCACAACCACAACCACAACCACAACCACAACCACAACCACAACCACAACCACAACCACAACCACAACCACAACCACAACCACAACAACCACAACAACAACCACAACAACAACTACTACCACCACCACCACAACAACAACAACCACAACAACAATCACAACGACAACCACAACAACCACAACAACAAAAACTGCAAGAACAACAACAACAGCAACAACGATTTGCATTTCCATCACACAGGGCCTCATTACGGTGATGCAGCAAAGGCTACGTGGAGGCTCAAGTCATGGACTGCACCCAGAGGACCCCTCAGCTGCCGGCGGCACAGAGCCTGCGGAGGCCTCAGAAGACGCCACTGAGAATTGCCCAGAAGTTGTGGGTATCGACCAGGTGATGCAGCAGGACCTCTTGCAGGTTTGCTTTGTGGCGGTTCGGGCATCGTCTGTTCCTTCGTTGCACTAAATTGCCCTTGTCCACACTTCCATGGCACCGTCCACACCAGTGACACCCTCGGCACTGCCACTGCCTGGAAGGGTGGATTACATGTCACAAGCTGCAAGTTGGTGCAAGCAGCAGACTACTTCCATACCCCCCATACAGCACACGTCAAACATACAGACTACTTCCATACCCCCCATACAGCACACGTCAAACATACAGACTACTTCCATACCCCCCATACAGCACACGTCAAACATACAGACTACTCCCATACCCCCCATACAGCACACGTCAAACATACAGACTACTTCCATACCCCCCATACAGCACACGTCAAACATACAGACTACTTCCATACCCCCCATACAGCACACGTCAAACATACAGACTACTTCCATACCCCCATACAGCACACGTCAAACATACAGACTACTTCCATACCCCCCATACAGCACACGTCAAACATACAGACTACTTCCATACCCCCCATACAGCACACGTCAAACATAAGACTACTTCCATACCCCCCATACAGCACACGTCAAACATACAGACTACTCCCATACCCCCCATACAGCACACGTCAAACATACAGACTACTTCCATACCCCCCATACACCACACGTCAAACATACAGACTACTTCCATACCCCCCATACAGCACACGTCAAACATACAGACTACTTCCATACCCCCCATACAGCACACGTCAAACATACAGACTACTTCCATACCCCCCATACAGCACACGTCAAACATACAGACTACTTCCATACCCCCCATACAGCACACGTCAAACATACAGACTACTTCCATACCCCCCATACAGCACACGTCAAACATACAGACTACTTCCATACCCCCCATACAGCACACGTCAAACATACAGACTACTTCCATACCCCCCATACAGCACACGTCAAACATACAGACTACTTCCATACCCCCCATACAGCACACGTCAAACATACAGACTACTTCCATACCCCCCATACAGCACACGTCAAACATACAGACTACTCCCATACCCCCCATACAGCACACGTCAAACATACAGACTACTTCCATACCCCCCATACAGCACACGTCAAACATACAGACTACTTCCATACCCCCCATACAGCACACGTCAAACATACAGACTACTCCCATACCCCCCATACAGCACACGTCAAACATACAGACTACTTCCATACCCCCCATACAGCACACGTCAAACATACAGACTACTTCCATACCCCCCATACAGCACACGTCAAACATACAGACTACTTCCATACCCCCCATACAGCACACGTCAAACATACAGACTACTTCCATACCCCCCATACAGCACACGTCAAACATACAGACTACTTCCATACCCCCCATACAGCACACGTCAAACATACAGACTACTTCCATACCCCCATACAGCACACGTCAAACATACAGACTACTTCCATACCCCCATACAGCACACGTCAAACATACAGACTACTTCCATACCCCCATACAGCACACGTCAAACATACAGACTACTTCCATACCCCCCATACAGCACACGTCAAACATACAGACTACTCCCATACCCCCATACAGCACACGTCAAACATACAGACTACTTCCATACCCCCCATACAGCACACGTCAAACATACAGACTACTTCCATACCCCCCATACAGCACACGTCAAACATACAGACTACTTCCATACCCCCCATACAGCACACGTCAAACATACAGACTACTTCCATACCCCCCATACAGCACACGTCAAACATACAGACTACTTCCATACCCCCATACAGCACACGTCAAACATACAGACTACTTCCATACCCCCATACAGCACACGTCAAACATACAGACTACTTCCATACCCCCATACAGCACACGTCAAACATACAGACTACTTCCATACCCCCATACAGCACACGTCAAACATACAGACTACTTCCATACCCCCATACAGCACACGTCAAACATACAGACTACTTCCATACCCCCATACAGCACACGTCAAACATACACGCACACAGCGGGAGCACATCGCCTGGGCCAGCCAGGAGGTTCTACACGGGCGGGGTGGCCGGCAGGGGGGGAGGTGGCTGAGGGGCTGACATGCCCTTTGGTGATGGGGCGGACCACCCAGCGCTGCGCCAGATGTGCCTTCTGTGCAGTGGACCCCCCCTTGGCTGTTTGACTGTCATAGCGACCCCCTTCTTACCACAATCCGTGTCACCCCTCCCCAACCTTTGGCGTAAGTGTACAGGACCTTAATAGGATCGTGGCCTCTGTACTGCAATACCCCTTGACCATTCTTTCGCACGAGGGCCTGAACCAGGGCGGTCCTTAAGGGACCAGATTTTTTTTTTTTGCTAAGGACCGCCCCAAGGGACCACCAACCGCCAACCGCCAACTCCCATCAACCGCCAACCGCCACCAACCGCCAACCACCAACCGCCACCAACCGCCAGCCACCAATCGCCAACCACCAACCGCCACCAACCGCCAGCCACCAACCGCCGCCAACCGCCAGCGGCGACCAACCGCCAACTGCCAACCACTGCCAACCGCCACCAACCACCAATCACCAACCACCAACCGCCGCCAACCACCACCAACTGCCACCAACCGCCAGTTGCCAACTGCCAACAGCCAACCGCCACCAACCGCCAACCGCCAACCGCCACCAACCATGGTTGAGCACATGGAGTGCCCGCGGGCTTTTTTGGGAAAATTGGTTCCGGAACACTTTTTTTTTTCCCGTTAAGGACCGCCCTGGCCTGAACTGCGGCTGCCCTGGTTATTACAATGGTCACACACGCACGCGCGCGCACACACACAGCGGACCAGCAGCGGATACGCAAAGAACAATTATCTCATTAAATGCACCCGGGCGGGCCTCGGTGGCCTGAGAAATGCGTGTGCCACCAACACAACAGACCACAGTGCACGACATGTGCCCCTGTGGACAGGGGGCTGCGGCACTGTTGTGCCAGGGCCCATGCCAAGGACCACCTGCACATGGCAGCCACACAAAAGGGGGCCAGCATGCCCTAGACCCGAGCCGCAGAACGCTGGGACACCCCCAAAACATATTGTGGACATCTTGCAGGGGGCTCAGTGGCTCATGGCCTACCCTCGATAAGCCCTTGACAAGCCCTTGACAAGCCCTTGACAGAGCCCTTGACAAGCCCTTGAAAAGCCCTTGACAAGCCCTTGACAAGCCCTTGACCGAGCCCTTGACAAGCCCTTGACAAGCCCTTGACAGAGCCCTTGACAAGCTCTTGACAAGCCCTTGACAGGCCCTTGACAAGCCCCGGACAAGCCCTTGACATAGCCCTTGACAAGCTCTTGACAAGCCCTTGACATAGCCCTGTGTCCTGGCATGTGTGGGCGATGCCATCTTCGTCCGCTTCTATGCAACGGAATATTTCCGCCCCGTAAGGACGGCCCTGTACCACGCTAAGCTGTACCATGCCCCGCTGTAACGCACCATCATCCCATGCCCTGCACCATGCCATGCCATGTCTTGCCATATCATTCCATTGCATACCATGCCATGCCTTACAATGCCATGCCAATGCCATGCAAAGTCACCATCCGCACTCCACATTATCCCATCTCATTCCATCTCATCCCATTCCACACCACACCATTCTCTGATGCAGGATATTCCACAGCATGCAGCATCAGTTGCGACAGAACTCCTGGACCCTCTCCCCAGCCACGATCTTGCTGCAGTCACAGTCCCCGCAGAGCCGTTGCAGGTCGAGGATAGCTCCAGCGTGGTCTCAGAGGCTGCACCTGACCTTGTGGTACTGCAAATAGATGGAGACTCCGAAGGATCAAGCACCGATGCACCAGAGGCCTCAGTAGATTCGGATGCCGATGCAGCGAGGGCCCTGCCAGATGACGGCCCGGGACTTGTTGGGGTAGACTAGGGGGTGCATGACCCAGCGCTGGGACGAAGCGTGTGGCATGCGAAGTGCGTAGCATGGCCGTAGTCCTAGTCCCTGAGGTGGTTGGACATGGCTTCAGCCATTGTTGCCCCCCACCCGTTGAAAAAAACCCAACCTCCCAAGCGCCACAAGAACTGCCCAGCCCCACTTGGGGTCCACATTGCAACAACCGCAAGGTTCAGGGCCAACATACAGGCTCAGCGTCTGCATCCAAAACCAGGGCGGATTTTTAACCCCCGGGGTCTACCCTAACCAGGCAAATGCTGCGCGGTTTCGGTCTGATGGGGGGCTGTGGGGTTTAGGGCTAACCCCCTCCCCCCTGACCAATAAACCGGTGACTCCCGAGGGACTGACCCCTCTTTTTGGCACAGCCATTGTCCGCAGCATGGCATTCGGCCCTTCTCTCAGTGCAACCCACAGTGCCAGGGATGTGTGTCTGAGCCCAGCATGCTTGGGTACAGGACATGTGTCTGAGGTTTGACCAGGGGTTTCCAGAGACAACCGTGTCCTTTTTTTCTCATTTCAGCAAAGTTCAAACCCCCGTTTCCTGACCTCGGCCATTTGGAAGGGGGAAAAAAGGTTTGTGCCGGGGTTGAGGGTGTGGGGGGGGTGATCGGAGCCTCCTAAAGGAGGGGCTGGGGAGGAGGTTGGGAAAGGTAGTGCATGATTGCTAATCACGGCATTGGTGTTTGTTGTGAATCGCTCACCTTGGCAAACGATGGATACCCCTTGGCAAGTGGGACGATGAACACCTTGTTGGCCGTTCCATTTAGTGTGATTCAACCAAAGGGTTTTGGTGCCAAAGGCGTTAGGAGGGAAAACATTGACAACAACTTCCCAACATACGTAGGGGAAGTATTAGCGCGCCGGGCATTCCCCGCCCGTGCCTGTTTTTGCCCCCTCTCACCAAACAATCTGGAGTACCTTCTTGCAGTGTCTTAAGAATCCGGTCCATCCTTTGCACCCAGTTTATGATGATGGCAAGGGTGGTGGTTGGAAGTGGTGCAAATGACATTTTGTGTTGTTTAATTCTCATATTTTGGCTTATGGAACGTGCTTTGCACGGAAGGTTTGCGGTCTAGTGCAGTCTACTTGGGGGACTTCCCTAGGTGAGGATAAACATGGGACTAGAGTAGGATTCTTAATACAAAGGTAGCGCACCGGGCAAACATTCCCCCGTACACTCAAAATACCTCAGTGGTTTTCATTGGTCCCTCAGTGGTTTTCATGGGTCCCTCGGTGGTTTTCATTGGTCCCTCAGTGATTTTCATTGGTCCCTCACTGTTTTCTCGGACTCCCTCTTTTATATTTTTGATGGGCGTGATGGAGTTATTCATTGTGATATTCACATTGGCCCTTTGGACATATCTTTTCTTTTGTTTTGCTAATACGGTGCTGCGTATTGTGGCCCCTTTAGATGTTCTTTCTTATGGCTTCTCACACATGCCCCTTAGACCCACCCTTTCTATCTTAACATACGGCATCTTGGACTCACTCCTTCACCGTTTATCGTGGTCTTGGATGTCATTCTTTATGGTATTCACGTTGGCCTTTTGGACACATCTTTTCCATACCGGCGCTAATACGGCCTCTTTTCCCTATCGCTTCTCACACTTGCCAGTTGGACACACTCTTTCTCTATTTTGGCAATACGGCCATTGGACTCACTACCGCAGTGTTACACGGTATGGTATGGTTTTCACATTGGCCTTTAGACCTATATTCTCCTTTATTTTGCCAATAGGGTGGTGCCCATTGTGGCCCCATGGTTGTTATTCCCTATGGCTTCTCACACTTGCCTGTTGGACACACTCTTTCTCTATTTTGGCAATACGGCCATTGGACTCACTCTTTCACCGTCACGCGGTATGGTGTGGTTTTCACATTGGCTTTTAGACATATATTTTCCTTTATTTCGCCAATACGGTGGTGCCCATTGTGGCCCCATGGATGTTATTCCCTATAGCTTCTCACACATTCCCTTTGGACTCACTCTCTTCCATTGCGTCATGGATGTTATTGCCTATGGAATTCACATTGGCCTTTTGGACCCATCTTTTCCATCGAATATGGAGCTGCTGATTGTGTGGATGTTAGCCCTTATGGCTTCTCACACTAACACACTGGCACACTAACACACAAACACACTAACACACACGGACACTTTTTTTTTACACCTTTTTCCTTTCCTTTATGTTGGTGTGGTTGGTGCTATTGCTTTGTACTTGACTTTGACAACGATTGGCTTGCCACTTTGACATGCTTTTTTTGTGCATGCAAATATCACCTTGCCTATTCTTGTGGCATCATCCATTGCATTGGTTTGGTGCGCGTCGAGGGAAGTGGAAGTTGACAATCGATTGGAACAAAGGTTGCAGGATGTTGCATTGAATAGGAATGCGTGTACATTCATTTTTGAACGGTGATGATATGTAGGCGTGCAGGTGTTACGTTGCTGTTAATCCAAGTGACGCGCATAGTATCCACGTGGAAAGGTGGAATGGTTCAAAATGTGATGATGCTCCAGCTTGCGTATTGTGCTACATTACAAGTTAGGGTGCCACCCAACCAAGCCCGCACACATGTAGGTAGGATGTTAAGACGAAGTCATGAGGGAGTGAAGGTAGAAGGGTGCTACAATTTTACGTAGCATTCGTAAAACTACAAAATGAGTCCGGTAATGGCTGGCACCAAAAAGCTCTCATAGGGTGCAATCCAATCAAGCTACAGGTGGGTGTGGTGTAGGACTGGTGGCAATAACATAGAAATGATGAAGAGAATTGAGCAGGTGCCAACATCCAATCACTTTGGAATGATAGATCTCTTGTTCACTGCAAACCTATGGCACAAGTTGCGTACTCCTCCGCACCTTACATTATGAAGGGTCGATGCTACACGCCCAATGGATGGTGTGGTGGTCATTGCAAAGTTTGTGGAAACGCGTTGAAGCACGTGAACTCTAATGAGTACCAATGCCTATCATGCAACAAGTTGTTCCACAGGCATGAACGCAGACATTGTGGGGGAGCCGCAAAGAAAATGCCAAACAAGATGCATCATGAGGATGAGTTGGAACATCTGCGCACACGGAAGAGAAAAATGCAAGAAGAGCTAGAGAGCAACGTTGACGAGGAACGAAGGAAACGGCGCTGTAGTGAAGGTGAAGTTGATCGTCTTAACAATCAACTTTGGGAAGAAAGAAACAAACGTGACGCGCATGAAAAGGAGAATGCCCAGGCCGCTGAAACTCAAAGGGGGCTAGAAGAGGAGAAAGCAAAGCGCGCTCTCGTTGAAAGTGAATTGGCTGTAACACGCAACAACATGCATCGATATAAGCAGGAGAGAGATAGTGTTAGGAACGAAAAGTCGGTTGCAGCTGCTAACCACCGGCTCGAAAAGGATCTCTTGACTGAGAAGATTCAAAAGCTACAGGAGGTTGCGAAAAAGTGGGAGGAGGAAGCGAACAAGGCAAAGCAGAGCGAAAAAAATGCAAGAGATCGCGAGAAGAAGGCAATGAAAGCGTTGGCCTCATATCGGGCTAAGGATGAGGTCATTGACGTCGATGAACTTGCGATGAAGGACGGCATGGAAGTGAGGTGAAAGAAGAAGGATTACAAAAAGGTGAACATGGATGGCAACGCAAGGACCACACTTGTGGCAGAAAACGAGGCATGTGTGCATGTTCGTGTATGCGTGTCATATGGATGTTAGGAAACGGGTTTTGTGAGGGCAATGGTGTTGGACACCACCAAAACGGGGGGCAACATGTGCTTGAGTGATCCGCGTCATATAAGAACACAAAGACTCATCAAGGTTCCATTTGTGCATTATCTTTTTGAACACCATTTTAGTTGGGAAGGTGACCACTGAAGAGATCCCGTGCTGAAGCATCCTGTCGGGGGGGGGGGGGGGCAGCATACATCGCTCAAAATGATCCACGTGTTGCGCGTTCCTCAATCACATTGATCATTGCTATTGCAATCCCTTCCTTTGTAGGTGCAACCATTCACCCCCAAAAAACCTTGTTTCCATTAGCCACATGACATGCACAACAAAATTGCAACACCATACCCATTGTCCCTTTTCAATGAAGCGTGAGCACTAGGCAAGCACGCAAGCGTGTCTTGACGCTTTGGGTCTAATGTGATATTGTTGATATGGATCTAATGTTCACCACGAAGCCCCATTCCTCATAGCCTTGGTGTAGTTTTAATGAGTCGAAACCTTGTCATTCGCCCCGGATCCAATGCGATATTGAAGGGTGGCTTCCACACCACGAAGCTTGTGGCTCATTGCCGTATGCATGGAGTTTGATGAGGACACATCACCACTGAATGTTCTGTCAATGAGTTGAAAATTTTCCTCTTTACATTGCAAAGTGGATGATGACACACGCCATTTGGAAATTTGCAACCAAATGTTGCAGCGTGGTGATCACATACCTTTTGCGGGTCATTTGGGATTTGTCACAACACGTAGAGTTGTGCCAAATATGTCTTAGAGCGACACGATTTAATTGGAGGCGTCGCCTTCTATTTGCGTGCCACACCACTTCATTAACCATTTCAACTTTTTGTTTTCGCAAGAACGGTTGGCGGTTTGCTTGCATGCGACACCACACTACGCTTTGAACTTCTTTTTACAACACAATGGTTTTTTTGCTTGCATGTGATGCCGTTTGAAATTGTCACTAAGTTGCTTTTTGGCTACCATTTGTGGCCATGTAATCTTTTTCTAAACCGGGTGCACAACCGGGATTGAGGTCAAATCCAAGTATGATACCCGGGATTCATTCATTTATGCCTGTGTCGTCACCGCAGCCCTGAAGGGGAGGTGAGGGGGGCTGAGAAAGGGGCTCCAATGACCTCCCTGGCACGCAAACCTTTTTTCCTCCGCCCCGTTGCACCATAACCTGACCCGTTGTCCTGCCGCACACCACCAGCGTGCACGTACCCGCCTCAAAGAACAATCCTCAGCAGCGCTTGAACAGGCACTCGGGCATCCCTGAATGGTCCAGCCGCAGCTTTGTCTTCTTTCCTTTCCAGCATCACACTCCCCCTCAAGTGGCCCAGCAGCACCCGGTGGTCCAGTGATGGTAATGGACGGCCAGCCCGTGGCAGTTGACGGGCAATGGGGGGTGGTGTGCCGCTTTCTGATCCGCACAAATCGATCGAGGACCTTACATCGGACGCACGGGCCACCTGCCATGACCAGCCTTTATGACCCAACCCCCCGGCCTTTCTGGCACAGGCTGAGCCAGAGGAGTCACCCAGTTCCCAACTCCTGCGCAGCAGGGGATGTCACCAGCGGTGCGGCAGACGCCCGGTGGGAGGGATCCAAGCATTGCCTCAGGCCCGGGTAAAGGCCAGGGGTTGCATTTGTGTGCGGGTGCAGCCGATTTCCTACTCCCAAAAACGCAACGGAATGCCATGTGATGCTACCCTGTACATTCGGCACAACACAGAAGCTACGGGTGTGTGTGTGTGCAGAACAATCCACAGAAGATACTGTGCCAAGGTTGGTTGCAAAAGTAATTAATTCCCGGCACAAGGTGTTGTTTTACTGCAAAGACAAAAAATACCGCAAAAAGATGGTAGTTTTCAGCTGCATGCCCTTTGCAAAAGTGAAATCCGCAGAAAAAATCGCAAAGAAAAAATTTTTTGCCCCCGCCCCCCACCCGTTCTGACTTGAACACACTTGTGCTGCATGGTGCATCCCTTCTCTTGCCCTCCTTGCTTCATTTCTGGACAACGTGCAATGATTGGTGCGAATGGTGTGATATCTTTGTCCTGTGCTTTGGCAATGCACATGTGTTTTTTGGGCTCACCAAAGCCGTAGACCTTCGTTGGTGGTGCAATGAGACCCTCGGCCCGCCCAAGTCCTTGGGGAAGTGCAGTCCGTCTTGTGTCGCAAGGAATGTTTCAGTGCCATCGTTTCGGCATTTGATGTGCCACGTGCACTGTTATTGACGAATTCCGAAAGCGTTTGTTGGAATCCTGGTGGGCCTGGAGCATCCGATTCTCTTGCTCGTTGGGGCTCCTCTCTGCTATGGACTATGATCCCAGAGTCCAACTGATCCCCATTTGTGTGCCTGTGTGGGAATGGACGGTTCTCCCAAAGTCCGAGGTACCCCAGGTCCTTTTCAGTGGCACCAAAAAGGTAATCCCCCCCCCCAAAGAAACCAGGTGGCCAAATGCAAAAAAGGAAGTAAAAATCAAAAAAATTTTAACTCCGTCAACCAAAATGAGCTCTGCAAAACTGAATTCCGCAGAAAATAATCGCAGCAATAAAACGGTTTCCCCCCATTTTGGGTGCTGATACAAAAATTTTGCGCACGAATTAGGATTCTGCAAATCTTTTAATATTGGCACGGCACTACAGTACATGTGCAGCACAGTCCACTGCACTGAAAAGGTCAGAATGTAAATACAGCCACTGAAGATGTCAGAGTATGTATAGAGCACGATGCAGAGGAGATGTTGGAGTGGCACCATCCACAGATGATGGTAGAGTATACATGCGGCCAAGTCCACTAGAGCTGCTGGAGTGTACATACAGCACAACCCACAGAAGATCCTCAACAACCTGTCCATTAGTTCCGCTGTGCTTGGGCTACGCCATGTCAGCCACACTTGGCATCGGGCCGTACCCCGGGGGGGGGGGGGGGGGGTTTGGCAGGTGCAAACTTCGGAACGGCAAAATGTGGCACAGCAAAATTGTACCACATTTTGCCATGGTATTTAAGGACTGAAGCCACGTTCTTCCCTTTACCAAACCTATGCGCATTTTCTCTCCATTACAATCCAGGGCACTGGGAACTTTTTTGTCGAAAAATGATTTTACTTTGAACCCCGTTTCACAGATGAGTCATAACATAAGCAGTTAGCTGACTTGTTAAATTACTACGCTGTCGGGCTACTAGTCCTGGGCTCAATTCCCAGTGTGCCCACTTTATGGGAAAATTGTACCACATTTTCCCATGGTACCTAAGATTTTGTACCCAAATTCCCCCTCACCGAATGTTACCTTACCAACATATGCCCGCACCAACTTCCCCCCTCCCCCCTCCCCGGTATTTGTCTCTTTGCCAATCACAAGGGCGCCCATTTCCAGCCTCTTTGGAAGCCACAACTAGCCCCAGTCCTGCCCTTTTGACCTCCAACGTGTCCACATTCCAGCGTCCCTGAACCCACAACCCTTTTGATCACCATCCCACTGTTACCTCTAGCCCCGCTTACCCAACACCTCCCGCCCCACCTCTCAGGCATGTGCCAACGCCAGGTCCCCCTCAAACCGCAGCACACACCCGGGTCCTGCCGTTTGTGCCCTGATTGCACTGATCAATGGCCCACTGCACCGACGGGTTTTCCACTGCCGGTGCTTCTGATTTTGTGCCCTCCCCCCACCCCACCCCACCCCCGTTGCGCAAGAACGGCCTCATTTGAGCCCAATCTGACCGTGGTTCTTGCGGTCGGGAATGCAGCGGCACCTGGACCAAGGACCACTGCAGTGGGAGAGAGTTGCTGTGTCATGTTGCTGCTGCTGACAGCAACCCTCTGTTTCCGAGCGCATTTTGAATGGATGGAGTGGGTTGGGGCTGGTGATGAGCCCACGCTCAGCGGGGGGGACTGTGGTGCAATGCAGTTTTGTGGTGCCTAACCAACGGCCTTGTCTCAGGATGGAATCCCTGTCTAGGCCTTTTTTGCCTTGACCTGGGCTGTGGTTGCGCAAGGGGGTGAGGAGTCCGTGACTGCCAGCTTGGTCTTGGGTCTGTGACCCCTGTTTTGGTTGTGTCAACGGAGCCCCCGAATGACTTGTCCTGTTTGACTACTCCGGGGGTCGGCCGTCCCGGAGACAGGGCTGTTGCCCGTGCCGTTGACCAGGGGCATCCAGATGCACACTCCGAGTCCATGCGGGGGTTTGCCGACTCCAGCACCGACTTGAGCGCGCTCACCCCCCCCCCCCCTCCCCATCAGGAGTATCCTTGGGTTACCCCCGCATCCCCAGCCACCTCCCCCTCCCATGAAAGACGGTCGCCGTGACGCTTGCCGCGTTGGACAGATGTGTCCGCCACGTTGCAAGGCCGCCATAGTGGAATGCCACGTGCTCCCTGCCCCCCTCTGACTCGAGGGAGGCAGGTCCCACACCCAGACCCCCCTGGCTGCCCCCGTGCCGCACGTGGTGCTGTGCGATGGGGGCGCGGGGGGCAGGGGCTGCTCTGCTCCTTTTGGTCCCATTGGCAGTCGTGTTGAGACATGGTTTCCCTCTTGGCCACTTTTTGACCACCACCAACGGGAGAGGGCGTCCGACAGAAGACACGCCCAGAAATAGAAGGACTCACTGTTCGGGGCTCCATGAGTCAGCGAGCAGATTGAACGATGTCAGAGGGGGGGGAATGGGCGAGGAGGGGCTGGCCAGCGATTCTTCCACCCACTTAACATTCGAGTGGCAACGATTGCAGAGGGGGGGGGGGGACGCTTTCTGTTTGGGGACATTGCACTGCCCGATGTTGTGGCTGTGGTTTTGCGCTTTGGCGCAAGTAAACGTGTTTATGGAGGTGTTCTGACCCACAAGCACGTGCTCTGACCCACATGCGCTGACCCCTCGACGCACTAGTCTGGCTAGCACGCAACTTCACAGCCTTCAACACCGAACTCCAGAACGGAGTGGAGCAGTGGACAGGCCCAGACACGTTGCTCGCATGGGGATGGGTAGGGACTGCACGTGCCCCCCTCTTCTCATGACTTTTGTGGGCCACATTCTTGTGCACCCACCATGAGGAGTAGCATGAGAAGTAGCCATGGTGCGACTTCCGACATGCGGGGCTGTTTGAGGCGTTGGAAAACACCCCCGGAATTTCCGGTATTGGTACATTCAACCACCTGGTGTGGCAGTCTCCCACTGCATACCCCGGTTTCAGACTCACCTCATCCTCACTACGTGTCAGATCCGCTACCACAGTCATTTGTGGGATCATCGTAGCACTGGACAGCTCTGAACCTTGATCCCGAGGGGTCACCTCGAGTACTGTGAAGTGAGCAGGCTAAGCCAGCTCATCTTAGTCTGAGCAAAAAAAAAAATTGAAAAATTGGTACATTCAACCACTGGGCCTCGAACAGACCGGCGTGTCAGACCATTACGGATCGTGGCATAGCCATGATTCCTGTCCCCAGATGGGGCCGTACACTGGATTGGCGGACGAACAAAAAAAAAAGAGAAATGGCCCTGGCGCAACTTCACCGGGACTTGATGCCCCAGCGCTCAATCCCACTCAACCACTTTGATCGACACAATCCTCATCCCACGCTGAATGTCTGGGCCCGTTCCTTGGATCCCATAATCGTACAAGGCCGACTTAGGCTGCCCGCAGTCTCCCAGAGCTAGGCTATGAGGGCGTGGGGGAGTGGGCATGCCCATGTGGACGAGGTGCAGCAGTTGGCGTGCAAGTATTGAACAATACCGTGCATGCGGTGCAACGATATTGCCATGGTATGCCGATGGATCCGAGGGCCGTGGGCATGCCGGGTAGGAAATCAGCAACAAGTTTTCCGCGTAGCTTTTAGGGCACCCGCCCCATGCGCCATGCGCCATTGCTCCGAGCTCAATTACAAGGGTGACAAGATTATTTTGAACACTCCGGAGCGGCGCTATCCTAGGCACCATCCAAGGCTTCCCGCCTTTGGGACCTTGATGAGGAGGATTATGTAGCCATTGCTATCTTCCCAGCTTCGGGGACCTTGATACAGCAAGGCTTGTGTGGCCATTTCTATCCTCCCTGCTCTAGGGACTGAGACAGCAAGGGACTTGAGTCGTCCCTTAACGTGAGATGTGTCTCACACATGAAGCAACAACGGCACAAGCATTCATTTGACACCCCCATTTGATTTGAAATTGAATGGAGAAAGACTGGCTTTTTGGCTCCTAGCCATGATCGATCAAGGATTCATTTTATGCCGCTGTTCAATTTGAAGTTAGGTGGTGGTTGAAGAGGATGGAGGACAGAGTTTACCTTTTACGGACATTGAACATTTAATCAGGACCTAAGGGAAAATGCTTCACCAAGCAAAGACCATTGGATTGGTGGAGGACAGCTCTTTTGATGCGCATGTGAGGGGTCTCATGAGTGCTGACCCAACAATTGCAAGTGAATAATGGTGATACTCCAATGAAAAGCATGTTAGGCTGGTGCATCAAGATGTTGACACTGCTTCTGATTCTTAAGGCAAAGCAGGTGGTCAAGTCGTGCACTCAAGATGGGATGCATGTCCACAAACAAGCGAAGCTGAGGTCACCATCCTCAACATACGCACTGGGCCCAAAGCAAAAGGGCCACACTTTTCACCACCACCACCTCCTCCTCCTCCTCCTCCACCACCATGAGTACTGCCAGCAGTCACAACAATAGCAGCAGCAATTACAGCAACTCATGCTCCATCGCTCAGGGTTTTCAACTGCCTTTGTACGAGGATTTTGGATGGCGATTCAGGCTTTCCCAGCTACTGGTCTGAGCACCTTGAACCCCTGACTCAAAGTTGCATTGTGTCGGTACTGCCCCAAGGGGTCCCACTGAGTAAGGCAGGGCCAGGGTGGCATGTTGTTGCCATTGTTTGGCTGAATTCCTGCATAAAGACAGCCCTAATCATGGTCACAAACATGAGTCTTCAACTTCGACAGGGTCTTTGGCAAAAGGATCCTCAACATACGCACTGGGCCCAAAGCAAAAGGGCCACACTTTTCACCACCACCACCACCACCACCACCACCACCACCACCATGAGTACTGCCAGCAGCCACAACAGCCACAACAATAGCGGCAGCAAATATAGCAACTCATGCTCCACCGCTCCTCCCGGTCGACTATTTTGGTACCTGTGGTGGTGTGAACAGAGCGCACTGGTCAGCCATGCCTTCAGATGGACCATTGAGAGCCTGCACTGCTCTAGAGGGAATGCCAGTACCCCGGGCACACGCTGGGCATCTTTTGAGGCGGAAATGGCCCCCGACCAACACTACAGTAAGCAACGACTGTGATCCCTCCCTACTGTGGGGATCCCGGGAAGGCGGCGGTCATGGGGCCACTTGGATTCCTCTCCTGTTTGGAGACCCAAGACGGCAGGGGTTGCGTGGCTACTTTTTATTGCTTGATTTGGTCTTATGTTATGTGCTCTATAGGGGGAATGCCGTGCACGCAGTGCGCACGCGGTGCAAAGTTTTGGATGTCGGCAAATACTCGGACCCTACTTTTGGCCCCTTTTGACAAGTTTTGGTTCTATACTGGGTTTTTTTAGTAGGGGTGATGTAGCCATGCCGAGTGACAAAGGAAGCCGGAGCATCTACGTTGATCGCTTCCGGGGGCAAGTGCTAAGGAAGTACCTTCAGGGAACCCAAGGCCATCCTGCGCTTTGCTTCGGTGGTTTCAGTACCTACGGGGAACCTAACCATCCTTTGTCTTCGACTCAACCTTCCAGCGCCATTGAGGAAATCCGGCCAATCTCTCCTACGGTTGGTGTTACGGTTGTAACTCAGCCCCCTTCTCTGTGTTCATGCCTCTCCCATGTTTGTTGCCAAATGTCAAACGGGCACCCTGAGCCTAGTATGTGGTGATACAACTTCAGGGTGTCTGCTGCGGAATTACTGCATTTTGCGCTTCGTTCATAGAATACACATGTCAATCCCCCTGGACTTTGAGGAGTTTGTGGTACGGCCTTCATCCCCACCACACCACATCACATAGGGACAGTGGAGTACCAAGTTGAAGGCAGTTCCGTTGTTCTCACATGGGCTTTGCTGCTTTGCTGTGCAACTAGCCAGGTGAGAGGTATTCTTGGGTGAGTAGGCCTCTGCATGCGCAGTATGCACGCAGTGCGCACACAGTGCAACAACTTGGCTAGGGAAGGGTTTGGGGTTGATTCTGGTCTGCTTGGGGGGCTTCTGTAGGGGAGGGTAAACTTGGGGCTACAATTGGGATACTTGGGAGTGCGCCAGGTGGCGCCGGGCAAACGCTCCCCTGGAGTAAGCAGTCCACTATTCCGGGCAGTGATGCGGCAGGATGTGTTGTACAATGGTACTGGTGACGAGGTTACAGCCAGGGCTAGAACTGGGTTTCAGGACACGTATTGCTCTGCGCAGTAGCGATGAGGTGCTTCGGAGGATGTCTTTCGTGGGACGAGAAGAAGATGTGGGCGTCACTGGCATGGCCCATCTCGCTCGTCTTCGTGTGCCGGTTTCTGATGGACCTCACAGACCTGGCCTTCATCGGGCATCTGCAGCAGGGCGAAGATGACCGATACCCCAACGTGTGTGCGCGCGTGCCTGTGCCTGTGCCTGCGCGCACCCGTGTGTGTGTGTGTGTGTGTGTGTGTATATGTGAATGTGTCCTGTCTGTGTGTTGCTGTATCTTGGGTGTGTTAGTGTCTGATCCTGGTCTGTGCTGCAGTTTGGCGCTGCAGGATCTGAAGATTGCTCTGGCAAATACTCCAAGTGTGCACCCACTGTTTGTATTGTACTGTATTGTATACTACAAAAGAGAGAGTGTGTGTGTGTGTGGGCGCGTAGTGCGTATCGTGACTGTTTCATGACTGTTCTTTGACACGTACAGGGGGGGGGGGGGTTTGGTGGGCAGCAAGTTTGGTGTGGGAAATTTGGCACTTCAATTTGGCCGTCAAATTTACCACGCGAAATCCAAGGGTCAAGTCAAAAGTTTGCTTCCGCGCCTTCGGCACAAGAGGATTTAAGCGTGTTTTCTGGGAGTGTCAGCCAAATTTACCACGCGAAATCCCGGGGCTTCCGCCAAATTTCCCACGGCCAAATTAACCACAGCCAATTTGACTTGGCATCGGTCTGGAAGCAAGGGCGGCAATGTGCAGCACAGGGCAATCTCATGTCTCAGTGGCCCTTCCAACCCTTGCCCTCGCCTACACACACGCACACACACACACGCGATGTACGTAACAAACAATGCAGCGGATCAAGACAGCCCGAGTGTTCTTGGTCTCGGCAGATACAGGGGAGGGGGGGATTGGTGAAAGACGTCTAGGGCTGCTCTGCAGCTCCTGAGGAGTTTTCTTTCACCGCTTTTCTTGCTCTGTTCTTGTTTGCGGTTCTCGTCGTGTGTGTGTGTGTGTGTGTGTGTGTCGCGGATGGTTTTTCTTTGACTGTCAGCGGCCTGACGAGAATCTACTGCCGACCAGTGCCCCGCCTTGCCTCTGCTCGTGCTTGGAATGGTCGCTTGGCGTCATCCGCATATGTGTGTGTTTGTGTGCACGTCTGAGTATGCGTATGGGCGTGCAAGCGCCTGCGCGTTACTGTGGGTGTGGGTGTCAGTGCGCAGGGCTGTGAGTGTCACGTGCCTCAGGGGTCCGTGGGTGCACCGAAGAGGTGTATCCCCGAGGGAACAAATCCACGCAGTGGGTGCACGGGGGTGTGCTGCATGCACCTGGATGGTTGGGCATGGGGTTGCTCTGCATTGGGGATGGGTGCATGTCCAGTTCGATACCCCCCCCCCCCCCCTGGGGGGGGAGGGGAGCCGTCACTTGGCCCAGGGACAAGAAATCAACAGGAAATCACAGGCCAAAGGGTATACTAGAATTCAGGTTCGTGTTGTGTGGTGTGCGCCCCCCCCCCCCCGGGGGTAGGGGGGGAAATGTTGTCCCTGGGGGGGGGGTGGACATGGGGAGGGGGGGTACACGGACAGATGCTTTATGCACGTGCCCATGGGACCATGAGTTTAGCTCCCGAGGGTCTCTGTGCTCTTTCGTCTCTCATTCTGCGAATGCCATCAACATGGCGCCTGGGCCGGTGATTGTGGGTCAGCCCCAGGCTCGTGGAAGGACTGTTCCGCCGCTGTCGTTCTGTGCTGCGCGCGTGCGTGTGTGTGTGGATGTGGGTGTGGGTGTGGGTGTGGGTGTGGGTGTGGGTGTGTGCGTGTGCGTGTGCGTGTGTGTGTGTGTGTGCGTGTGCGTGTGCGTGTGGGTGTGGGTGTGGGTGTGGGTGTCGGTGTGGGTGTGTGGGTGTGGGGGTGGGGGTGGGGGTGGGGGTGGGGGTGTGGGTGTGGGTGTGGGTGTGGGTGTGGGTGTGGGTGTGGGTGTGGGTGTGGGTGTGGGTGTGGGTGTGTGGGTGTGGGTGTGGGTGTGGGTGTGTGGGTGTGTGGGTGTGGGTGTGGGTGTGGGTACGGGTGTGGGTGTGGGTGTGGGTGTGGGTGTGGGTGTGGGTGTGGGTGTGGGTGTGGGTGTGGGTGTGAGTGTGGGTGTGGTTGGTTGCTGGTTGCTGGTTGGCCCGCCCGAGGCACCGGCACAGCCGGAGGGGGATCCGCGAAAATGGGGATGCCCAACCGTCAACGGACGGCTTACTCGGTCCCGCCAGGGTGGGCCGAAGTGGGCAGCAAGTGGTGGCCCCCCACGCCACCGGGAGCCGCCAAAGGCCGGTTTCCGAAAATGGGGGGGGGGGGGGCGCTTCGCTTGTGTGTGCGTGGGCATGGTGTGTGGGGCTGGTGGTGGGAGGGGGGAGCTTTGGTGCGGCGGTCGACCGGGTCTGTGGCGCTCTTTGGTCCTGCGGGTTGGGGCGGTGTGCTTTGCGGCTGTGTGGGACTGAACTGTTTGGTGGCAGTGCGGGACTGCACTGCACTGCTGCTGTGTGGGACCGCACTGCCCTGTGGCCGTGTGTGGCTGAGTGTGGGTGTGGCTGTGGCTGTGGCTGTGGCTGTGGCTGTGGCTGTGGCTGTGGCTGTGGCTGTGGCTGTGGGTGTGAGTGTGGGTGTGGGTGTGGGTGTGGCTGTGGGGGTGTGGGTGTGGGTGTGGGTGTGGGTGTGTGCGTGGGTGTGGCTGTGGCTGTGGCTGTGGCTGTGGCTGTGGGTGTGAGTGTGGGTGTGGGTGTGGATGTGGGTGTGCGCCCGTTCTGAGTGTCGATTTTTTTCGAAAGGCGCCCGGCCTCCACCAATGATTTTGTGTTGATTGGCCTGAGGAGGTGTCTGGAGACCTGTGCCCCGTGGCCCCTGCCCTGCGGTGCATCTCGGTATCCGCACGGGGGTAGGGGTGCATTGGCTCATTGTCTCCCTCACAAAGTGTGCGTGCCCTCGCCTCCCCCCCTCCGCACCGCACCTCTGCTCCGCCCCCGCAGGCCACTGCCGTGGACTTCCTGGCGGCCGCTGGGATCGCCCTGACCTGGATCAACATCACCTCCATCCCCTTGTACCGGGGGTTCTGCCCCAGCCTGGTCACCCTGGCCTCGCAGGCCTTCTACAGCGACGACCTGGGGCTCATGCAGACGTACCTCCAGATGGCCATCTTCTTCTCCACCATCTTCTGCTGGGTCCTGGTCGTCGGCTGGTGGTACTCGGGGCCCCTCGCCCAGTGGGCCCTGGGCGAGGCCGTGTGCAACGCCCAGTGCGCGGACCTCGTCACCGCCTTCACGCGGTACTCGTCGCTGTGGCTGTGGCCCATGGCCGCCTTCGACCAGTTCGAGGGACTGATGCAGTGCCGCGGGGAGGTCATGCCGGCGATGGTGGTCAACGTGATCTTCGTCGTCATCAACGCGATGCTGAACCAGGTGCCCCCTCCCCCCTTCTGCCCTGTAGAAGCAGCCCAACTCTTACCCCATTCAGGGCGGAGGGAAGGGACAAGAACTGCATCACACTGTCCGCGTGACACGCACAATCATGGAACTGAGTTGGCAATGAAGGTCGTGAGGCAGGCGCGGCTGGAGCTAAGTGGCGGGTCCACACCTGACCTATTGAGGCCCCCTCCAGCACTGCCCCTCCCTGCGGACTGAAACTGACCACCTGCATTTATTTTGACCAACTTCGAGGTCCACCTCGAAACACTTCGAAACACTTCGAAGTGTTTCGAGGTGCTTTGAGGAGCAAAAATACAGGTGGTCATTTCAGGGACGGAGGGCTCCCATCGCCCGGGGGCGGGCGGCGATCGTTGGGTGGACGAGGGGGCGGAAACGGTGGCGCAGGAGGCGCAGTGGCCGCTCGGGGCGTGCACGGCGGTGCGGCTCAGCGGCGGGGGGAGGGGAGTGTCAGAATGGCCGCACACCGTCGGAGGAGGGGGGACGCCCCCCCCCCAAGACCAAAGTGCCTATTGTTTTCTGTGCCTGACCTCTCGTTTAGCCCGTCTCCCAGGCCAAAGGAGTGCCGAGATAGTGAGAGAGTCTTCAGTCACTTGGTTCTGCACTGTGTTGTCCAGATACGACGCGCACCGCCCTTCGGTGTTGCCGATGCGCTGTGTACGTCATGTCTGTCACCCGCTGTTCATCGCTGTGGCGGAGGATGGAACGCACACCACATCTTGGCCTACCGCCTGAAAGTGCCGATGGCGGGGGCATTCAGTCAATGAACCGACCATTGCTCTCTCCAAGACCAAAGGGACCGTCGTGCGGATAACCGAAAATTACCGTTGGGACAATCCGGTCGGGCCATTTGTGGTGCACACAGTTTTGGGTCCCAGACCCCCTCCTCCCCCCCCCCCCCCTCCCGCACGGATGTGCAGACCGAGACGGGGGGATGCCCAGGGCTCCTTTTAACAACTCGGCGCCACTTGGGGGGGGGGGGTGGGGGGGGGTCCCATACCACCCACCCACACACCGCCTCTTAAAATATCGGGCCAAATTTTCCTCCGGGCCTTCGGCCGATCAAGAACTTTCTCTGGCGCCTTCGGGGCCAATTGGTTTAGACCGAATATTTTCTTCGGCGCCTCTAAAAACTCAGCACCACCGGAGGGGGGGGGGGGGGGGGGGCTGGACACATCTGGTCCCATTCCGTGAGCATGCACCCCAACGCCCCCGCGCACTGCAGGTCTGCGTGTACGGTCTGGACCTTCCGTCCTACGGCATCAGCATCAAGGGGATCGGATTCATCGGAAGCCCCATCGCCACCGCCATCTCCCGCTGGTCCCGGACCCTCGTCTTTGCGCTCTACATGGCCGTCAAGGTGTGGGGGCCCCGGGATGGCAGGGGCCACTCCAGAGGGTCGCGTGCGCCTGTGGCTCTGACTTTGTTGGCTGCTGCTGCATGTTGAGCCGGTCAGGCCAAAAGACCGTCCATCTCCCATGGCCCCCACACCACCCGCCGCTACTGCAGGGCACGTTACCGATGCAACTGTATCAAGTTCTCAGAGACCACGCCCCGGAACCACAGGCAACGGCAAGTCACATGCAACTCACAGCAATCAAGCGAGCGGACACACAACTCAAACACCGCACCCAGCTGTACACCCCATTGGCACAACACGCCACAGAGCACCAACGGGCACACTCCACTGTGTGTTGTACACACCACATGCATGTGTGGCACACACATCGCCAGCTCAAGCTGGCACCTGCTTTTTCATAGGCCGTGACCCATGCTTTATCTTTCCGTGCCCTATGCCCCGACCCACCCACCCACCCACCCACCCACCCTGGACGAACCCCCCCTTAAACAAAGCCCTTGGGATGCCCTTGTGCCGTGTGTCTGGGACCGAGGGGGGGGGGGGCATGGGGGTGTGGTGGCTGAGGAGGTGGCTCACAGGGCGCATTGGGGGGTGCGGGATGCCCCTCATGATGTGAGTGCCAGACACCAGCATCACCACACCCTCCCCCCTTGCCTCACGGGCACAGCAGATGGAGCCCCTCACCCCTTCCCCCATCACCGTCCGAGCGCGGGCATGCGGTGCACACGCGGCCGCCCGCTGTGCAGCGCCGTCGGGGACGCCATCGGAGATGTGCCGCTGGGCTGCGGGAAGGTCGCATGTGCACCGCACCGCCCCCACTCAGGGGCGTTTCGGCCCAGCCATGCGGGTGGGGGCTCCTTCGCATTTGCATCGATGACGTCCCCACAACAAAACAGTCGTGGGCTGCACGTCGTCGGATTCCACTCCCCAAGACGCAGTCTGGCATTGGAGTGCGCCGTTTGTTGTGCCGCCCTTCCTTGATTTCCTGTGGAGCATACCCCGGGGTGAGTGAGGGTTGTTGTCAAGTACGTGTACCCTGAGCCCTGGGAGCTCGTCCCAGCGTCGGATTGTCCGGGGATGTTCCCCTTCCTCTGCCGCGATGATGCGGCCCCGGCTGCTGAAGTCCTCCCTCCCCCCTCCCCCTTTGTCTAAGCGACGGCCTTGCCCAAGCTACAGCGGGCATAGGGACCGTATTAGTTCCGTACCTAATTTAATTCGGTACGAAATGTAGTGCAACCGCATAAGACATGGTTTTGGTGACAAATCTGCCAGTTAACATGGAGGCATGGACACATTTGTTGTGATTGTTTGCCCAGTTGAACCCACAGAGCTCTGAGCTTAGGGATATTTGTGCATTATCTTCCCCTTTCTTGCATCAGTTCACCACGCCGATTGTCGTATGTGCCGCGCGCAAGCTACGGCCTTGTCTGACCTCCAGAAGGCGTAGGGACCGTAGTACCCCCCCCCCCTCTTGTATAAGCTACGCCCTTGTCCAAGCTACAGTAGGCGTAGGAACCGTAGTAATTCCGTATTTTTGTGTAGGTTAGACAAGGGGGGGGGGGGTTACCAGGGCAGATGCTGAGATGCTGGTGGTATGGCAGAGGCGTGGGTGTTGGCCGACGTGGATCACAGGCAAAGCCCAAGCCCCTGGCCGCCTCCCGTTCCCTGGCCCCCGCTCCTCCAGGGCCATTTTGCGGAATGGCAGACGGGGGTCGTCTCGTGGAGCTGCTTCCGAGTGAAGATGTACCTGCGGCAGTGCCTGGCCATGGCCATCGGGGGCTGCTTTGAGGAATGGCAGATCCAAGTGATCAGCTTCATGGCCGGCCGCATCAGCAGCCCCGCGGTGGCGACCCACAATGGAATCTTGCAGGTGTGGGCAGGGCCGTGGGCGCAGTGCAGGGCAGTGTGACCCGCAGCGCTCGCGCACGTTCCACGGCGCACGGCGCGCGGTGCCCCGTACACTTGCACAATACAAACACCTGAGGCAGGCCCGAATGCGGCACAAGGGCATTTACCGTGACGTTGCGGTGTGACCCACGTGTATGGGCTGTTTGTGCCCCTTTCTTCCTTGTCAGTGTTCACGTTGGTGGAGCTGTGCCCAGCATTCTCGCGCCATATCGCCCACCCTTCCTCACACCACGACTGCTGTGTTTGATATCAGCGGTTTCCCCGGACCCAAAAAGGGGGCATCAAGTTGTGATCGCTGATTCGGTCAGACAGACTGTGAAAGAGGTGGTGGTGTATTGGTGGAAGCACATGTCTCTTGCAGCAGCGCGACGCGACCCTCAGACATTCCGGATGCTGCTTCTGAGGCGAGGCTCTGCAGTAGTTCACTAAAGTCCTGTGGGTGAGGACCATTGGGAGCAAAGGAGAGGGTAGTGAGGACCCACCGCCAGACCTTACCCTTGACGAGGAGGATTGCCCAATGAGGGGGCAGTGGATGAGATGGATATGATTGTTGAGGTGGGGGACAGGGATGTATTAGAACGGCCGTACACCGTAGGAGGAGGGGGGTTACCCCCCCCCCCCCCTAGACCCTGGGAGGAGGGGGCTCCCAGCCAACCAACCCCCCATTCAGACCCCCCTCCCCTCCCCCTCTAATACATCCCTGGCGGGGGATAGGTACTGCGCAAGTGGGGGCTGGGGACAGGGGCTGGAGGAGGGCCACGCCGACACGGACCCAGCAGCTTTTTTGTCGGAGCGTTGAGTCTTCAGGTCTGGGCCGCCGTGTTCCTGTTGGCTCTGCTCGCGCCGCTCTGCCCCGTGAAGCCGCCGGAAGATGTATCCCGTGCTCCGGAATGGCAAACAATGGGACCAGCCGCTTGTTACTGCAGAGCCGAAGGGCGCCTGTGGTACCAGTGACGTGGCTTTTGTTGTGCTGACGTGTGCTTGTCATCTGTGACCAGCACACCACACGTCCCCGTACGGGGCTGGGGGAGGGGCAGTGATGTATTAGAACGGCCGTACACCGTAGGAGGAGGGGGGGTGCCTCCCCTGACCCCCCCCTACCTCCCTCCCCTTGGACCCCCTCCCCCCCTCCCTCCTCCTCTTGTAATGTGTGAGGCTGACAGCCAAAAGTTTGCTTCGGCGCCTTCGGTGCCAAGAGGATTTAAGCTTCAAAATTTTCGGCCCGCCTTCAGCGGGGACCATAGGGGGACCCTCGGAGGAGGGGGGGTCCGGCCGAACGCCCCCCCTCCCTCCCCCCTTCAGACCCCCTCACCCCCTTCTAATACTTCCATGGGGAGGGGGCCCCTTCATGCACCCATGGCCTCCAGGCTCAGGTGGACAATGCTCAGGGGCCTGCTCCTCGTGTGGCAGGTGTTCCTTGTGCTGGATTCGCTGATGTTTGGGCCCATGAACGCCACGACCGTCCGCATCGCCCACCATTTGTCCCAAGAAGACCCTGAGACCGGCAAGAAAGTGATGCGCTTCTCGTACACCGTGGCGAGCTCGGTGTGTGTGCCGCGCCCGCTGCGGGCCCCTGGTAGAGAGAGTGCATTTTGGGGTGAAGTGAGTGCCTCTCCAGGCGGAACATAGGTCGCCTGAACTTGCTACCGCGTGAATGCGGGATTTTGGGGCGCTATGAGTATGACAGACATCTACTGTTCATGAAAACATTAGTTTTTGAAACCCTTTGTCTGATACATGATCGTGCATGATTTTGAGTACATCTTAGTAGTGATCCTTTGCCCCGTAGGACCAACGGAGTGGGGGGAGTGATTTCTGCACAGGTGCAAAAACACGGGGTTGTCGCAAATAAAAAAGACACTTGGAAATGTGGACATATACGTCCATAGCTCAAAGGAGGAGCCACCGACAACACTTGTTGCGGATAATTTATGCTCCGTTGAATTGACTGCTTCATGCCCAAATCCCAGCCGACCCCCCAGAAAGATTTTCCGAAGGAAGAAATGAAACCCATTAAAGGGGCCCGGAGTTGGAGGCCGATTTCAGGCACACAGACTGTTTTTCGGCCTCAGACCTCAGAGTTGTTTGCCCCTGAGCAATGGCCCGGTCTGGGCCGTCAAGCGGCACTGCGCCACTCCTCCACAGGGCCCAGCGGTGCCGAGCACCACGACCCAGAACCCCAAAATGCCCCTCCCACCCCAGGGGGGGGCTCCTTAAGCAATGGGGGTGGGGTCCAAGGGCACCCACCCTTCGAGTCGCCCCCCCCCCCCCCCTTCCCCTCCCTCTTCGGAGACCTTTCGTTCCCCGCCAACTATGCCTCCGAAGTGATGCGCGTTGAGTGTCGGTTTGCCCCGGGCGACCGACAGGCCTTTTGTGTGTTTCGGGCATGGGACCCCCGAGGGGAAGGGGGGGCCCTGCGCGCCGGGAGGTGCCTGCCACGGGGGTGGCAACAGGGCCGTGACCAGCCAACCGCGCACGGGACAGTCCACGTCCGTCGTACGGAGATGTGAAATCCTCGTACGGGGGGGCAGGCGGGTGGGACAGGAGGGGGTGCGTGACAGGGGCGCCCAGGAGCGCCAACAGACCAGGGGAGAAGCAACACAGACACACAGAACGCGGGCCAAACCAGGAGGGACAAGGGCGAGCACAGCAGACAAGGAGGAGGGGCACAGCAAGGCAGGAGAGGCAACCAGGAGAGGCAACCAGAACAGCGGGAACAGGGAACCAGAATGGAGTGGATGGGGGAGCGCATGGGAGGCAGCGACAATAAAGGGGAGGCTTGGCCAGCCAGCCCCGTCGCTACCGGGTGCCAGGGCAACCCCTGCTCAACCGGCATCAGATGGGGGGTGTCTCCCGCAGCCCAGATGGGCTGTTTGCGCAACAGGAGCGGGAGCCCATCAGGGGCAGACCAGCCGTGAGGGGGCAGAGGACATATGGTGGACGGCCGGGACAGCGCGTGGAGGAACAGGGCACCTGGGCCTCACGCACACGGAAACGCAGCGAGGCAGGTGATGGACGGCCTGAGGACAGAGGCGCATGGACAGCAAAAACAGTCAAACGACCCTGGCAGCAACCAGCACATCCTCAATACGCCAATTATTGGGCGCCGCTGACACGCAAACGGCACATCCCGCCACATTCAGCACAGCCCCGGCACACCAACGACTGGGCTCTGCGAACACGGAAACGACACCAGCAAGAGCACCGGCCGCAGCGGCCGACAGAACGCAGCGCCCCGACGCAACATGCGACGGGAAGAACGGGTGACCGTCCAGGGCCCCGTAAAGACACAGCAACCTGACGGAATGTCACACAGGGGGGGGGGGGGGGCATGGCAGTCCGCCACGGCCCCCGGCACACCCCTTCTGGCGCTCTGCTACGTGGCGTTCCCCTGTCTGGCCTGCCAATTGGCATGCAATGTGGCCTCCTCGGTACGAAAAGGTGTACATCAAATGGACCGGTATGGGGACGGGGGTAGGAATGGCCCATGCCAACGGGTGGGACATGCACTCTTGGGATCAGACACGCGGCTTCAGCTTTGCCCAGGGCCCCCATGGCTGATCAACCCCCACAAGGGGGACACCGGCAAAGGGCAAGGGTGCAGCAACGCCCAGCCAACCACCACCACCACCACGCCCCACGACCGCAGCCGCAGCAGCCCCAGCGGAGGCTTCTGTTGGGGCCTCCATGGCCTGGTCCAGCAGGACGGTGCCGCAGGGGGCGGAACAGCAAAATACGAGCCGTTGTGCATGTTTGGCCGTACTTTGCGGCATGGGGGCAGGGGCCAGACCCACACCCACAAAGCGGCTGCAAGTGCCTCCGGGGCGGGATTCGGTGTTCCGTCTGCCGCATGGCGTGTGGTGATGCTGGGCTCCGACGGCGATGGGACCTTGCGGGCACACCGTGTGCCCTCTTCAACCGCAGCCGGGCACAACCGTGCACCATCTTCTAATCCGTGCACAACCATGCGACCAGGTTTGTTTTTTTTTTTTGACGGGACAGCCCCTCAAGTGCTGGTCACGTCCGATGATGGTACCGTACAATACCTGAAGCTGTTGGCACCAGAGGACACAGCACATTTGACTATTCTTCCAGGACATCACCGCTTGTTGGTGGCATCGAAGGCGTTGCAGTTCATGGTGCGTGGCCTGGTGGCGTGCCGACCCACCAGGCCTGGAATGGAGCGAGGGTTCTTTGACACTACATAGTGCCCTTCAACAAAAATCCCACAAGCACCACTTTTTCATAGGTACCCTTTCCTGAATTGCTGCTCAACCGTGCGCAAGCGTGCACCATCTTCAGATCTCGCCGTGCGCAACAGTGCACGGGTGGGACAGTAGCCGTGCACAGCGGTACAGGCGTGGCTGTGACCACATGTCTGTTGGGGATGTCCACCGCATTGCCTTTGTTGTGCCCTGCTATGCGGCATCCAACGCAGACTATCTGTGCCCTCCTATGCAGCTTTGTGCTCTGCTCTCTAGCCTGCTATGTGACCTTCAAGCACCACTGGTCGCAGCATCCCGACGCATGGCAAAGAACGCCGAAGCACTGGATTTTCAGATCCGTAGGGAGGGGGGGGGGGGTTGCAGCAAGCCGAAGCGGCTCAAATCGCATCGCCAGCCATGTTGTTGGGTTGCCCCGTGCCCTGCGCCCTTGCTCGGCTGTGCTGTTGCCACATCCGCCTTGTGTCCCCCATGTCTCGCCTGCCCCGCCTCCGTCACCTCAGGTTGCCTTGCTGGTGGCCCTCGGGTTCATTTTGGGGCGCCATCACATCGGGCACATCTTCACGTCGGACCCTGGCATCCTGGACTTGGCCACCGAGCTGAGCCCATTGTGTGGGGCCTGCTACGTCATGTTGTGCCTGGGGCTGATGAGCCTGGCCACGCTGGACGCTCAGTGCCGCCCTGCCACCATGGCCGGCGTGTTCTTCTTCGGGGGCTGGCTTGTCTCCCTTCCACTGGCCTGGGTGCTGGCCTTCAAGGTGACTGCCGTACGCTTGTGGTGCTCTCTTTGAGTGAGTGAGGGTGAGAGGGAGTGAGGGAGTGTGCGTGTGCGTGTGCGTGTGTGGGGGGGGAGGGGGGGGGCAATATACCGGGTACTGTGTGCTACAGATGTGCTATGTCCACAGTGCTGCTTGTGCCTCTGTGCTACGTGTACTGAGGGACTGGACCCTTGGTGCAGCGGCCTACCCCTCCAAGAAGTTAGCAATGTCAGTGAGACGTCACACCGAAGGTGCTCGCTGATGGAGAGGGATGAATTGGTTGAACGCAGGTTGCAGTGAGCCCTGAGTCGCGGCCGCATGTGTCCTGTCTGTGTGTTGCTGTGGGTTGCGTGGGATGGTGTCTTGTCCTGGTCTGCGCTGCAGTTTGCGTTGCAGGACCTAAAGACAGCTCTGACAGCAATGCTCCAAGTGTACGCTCACTGTTTGCGCGGTACTGTGTGGTGTGCTATCAGTGCGTGTGTGTGGTGGTGCAGGGCGGTCCCATTCCCCTGGCTGGGGGGGCATTTTACGCGGACCGGCCCAGCCCGACCACCTGGGGCCTTCCAGCCCCAGGGCGACCCGACTCCCACACTCTCCGGAGGTGTGGGGGTAGGGGTGGCCAGCGGAGGTTCCCGAGTGGATCTCCGGCCTTGGGTAGTACCGGGTGGACTGGGGGCCGACACCCATTGGCTGTGAGTGGACACACCCCCCAGGGGGGGGGGGGGGGTTGGCACAAGGCCTCGGTATCCGATTGTTTGCCTTTGGCGGCGCCGATTGGCCTCTCGCCACCGCTCATTCTGACCCTCCGTGGGCCCGAACGTGTTTTGGTTGTGTCAACGGACCCCCCGGATGACTTGTCCTGTTTGACTACTCCGGGGGTCGGCAGTCCCGGAGACGGGGCTGTTGCCCGTGCCGTTGACCAGGTGCATCCAGATGCACCCTCGGAGTCCGTGGGGGGGTTCGCCGACTCCAGCACTGACTTGTGCGCACTGGGGTGTGCATCTGCAGGATAGTTTTCCTGAGGGGGGGGGGGGGGCACACCAGGACCAGAAGTGGGGCCCGTGCCAGGGTCCAACCCTTTCCGGGGCCTGGGAGGAACCCACAGCGCGCCCCACTTGGGGTGGTGGTGGGTCGGGTTTCCATTAGGTGGGGGAGCACACACACACACACACACACACACACACACACACACACACACAAGACACACACACACAAGACACACACACACGACACACACACACACACACACACACACACAAGACACACACAGAGGAGGGGGGGGGGGAGGAGGAGATGCGGCCCATTAAGCGTTACCACGTGCCGGCCCCCACCGGCTCAGAGACGTGGTCGCCGGTGGGGGTGATCCCCCGGGTGCTGAACCCAATTTTCGATTTTTTCCGAACCACTTCCGTTGCCCCTTGGATGGGTTTGGGTGATCATTTGGTGACAATACAGGTACTTGAGCACCCATGGGGACCCATGTAGTGGCTGCTAGGCCTATGTAGCCTGTGCCATGGGCAACCCCAAAGCCCCAAAATTGCTGTTGTGTCGGCTGTTTAGTGACACTCAGCAGGACAGCGGATATCAGCCAGAGGGCTACACCCCGCAGCGGTGTAATGATGCCCACCTCCTCCGTGCCCTGACCAAGGCCTGATCCCCTGCTCCCACCCTGCATATCCTGCTTGCCCATGTGTGTGGTTGGGTGGTAGCACCCAATAAAGTAAGTCTTAGTTGCTCGGCATGGCAGTAGAGAACTCCAGGGATGTATTGAGGTCTGGCGTGGGGCAGTTCAACAATGTGTGCGCCGCATTTACGTACTGCGCGCTCTTCTCAGACCGAAAGATGTCTAGACCAGCTCTGTCCCCGAGGAGTTATCACTTACTCCGCCTTTATGGCACCCCCCCCTCCCCAGCCCCACCCGGAAACACAGGTGTGTGGCCGAGAGGGGCCAGCGCAAGCGAGCATGCCAGTGCGACGGTGGGAGCCAAAGTGGGACACAACAAACGCTACGCCCCAAACTCAGTCCGAAGGCGACAATGCCCTGAACCCTGTAGAAGCAGCCCGACTCTTACCCCATCCAGGGACGAGGGACGGGACGAACTGCAAAGCACTGTCTGCGTGACACGGACAATCATGGAACTGAGATGGCGATGAAGGTCGTGAGGCAGGCGCGGCTGGAGCTAAGTGGCGGGTCCACACCTGACCTATTGAGGCCCCAGCCCCAAGTGAGACCACAATGAAATTTAGGAAGGGAAACATTGATTTGAGCCGGTTTTGGTCCACAAGTTTTTGGATTCCGCCCCCCCCCCCCCCCCGCCCCTTCGTATTCATATGTTTGTCGGGGAAGGGGGGGGGGGGTAGACCCATTGGACACCGGAGCCCAAGGCCAGTGGTCAGGACACAAACCCGCGGGGCCCATGTCATTGCCTGCGTCAACGCACTGCCTTTCTGGGGCTTTGCAGTGCCCTTTCTGCTGGTGCTCATGTCCCTCAGCCCTGGTCTGCCCGCCCCCCAGCGCCGTGTGTCACGCAGGTGGACCTGGGGCTGCCAGGGCTCTGGTACGGAATGGCCGGGGGGTACCTGGTGATCATGTTGATGAGCGTCATCCAAGTGTACAGGTACGCCCCCTCTGCCCCCATGCCCCCCGCCCAGGGCCTGTTCCTCACGCCATTTGCATTGTCCCTCCGTCCCGCTCCGTTTGGCAGTCATGCGCTGTGGAGCGGGGGCGTTCCAGCAGCGCTTTAGGGGTGTGGCGGTGTTACACGGGGTACATCCACCAAAGCCCCCCCCCCCCCCCCCAAGTGACCAACCACAACCGACCAAGGGAATGGGAAGGGAAGGAGTGTGGTGAGGCCGATGGGCACCGCGGCCTACGGAGGGAAAGGCCAAGGGAAGGGAAAGGGAAGGGGAGAGGGAAGGTTAGGGCCGGGAGGAAGAGGAAGGTCAAAGGGTGGTGAGAAGCCGATGGGCACCACCGCCGATGGAGGGAAAGGGTCCAAGGGAAGGGCAGCGAATGGCGATCGGCCAATAGGCGCCGCCAGCTGCAGACGAGATCATCACACCATGGCGTCATGCCAACACCCCCCCCCTCCCAAGTGTGCGGTGCCGGGGTTGTGCCGCGACGGTGGACACGCTGACCGGTCATGATGAACAGCGATGGGGACCGCTGCTGAAGTTCTACCCCCTCTTCAATTTGCAACACCATTTTGGAACAGAGGCCCTCATCCGCATCCGGGTTTGCGGATGGGCCACCACTGCGGTGGTTTCTTCGGCCGTTTTCCTTCGTCGACGATCGCATGCACGGATGGTGTTGCCGTGTTCGGGACCGGCGCCAGCGCCATGCGCCATACGACGGCACCCATCAGCACAAGGGCCTGCGGGAGGCACAACGAGCCCAGCCACGTCCAGTGCAGCAGGAGTCCGTCGCGATTTGTGTACACGTTTGCCAGAGAAACCGACACCTTTAGCCCCTGAAGTGCACTGCAGCAAAGCAGTTGGCGCGGCGGTGGCAGTGGGGGGGGGGGGGGCGGGGGGAATGGGGGTTTGCGTACTTCGGACCCCCTCCCCTTCCGTGTGTCCGATCCAATGTGCCTCCGATAGAACACAGCGCTTTGCCAAAGCTCGTCAGTCGGGGCTTGTGTTGGCCGCCATTCCGAGGGGGGCAAGGGGCCGTCTCCCGTTGGGTCATGCCGCGCATCTTCTCAAACGCCCTCCCCCCACTCGACCCTGTGTTCCACCCGCTTTGCACGGGCTATTGGGTGATGCCCGGCCAAAGTCGTGTCGATCGGCGGATGACTTCCGGAGCACCCGCTCCTTCGTTTGTGTTCGGTGCGATGCGGTGCGGTGGTGTGTGCGCTTTTCTGTCGGGGTCCGGTGGCGTGCGGTGCGGTGGGTACACCGCCCACGCCGCACCCGGCGGCACGGGACGCCGCGCAAAGGCCGGGGCGCGGGGGCGGTGCACCGCGTGACGAGGCGGACGAAACGGGCTTCGGGCCTCCCGCAGCGGAGCGACGGTGCTGGCCAGCGCGCTTTGGGCTTGGCAGGCGCAACTGACGCCGTGTGGACACAAGGGTTTGGCGCATTGGACACGGGTGGAGTGTCAAGTGAACTTGACCTCTCCAAGCGGCAATGGCGATCGCATTGGATTGTTTACCTCAGCGCACGCGCTGGCCCTCAGAACAAATGTATGAGAGATATGTATATATTGGGAGGGGGGGAGGGGTCCCCTAAACCCAACCCAAAGCGGTACCAGGGCTGCGGGAGGCGGGGGGGGGGGCAGGAGCCCATAATCGCCGTATATATGTTTGAGTGTCACGCCCGTACACTCGCGTGCCACCCGTCAACGCTCGGAGCGTGTGGAGGGACCATAGGATTTGCCGCCGCTCAGGCTGCGCTGCCACGCGCCCACTGTGATCAGGTCAACGGGTGGTTTTCCTTCAAAGGGCCATTTTTCCGCCCCTTTTTTCTTTAAATGGGGCGGTCGTGCCCGTCCCGTGTGGGCGCTCTGCAGGTCCAATTGGGAGCAGCTGGCGGTGGAGGCCAACCAGCGCTCCGCCGGCTACTTCGATGACGAGCAGGAGCCCATCAGCACCAACGAGGCCGGCTCCGAGGAGGCGTCGAATTAGAGGTATGCCATGCCCGAGGCCCGGCCCATGTGCTCAGGCGTGGCCCAGCCTTGGGCACGCCCGGACGCACACCCACGCCCACGTCCGCCCGCACATGACATAGCGGCGCTCGGTGCCGGCCACGAGTCCACAGAGAAGCGCACGTGCGGCGCGCACACACGCACGCACACTACCCTGGGGGAAGTGCCGCTGTGCTGGAGGAATGCCCCCCCCCCCCCGACTCTGATTGTCTGACTGATGTAGTCAGACATGATGTTCTGTTTTCTGTTTCAGACACAGTTTGTGTCTTGAGGTTGAACCGCGTTTGGCATAGAGAATACAGATGCACTTATGCCGGACTGTGGAGTGCATTGCCTCTGGTTTGCATTGGTCTGTTTTTTAATTAGGTCATCCCCCCCCCCCCTCCCCCGGATTCTTTCCCCCGGGGGCAGAAATAAACCAGGATTGGCTGGCTGGCCAAAGGGGGAAATCATTGGGGGGGGGAGGGGGATATATTTGGCTCTTTTGCTGTGCACCCGGGATTGGGCCAAAAACATTGTCCCTGGCGTGCCCCAGATCGACTGAACTTGCCTGAATGTGCTGCACGGTGTATGACGGTGATGAAGCAGAAATTCAGATGAGGAGGAGGATGCCCTGCAGCAATTGCCTCTGCAAAAGGGGGGAAATTCCTCGGCCATTTGAAATCATCACCAAAAGGGGAGAATCATTAGCGGGGGGGGGGGGGGGGGTTAAGCGGGGGGAATCAATAGGGGGGGGGTTTAGTCAGGCCCGGGGGCTGTACCAAAGGGGCATAGCAGACATTAGTGTCCGGCAGGCGAACCGAGTTTTGTTCGGAATCAGCGCTGTCCGATGGGCCACTCGGTAATGTCCGCTGCTGTTGCATCACCAGACGCCTCCCATGTCGGACGCTGTAAGATCCAGCCCCCTTCTCATCACGCGTGCCCTGGCAGACGCTGGTGCCAAGTCCGGTGCCTAGGCATGACGCGGCACCTCCTGTGCCGAGTGCCAGTGCTTGGCAGAGGATGCCTTTTTGTGTGCGAGGGTGAAGCGGTTAGCCCTCCCCTCATCGGTCTGCGTCGTCCGCTGCGCACGCGCGCGCGCGCGTCATGTGGTCACACGGCCACTCGATCATCGCAGGATTTCTTTTTGTGTGTTTTGGACGGGTCCGCACGGCGCGTCTGCACGGACACGGGCCCGTGCGACCGCCCGCAAGTGTCCGCGTGTACTGAGACCTCTGGCACTATGTCGCGTGCGCGATGATCGTCCCCTGGCATTTACCCCCCCCCTCCCACGTGGGCACACGCAGGCCCGCCCGCACGCAACGGCAAGTGTCCGTAGCGGCGGCTTTGGTGAGGCGTACCATTGCAACTCCCGCCTCTTGTCATCAGAGCCTCGCGTGGGAGTGCCAAGGCCGCGTGGCACGTGCGCCCCTTCGGACCCGCTCGGCCCAAGTCGCGTGCACCGCCCGCGCCGCGCCGTACGCCGCGGGTCCTCCGGGACGGGGGTCGGTCCGTCTGGACGCGCACGCCCTCCCGCGCGGGGGCCAGCGCTCCGAAGTGCCGCGCCTCGACGGCACAGCGCCGGTGGGGGGCCTGCGCCGCACGGCGGTGTTTGTATCGTATTGTCCGGACAACAAATGTTCGGACCGCCCGTCCCCCCACGCCCGCCCCGTGGCCTCGGTAGTGGGGGCCTGGCAAACACCCCTGACCAGCCGGGGGGTGCGGAGGCGGTGGGCAGGGTACCCCTCGCCCCCGTCCCCCGCTCCCCCCCGCCGCAGCACTGGGGCAGTGCTGTGCATTGCGCCGTACGTGACACTCACACTCGCATGACCTTCGGGGCTTGTCTGGGGGGATGAGGGGGGGTTCGTAACGCCCATCGAACGGAGCGGCTTTGGAGGGTTTTGGAGGGACGACGCCCCAGCCCCCCCCCCCCCCCCCCCTCCCGCAAGCACAGAGAACAATGATCCGTTACACTGAACTGAGAGCAATGAAGACCATGGGGCAGGCGCGGTTGGAGCTAATTGCAGTGAAGCAAACCTGATCCATTGTGGCCCCCCTCCCGCTCCCGGTCCTCCGGCGGGATCCATGTCCCAAGACCCCACCCCCCCAGTCGGTGGACCACTGTCTACCCCCCCCCCCCACACCCTTTCGCAGGTCCGGTTTCTCACGGTGCCCCCACTTCGGGTGGTCTTGTGTGCCCTGTCTACATTCCGAAAGGGCGTAAATTGCACTGAAGCGGTGCATCCTCTGATGCGTGCGGTGCAGTGCGCGGTGCGTTTCAGCACCCTCTGAGGCTTTCAGGGGTTCTATGGGCTGTTTGGGATGCGCCCCCCCCCCCTCCCCCGGGCCCCCGCCAGTCCTGCGGGGCCTGGCCGCACAGGCCTGAGGGGCACGGCAGTGGAGCACAGGCCCAGGGGGGGGGGGGGGCATGTGTGCGGCCCTCGCGCGCGGGGGCCGAGGGCCGCGGGACCCAGTCTGACCCCCTCGTTGCACTAACCCAAGGGCCCCCGATGGCCCGGCGCGCTCCACCCACCCTCCGGATGTGGTGGGGAAGGGCGCCTCCACCGCCTGCACACCTACACACACACATGCAGTCGTACATAGAGGCACACAGCCACACCACACACACACACACACTGGGCAGCCCCGCCTGCAGGGCAGAACAGTCGAACTCATGGTTTGCAGCAGTGATAGGACTTTAGGATTGTTGAACCTCGCAGTTTGAGCAGATTCGAATGGATTCCTTGGCACACACACACACACACACACACACACACACACACACACACACACACAAAAGCGCGGCGCCACTGATGCGGCCGCCTTTATCTCCATGCTCATTGAGCTACACAAACTGATGAAAACAGTTTTGCATGGTTTTGGATTAGACTGCATAAAATGCTTTGATTTAATCCCACAATCCATTGTACTGCATATTGCACTGACGCAGGGGATGGATTTGGGCACACACAGGGCCCTTTCTGGCATGTATCGCACCCTCACAAGGTGCTTCGAAATAATGGGATGTTTGGCCAGCTTTTTCGATGCCACCAATGGCATCCTCCAGGGCTGCCCATTGAGTGTGATACTCATCAACCTCCTGACCTCGGTCTGGAAACGGGTGCTGGATGCACAGCAACAGGGCATCAAAGTCGCAGTACAGGCCCTCCCCCCCAGCGATCAGCCAGCGCAGGCCCTGCAATTCATCCTAACTGCCCTTGGGTATGCGGATGATACTTATGGGTTTGCAGCCGGAAGCAATACCCTCACCCCCCTGCTAGACTGCACCACTGACTGGCTTGAGGACACGGGTCAAGGGGTGAACGCGAAGAAATCTGTCGGTTTTTCGTCTGACGCCCGTCACCCAGTGAAGGCAGCACTACAGGGGGTGCCCTTCCCTATCTCTTCTGAGTTTAAGTCCCTGGGCGCGGGGGTCCGCACCACGGACGCGACTTGTTCGGGACCGCTCATCGAGAAAAGGATTTCCAGAGCCTGCAACCTCCTGGATAGGGTGCATGGCGCTCAGGGCAATTTTGAAAGGAGATGCGACATCATCTCCACAATGATCACAGCCACTGGCCTGCACGCAGCAGAAATAGTGCCACTTCAGCCCAAAGACCTCCTGCCCTTCGAGACTAAGGTCATGCAGACCATTTGGGGACGGTCACGGCCCGGCAGGGCCAAAGAAATCTTTTTCACCTTGCTGTGCAAAGGGCACCGGATTGCGCCTACCTTGGTACTTAAGTATCATCGCATCCTGTGGTTATCCCAGCTGTGTCGCACCAGGGGTGCTGGACAGATCACAGCCCAGGCCATTTGGGAGATGACAACATTTCACAAAGGCTCCGGCCCATACGGCCGAGCCATGTCCACAGCACAGGAGTGTGGCTGGGTCGCTACACAGGGATGGTGGGGATGGAAAGTGCCTGGGCGCCAGGAACCCCTCCTCCTATACGGGGATAAAAACACTATCAAGCACGAGGTGCGTGAACAGCTGCGCTCGCAAATGCTGGACAGCCTGGTTCAGAGGCGTCCCCGCCTTTTCACGGGGGCTCATTACACCACATGCCGGCGCCTAGTCCAGCCCAGCATAGCGTCATTTGCCACAGAGTTACAGCGCTCTATCCAGCGGGGCATCCTATCAGGAGCAACCTGGACAGCCCTCCGGGCCTATCAACGTGGCATGAGAGCCACATCCACGTGCCCGTACTGTGGCAATGCTCCGGAAAACGAGGAGCACATTTTTTGGCAGTGTTCAGCCTGGAGTACGGTGCGGGACATCCACCTGCCGGGCATCAGGACGGCGGCAGCACAGATCACAGGCCTTCCCCTCATGGACCAGTGGCCCCCATGTTTACGACTTTGTGGATTAGCCCCAGAGCTAGACACAGACAGCGTCAAGTCAGGGACAGCGCTCGCATTTATGACAGCTCTGCACAATATGTTAGTAGCCGTTTTGCAGGCCCGCAAGTTACGTGACACACAATCCCCCATGCTTTTCACGGGGTCGAGCCTCTCACAGCAGCTTCGGCAATACCCGTACCACCAGCTGGTGGGACCCCTCCCCAGACCGGAAGACAAAGGGTTACTTCTTTTGCGTACCCCTAAGAAGGTGGAATGGCAGTGGGAAATGCCCTTTTTGGCGGACCTGCTACGCTGGCTGAGGGAACTGCACTGGGCCCCTGAACCAGGCACAGTGACGTTCTTGGAACTCGCACTGGACTTTGAGGAATTTGCGCAACGCACCCTCCCACACGCTCCACAGGCAAAATTTAAGGGCACCACCCTTTCACTGCAAGAGAGAGGCCGGGTCTTACGACTGGCAATGGCAAATGCGCAGCGCCTGGTCACCAAAGGCCATTTGCATCCAGCGCGTGTGGTCACACGCTGCAGCTCTTTAGTTCCTTTGGGGGGGCCGGCACTCTGCGGCCTGAACTGCCGCCCCTATTTCACCTGCCGCAGTGCCATGAACATGCACGTTCGGCAGTTAGCGGCATACTGTGAGCGCACGTGGGCCACCAAGGTTGGTCTCAACAGAATACACAAACTGCGCCCGTACACACATAGGCCACGCAGAACAGCGCAGGAAGTGGAGGAGCATCGACTACAGCGTGCACTCCAGGGGAATCTGCAGTTGGGGCTGGCTCAGTCCTCGGAGCAGACCACTTTTGCCAAAGGGGGGGGGGGGGGGGCTGCTCCTCCTTTGCAGCTGATTTCTTCCCTGTGATAGGGGATGGGAAGCTCCCACAGCGCCCCTACACCGGGACACGCAGGCGCGCAAACACACACAGGGCGCCACCACCGGCGCCGCCGGCTGATTCGTCAAAGTGTGCCCAGCACTCTGCTGACGCATGCACGACCTGCAAGAGACTTCGGCGCACAGCTGAAGCATGCTGTGCGCTGGAACATCACGCTGATGACCACATAGCACGCAGGCCGCAACTGCAACTGTGCCCACTGCATGGCCTGCCACCGTGCCCGAGGTGCACACTCAAGCAAAGGGGAGTGCGCCACTGCTGTCAGCGGGGACACCATAAAATGTGCACCCCAGTGCCTGCGCGCCGGAAGCGCCCACTTGCTGCACATGCACAACTGCCCAACAAACGACCACGCCTGCAAGGGCCTGCACGTATCTCTACGGGTCTGCTGAGGTCCCCACACCAACCCCCCACCCCTCCAGCCCCCAAACGCAGGAGGCCGAAAACACCCCCCCCTCCGTCCCCACCAGCCCCAGTTCCACGGGGGCTGGAGGAGACCGTGGCCGAGGATGTCGCCCGCCCGCTTTTCGTGACGAGGCACGGGAGAGCAAACACTCTGGATACCTAGCCAGCAAAATACAGAGGTTCTGATTCCGCAGAAGGGAGGGAAACAACGTCACAAAGAGGCCTCAGCAGACCTGAGCCAAATGAGGCGTCCAGCCCAACGCTGCACAAGGATCCACCTCTAAAAGTACAGATCACACACACACACACACACACACACACACACACACACACACACCTGTTCCACATGGACCGGAGGATCTGCACGCCGAGGATGCCATCCCGCGCCAGTTGTTTCTGGCGGGACGCGGAAGGTCCAGCGCTGAAGTCATTTAGCCTTCCCTCTTTCAGAGGTTCTGATTCCGCAGAAGGGGGAGACAACAGTCACACAGAGGTATCGGCTCTCCTAAACAAGTGGGACAGCCTCGCCTATCGCTGCACAAGGATCTGCCTCGTAAATCGTACAGATCACACACACACACACACACACACACACATGTGCTTACACATATACGCGCAGGCACACACAGTTGTCTGCTATGCTCCCCGGCAGCTCGGATCGCCGTGCCGCCTGGCAACCCCCCCCCCTCCCCGCGCACACACACACGCACACGTACACACGCACCCATTGCTGCGCTGCATAAATCAGCCCACACACTCCAGTGGGCCTGCCAACATGTCGCCGGTGCTCCACAGGGGGAGGCACACGCGCACACACCCGCCCACACCTCCACACACACGCGGTCCGGGCGGCCACACACACGCGGTCCGGGCGGCCGCAGATGATGTGACTGGCCGCGCTGCACACACCCTTCCGCACCAGCACATCCCCCTACACGCACGGGTGCACCTCAACACAGGCGCATCCGCACAAACACCCGCCCGCTGATCGAAGCCCCCCTCGTCCTTTGTTCTAGAGCACACGTGGGTTCGGTGGTCAGAGCGGCACAACCGTGCCCTGCAATGCCACGGATCACCGACCCTCAACATTTATGCGTCCTGTTGGCGATGGTGTTATTGGGGAGGGGGGGGATGTCTGACGTTGTGCAGGATAGTTACCGCCGTGCCAGTCGGACGAGCCCTCAAACTGGAGAACTTCAGGATACCTCATCCGTCACCGCAAAAGTCGCCCATGGCAACGTCGCTGAAGAGCTCTTTGTTCTGATTTTGTTGCTCTGCAGCCTCGTGCCTTTGTGGTAAGGGCTGCTGCGGATGCTCCGCACGGAGGGCCCTCCTTATGGTTGACGCACAGGGGGGGACTGGAGCTGGCAGCCGGGTGCCGGTCAGCCGACGCTCGCATGCAGTTTGGGGAGTCCAGTCAGCCCCCCCCCCCCTTTTTCTGCACGATGAACCACCGCACAACCAAGTGGATGTGCGTTGGGAGGCTGACCGGCAGGTCCAAACCCACTCGAGCGGTGTTGTACACGCATCCGAGTTGGCTACATGGGCTGTTGTAATGATAGTGCGGCTCCCCGCCTCTGTTGGGAGGTTTCTCCTGTCAAGGATGAGGATGCAACCCCCGCTCCCTTCTTTGTAAAAAGTGCGAGGAAGCGGTTTTCGTTCTTGTTGGCTATGATGGTGGGTTGAAGTCTGTCCATGCGATGTGTGATGATATATGGCGGATTTGCCAGAAACACGGCCGCAAGGAGATCTTGGTTTGCTTGTCTGATTCAGTGAAAGCCATAGAAGAGGCTTCAACGGGCAAGACCAAAGAGCATGCAGTGTTTGTCCGTGTGTTTGTAGTTGGTTGTAGTAGCCGTGAGTGCAACACGGAGCGCTGTTTCTCACCCACTGACACCTGCTTCGCAACACGAGCCCATCTTTTGCCGACTAGTCAACGATTTTGATAGGTTACTACTCTTTTCTCTACTTTTTTGAGCTCACTGGTGCCGGCCTTTGTGATTGCATAATGTTTTCGTGTGGTGCACCCGAGTGAGCATGGAAAACAAGGGATCCACCGGCGTGCATACACCCCCGGCAACAAGTGCTCGGTGTCTTCAATCTCTGTGTTTTACGTTCGGTGCTTTGTGTTTGTTGTTCAATTATGTGTGGGTGCCGGGTGTGGCAGGGTCGTCCAGGAGGTTTTTTGGTAAGGTATGGTTTTCGTTTGGTAGGAACGGGGGGGGGGGGGCACGGGGGTGTTTTTAGGTCAGAATTGGGGGGGCTTGGGGAAGAATTGGGGGGTTTACGGTAAGAATTGGGGTTTTTTGGGGGGGAAGAGTTTTGGGTGGGGGGTGTTTCGGTAGTATTGGGGGATTTGGGGTGTTTTTTTGTGGTGAATTTTGTCTTCTCATGGGGGGTTTTCGGTCGAAAAAAACATGGTTTTTTTGGTCAAATTGGGTTTTTTTTGGTCAAAAACGGGTTTTGTACAAAAAGACGGGGGGGGCTTCTGGTACATTGGGAGGGGGGGCGGTCGGTGGAAAAAGTGGGTTTTATTTGGTGAAAGCCGGGGGTTTTAGGTACGTACCACATTTGTTGGGGCAGCAGGGCTGCCGCGCATGTAAACAAAAGTCGCAATAGATTTGCCCCCCAACTGGTTCAGTTTCTTTCCCCTACTCACCAACACACCACACCACCTTTGTGTGTGAGTAGCGGGCTGGGCCTTCGCACCATCACGGTGCTCCCTGCCCGCAGCATTTACCTAATCCTAACATCCACGGGCCTTGACGGTTGCCACCACCTGCTGAGGCATGCCCCTTTAGGGCAAGTGCCTCCAGAAAAGGGAGTGCTCCCGACCCCCAAGGCCCCACTGCGCCAATGCACATGCACATCCTCCCACCCCTCAACCACACCTCAGGGGCCCCGCGGATGGCCATGCCGCAAGCCCCAGCACCACTTTCATCGCCGCAGTCCCCCCCCCCCCCCCATTCACAAGTGCGGCCCTGTCTGGGCATGGCAGCCCCCTCCTCTGGCCACATTGTTTGTGGTCTCCAACGTGCAGTGCACTTCCGTTGCAGTGGGAAAGAGGACTGTTTTGAGTTTTGGAGATGAGCAGTCAAACGTCCAACAGATTCCAGTGACAAAAGGAAGCCAGATCTTGAAGATGTCGAGTCGTGGCCTTTGGCGGCGGGGGGGGGGGGGGGGGTCGCCCAGTCTATATCAAATGCCAAGTTATTCAGGGGCAGCTTAGATTTTCGGTTCAAGTGGCACAGCTGCAGTCATGGCGTGACGGCGCTTGGGTGGTAAGAGCAGCAGCTGCTGGTGGGCCGATGCTGTTGTAAGGTCTGGATGTCACGTCTGGGCCCAGCACATCTTTCGTCTTTTCATTCAGGCCGCCGCGTTTGTGGTTGTTGTTGGGGGGCGGCATGACTGATTTTGCCTTCTTGGGTCATGGGGTCATTGTCATAGGCATTCCAACGTGTTCTGAAGGTCCGGACTGGGCCCTACTTGCCCCTCCAGACACCCCAGCAGTGCGGACCCACTGGTAGTCTGCCCAAGAGCTTGAAGGGAGTCGATCCAAAAGCAACGGACAACCTGTTGCATGAACGTCTTCTGCCGCATCACATTATATATGGCGGGTCAATAAATGGCCTCGAGCCACAAGACGTTCCAAAAGTGCACCGCAGCGATGAGGGACCAGCGCCGTGGGGGTCAGGGGACGGGGGGCTCTCCGCTTCGATTTCAGTGTGTTTCGGGGATGCTGCTTTGCAGTGCACATGGCAGTTTGGGGGCTTCTCACGAGTGGTCCGCCTCCATCCAGGGGCCAGCCTCTTCTTTTTCACAAGTCCCGCCATGTCCCAGGGCGGCAGCCCCGTGGCCCCCGTGTCAGTCTTTGTGGATTAGTGTGTGTGGCTTGTGGCATGGCCGGGTCAGGGGCCTGCGAAACACACCTTTTAAGTGTTTGCTAGACTCGGGGGTGCCGCAGCTGTTGCCTCCTGAAGTCCCATGCATGTCTCATATTGGAACAGCGCTTGCTGTGATATGTTGCATGCAGCATGTTGTGCATGAAGGGATTTGGCACGTGACTGATATGTCCTCAACAGTGTTCTGAGACATGGGGGTGTTGGACAAAGTGAGATGGAAATTGGTCAACTTTGGGCCACTCCACTGTACCATTTTGGTTTTTTCTAGCAGAATACAATACAAGTGCCTATCTTTGGCATAATTTGTCGTTCTGAGATTAAGCACATTGTTTCAGGTGCTTACAGTTTTGGTCGAAGGATCATGGTTGAAGAAGATGAAAGAAGGCAGAGGTATCCATTTTTCTTGAACACCTGCATTTTGAAGCCTGGGCACAACAGTTACCAGTACAGAGGTGCCACACCTACGTTTGTTCCTACTGCAATTCGCATTGTTGGCTTCGGGCCCAGGTCGTGATACTGCCGACCAAGAACCAATTGTTTATGATAATGGTTTCGTGTTATGTGATTGCAGAGTCCTGTTGGAACACACCCAGAGCATTTGTTATGAGACCAGTTACTCGTTTCAATTCCTGTTATTGCATGCTATTTAGATGGAGCAGATCATGGCAGTGTTCTTTTGCCTTGTATGAGGACAACATGTGGAGGCTGTCCAGTCGGCCTGATTGGAATTCTATTGTGATTCGTTGCTGTGTGCCGTCTATCCCGGGTCCACAGGGGGCGAGGGGAGGTTGCACGGGGTATCAGGGTATTGCAAGGCACTCACAGAAAATGCACTTCACTTAGGTATTCATTGAGTCACAGAGGCAGTCACTGATGGTGTGTCGCAGATCCAGTGGACAATCTGAGCCGGATATTAAATGAGTAATGAGGGGCAAAAAAATGAAGGAACACAACAAATTAGGTTCGGGTTGGATGCAAAATGATTTCACATCAAAAACTATTTCAACGAAATCCCATATGTGACTGTGTACGCGAAAGTGTCACCCTGGACAGAATTGCCTCATTCTCGCTTTTGCGGGGGGGGGGGGGGGGGGGCTCCAGTCCACAGGGTCAATGGGCACTCAGCAAGCTGTGTGGACCTGCAATGCCAATGTGGCTGTGCTAGCGTCTTTCTCATGCATTCTTTATTCAAACTCTGTCTAAAGACAGACTCTGGGCTTCTGGATTATGCGGTGGCTCTTCCGGTGCCATGCTCTCCGATGATTACCAGCAATGGCGTGGGATATGGGGCAAGGATTGACCACAACAGAAAAGCAAATGACCACGGATTCGTCGTAGGTGCCTATTTGTGGACGATGCATACCAGGGCGGGGCACCACCACCTGAGGAGGTAGCCTGCGAAAGGACATTTTCACTTGGTGCTGCGTGCTGAACATACTGGGGGGCAGATATTGGCAGGAGGGATGCCAGTATGTACAAGTGTGCGTCCTCATCTGCCCCAATCTTACCAATATAATGACAGCTGCACCTGCCGGTTGTGCGCTCTAGGCAGTAATCCTGGTCTCAGTGTTCCTGGCCATGGTGTCTTATGCTAAACTGGCAGCACCCGGCACTTCTCTGGTTTACATGTGCTATCCCCCCCTCCCCCGCGCCGCCGATATTACTGTCTGTGGCGGTACCTCTGGCACCATATCTATGGACAATTAATGACAATAAAGTGTGTGTGATCCCGGAGTGGTTCCTGAGGGTGGAGGCCACCATCGCTTTATTGCCAAGAAATGCCCTTGTCTGAACACCAGTAGGTGTTGTTTCCTCAATTTTTGGAACCATGTCCCACTGTGCCTTATATGAGTACCCCCCTCTTATCAGAGCAACACTGAGTGGTACTTTGTCAAATTTTGGACACAAGGCGGGTTGTAGTGCGACAGAATAATAAGTTGTCTTAACGGGTCCGGGATTCAGGCCAATGGGAAATTATAGTCTAGGATTGCTCGGGCTAGATGGGCTACGTGGGTCCCCATGGGCGCTCAAGTGCCTGTATTGTCACCCAATAATCACCCAAACCTATCCCAGGGGCAACAAGAAGGTTTCAGAAAAAGTCGAAAGGTGGAAAAATTCTATAGCCTTCGGCAAGTACACCACGCAGGGAATCTACCCCAAGCAACATACACCCAAGCTCGGGTAGAAATTACATAAATACGGCCTAGAACATGCTTGGATGGTCATTTTAGGTGATCATGGTGTAAAAAAAAATCAGTTTTGGAAACGTCAATATTTGAGTTGCCTCAAGTGAAAAACTGCAGAAGCAGGTTGTGAACCAATCTTTTGGGAGGACCCCCCACCCGCACGCCCAACACCCAAATGGGTTGAAAACCCATGAATACTGCTTAACACATGCTTTGCTTAGCTTGGATGGTCATTTCAAGTGATCATGGTATCAAAAAAAATAAGTTTCGGAAACTTCGATTGTTGAGTTGCCCAAGGTGAAAATCTGCATAAGCAAGTTGTGTACCAATCCTTTGGCAGACCCTCACCCCCCCGCGCGCCCCATACCCAAAAAAGGTGAAGACGAAATCAATACAGTCTAAAACATGTTTTACATATTTTGGATGGTCACTTTAGGTGATCACAATATCAAAAAAGCAAGTTTCGCAAACTTCGACTTTTGAGTTGTTCGGGGTGAAGCACTGCATAAGCAGGTTGTGCATCAGCCCATTCACTCATGTAGGTGTCTATGTCCGTCATTGCTCCAAAGAATTCTCTTTGATAGTCTCCAAAACCTTGATGTTATTGTTTCCCAAAGCCGTGAATTTTCACCAATTGCAAAATCTCAATTATCAATACAAGATCTCCAATACCACGAGAGAAACACGACGATTGGCAAGAAGTCAAAGCGACGATTGCATTAAAGCATACCCATAGTGACATGAATGCTCCATAATTCAAAATATAATGCAAGAACCCTCTGCATCGCTCAACAATTTATAATTATCTGAATCGGAATTCTGACTCTGCAGCACTGGCGACTTGCCCCGGCATTCATATCTCTGTCCCTACATTCAAAGAGCGGAGTCCTGTTGCTGTCCTTTATACCCCTGAGCCCCGAGCCACTCACACTCCCCTCCCAAGACTGTTGCATCAGTGGAAAAAGCAACAGTCTGATATCTGGCGTGCACCGACCAACTATCCTAGCCCCGCAGTGGCGAGACAAGAGAAGGGGTGTATGGGATGCACAAGCAAAAACTTCTGGCATCACCCCAGATGGACGCTATACTAATGTGGCAGAGGCGCCCCATCCTGCAACCAACAGGCCCAACCAACGGCTGGCCTACTCAACCGAGAAGAAAATCACTGTCCAATCGCGAAAAACAGAAGTGCTGGCTGGAAGTTGGCCCCAAGCTGACATATATCGGACGCGCAATGGACACAGAGAACAAAAGGTGGTATGCTAAAATACAAATCTGTCCCAACAGCTCATACAAGCAGGCACTGACAGCAAACACTGCGGCAGATGAAATTAAATTATCCACCAGGATGGATCCCACTTCATTCATTGAAACGACTCACTGCAGTGACCTGCATAGTGAAGCAAAGATAACACAGAGGAAGGGGAAAAAAAAAAAAAACAACATACAGGAGGGGGGGGAGGGGTACATTCAAAACATACATATATACACTGTCCTTATGCATGAAACCATTTGCCCAGCTTATGCGTGCGAATGTACTCCTCCACCCTTTCGTTTCCCTTACCAACGAACTTGGCTGCCTCCTCATCTGTCCTATCTGGATAATCCTTCCAAGCAATAACAAGCACAAGCTTTCGCCCCCGTCCGCGACCCACAAAATGATGATCCACCACCTGCTGGACTATGTATGTATCATCAGTGGGGGGAATAGGCTTCTCAGAATAATAGCCACAGGGCACCGAACGGCCCTCCACATCCTGAATGTACGGCTTGAGGCGATCTGTCTTGAGAACCTGAAATCCAGAGGTCTCACGGCCCTCATTGGTAATAACCTCATATCTGTCGCCCCCAACCCACCGACGAACCTCGTACGGGCCCTGCCAGATGCGCTTCGGCTTGTCAAAGCGCCGGTCATCTGGTCGGACCTTGACCCAGACCTTATCACCCTCCTGAAATCTCTGAGCCCTGTACTTGGCTGTCAAGTCCCTGGACAGGCGATCATGAATCGCAGTGAGATGGTCCCAGACCTCCTTACGCTCTGACGCAACCCTTTCAAAAAACTGGAGAGCATCTTCAGCCCCATCCCCCGGCACAAACGGCGGCACATCCCCAAACCCCACTGGATCCCTCCCAAACACCAACCGATGGGGGGAATATGGGGCAATGAGGCCTGGCAAGTCATTGAGGCCCCACACCGCAAGTGGGAGTGCCTGAATCCACTTTCCTGGCCTCTGATGCAAAAATTTCCGCAACGCCATTACAACTGCCTTTACTGCAGCCTCCGCGCGTCCGTTAGAGGATGGGTAATAAATAACGCTTTGATGCTGTTCAATTCCTGAAAGGGCACACAGATGCTGAGTAAACGCAGAAGTAATAATACTCTGATTATCAGCAAAAATGCGCGCCGGAAGCCCCATGAAAAAAACAACACGCTCCAAAAAGAGCTCAGCAGCTTTACGACTGTCCAACCCACGTTTGGTGGTGGGGATGGCCAAAACATAGCCTGACAGTCTACATACAACTACCATACAATAATCATACTTAACACCACCAGACTCAGCTTCAGGCAAGTCCACAAAATCAATAGACAAACTGCTAAACACATCAGAAGGAATAGGGAAATGATCAACACTCCCCGGCTGCTTGCCTGTGCGAGGCTTGGTTTGCTGACACACCGCACATGCATCACACACCGTCTTAACCTGTGCCTCCAAATCAGCACGTGACAGACCATGGAAATAAAATTTACGATCCACCATCAGCAGTGTCTTGTCGAACCCCCCATGAACATAGGAGTGACAGGCCAAAATGACTTGCTGAAGCAAACCCCTGGGGACCGCATACTTCCCTTTAAAGCGAATGCGATGTCTATACAAACCAAAATCCTCAAGGGCAGCCGGCGGACGAACAGATGGATCATCCTCACGCAAAGCGGCATATACCCCTGACCAGTATGGATCAGCCTTATACTCAGCTGTCCAATCAGTGAAAAGCACATTCACCTCAGGGGGCACCGTCAGGCTCCGCACCCGAGTCAAATCGGGGGAAAGCGCCCCTGTCAACGGCTCCAATCCTTCCCATAAGGAGTCAGAAACACATGCATAGGCAGGGATCAATCCCTGATGCGACCAATCCTGCTCACTGAGATTGCGGAACAATGTCCGCACTGTTTTTTTCTGACTGCGACACATACGAGAGGGGAAGTCAAACCTGTGACGTAAAGCTCTGAGCCTGGATTCATGGACTTTCCTGGACTGTTCATCCTCCAAAGTCATCCTGCATAAGCGAGAAAAATCAGGAGGCTGAGAAGGTGACTGCTCGTGACCCGCAGACGTTATTGCCTGGAACTGTCGGTACCACGTCCCGTACACACGAGACAACTCAGCAGGGACACCCCTGGCCACCTGTGAGTCTGCCCACTGCCGCTCCTCTCTCTCGTCAACCTCCCACCCCTCAACATCCTCGGCACTGCCCATAATAGACACATCCGGAGCTGCATGTGCAGCCGGATATGCCCAGCGACTCAGGACGTCTGGCACTGTCTGGTCTTCCCCTTTTATATAAACCACCTCTAACTGAAATTTTGCCAAAAACTGATGCCAGCGCCCTCGCCTACCAATGGGACCTGAGACGGTGTCAAAATCCTCACGGGTCCAGGTCTCCAAACTTTTGTGGTCAGTCAAAAATTTGATCTTGACCTGCTGACCAGCCAACCAACTACGAAATTTGTACAGGGTGGCTACAATCGCAAAAGTTTCCTTTTCCCGGATGTGCCACGCCCGCTGTCCCTTCCCAGGATCCCCTTGCAATTTGCGAGAAAAAAATGCAACTGGACGCAGGGGACAGGCACACCCCATCTCATCAGGACAAGAGCAGGTTTTCTGCTCCAAAGCAGCTCCAATCGCATATTGCGAACTATCGCACCTCCCCCAGAACGGTCTGTCAAGCTTAGGCAAGAAAAGCTCTGTGGCAGCCTTAAGCTGAGACACGATCTCATGAAAGCAGGACTTCATTTCCTCGGTCCAGTAAATCTCATTCTTAAATTTGCAAAGCTGCTGCGGAGTCAACCCCTTCCTGTCCTTAACCGGAAACTGTGCCCTGAGAGACTGAGCCTGCCGTTTTTTTCCCTTCTTGGTAAGCTCCAGTCCCCTGAGATGGGTTTGAGGTTTGAGGTTTGATTTTGCGGGTACTAGACGCCTTTCGGCCCCGGGGGGCCACCTGGTCGGGCCAGGTGATATCCTCCCCACCGGGTCCTAGTGGGGGGCCCTCCAAGACGCACCTCCTGCCTGGTGGCGGAGTCCCCCGGGTTCACAGAGCTCGGAGCCCCGTCCTTCCCCGGCGTCCCCGTTTCGCCACTCCCCGGTCAGTGCTTCAATTCGCAGCCGTGGCCGCGGGCGCTTACCCACTGCGTCGCCCCCCTAATGCGTGGTCGCCCGGGGCACCGGCGCCGCCGGGCCCGTGCTACTGGCTTGTCGCCAGTGGGACCCCCTTGGGCTGGCGCGGTGGCTGCCTAGCCTAGGGGTTGGGGCGTGGCGCTGTGCGCCACTACTGCCTTGGCGGGTGCAGTGTCCCGTCTGTGTGTGCGCGGCGCTCGCGGCCGGTTCGGGGGGGTTCGGGCCGGTACCTGGTGTTGTGTGTCCCCTTCTTCCCCCTTCCCGCCCCGCGTACCCCGCGTTGCGTGTGGCGGGCCGTCCCGTCCGGGTGTCCCTTATCCTCGCTCGCTGGTACGCCATTCCATGTGGTCTGTGCGTTCCGCGCGCTCGGTCCGGTTGCCCTTCTGGTGGTCCCCGCGTGTCCTTTTCGTGTGTGTGCGCTCGCGCTCTCGCGGTGTCCGCTCCCCGCTGGGTGGTGTGGCGCGCGCATCTCGCGTGGTCCCGGCACTGGGCGCTGGTAGGGCCGTTCCATGTGGTCCGTGCCCCTCCGCGTGTCCTGCCCCGGTCCCGTGCTCCGTCTGGCGTGCTTGGGGGGGGGGCGGTCCGGTCCCGGTTCCCCCCTACTTGGCTTGGGGTTGCGGGGGCGGCGGCTGGGCGTCCCCGGGGGGGTGCCTTCGTCCTTTGCGTGGGGCGTGGGGCGTCCCTCTTCCCTCCTCTGCCCGTCCACTAGGTGGGCTGTCGGGGTCTGCGTTGCGGGCGTGCGGCTGTGGGGGCCCCGCTCCGTTCTCGCGGGGGGGAGAGAGGTGCCGTCTTGATGTCCATGACGTGCCTGTTGCGCACGGAGCTTCGCCCTGCGGGATGCGTGGGGGGGTTGGGGTGACCGTGGCTGGAGTGGTGCTCCAATGTCCCGGTTCGTGGCCCAGCTGGGCAGCCCTACCGCGGGCTTACTCTCATTACAGGGGGAGGGGGTTGCGGGCGCGTTTGTTCTGTGACCCGGGTGCCCGTGTATCTCAGAAGGCAGCCACCCCGGAGGTAGCGCACCAGGCGCTCGCCGTGAAGGAGCTGGTTCGAACCCCGGGATCGGTGGTCTCCCACCGATCCCTTCGAATACCGGGCGAGGCCTCCCATCGACCTGTTTGAGTACAGGTGACGGTGCGCACTGCTGCAGGGGTGGGTGGTTCCCATGTCTTTTGTTTTACCTGGGTGGGGGGTAAAACGAACGAGACCTCCACCCGATCCACCGGTATCGGTGGTGGCGCGAGCTGCTGGAGGGGGGGGTGGTTCCCACGTCGCCAACTAGAGAGCTCTACGTGCAGGGATCCCAGGAGCACCAACGCCCGGGATCGAACCCCCGCACTGGACGATTGAAGACCGACGCTCTCACTACTGGGCCGCGGGAGTCTCTTACGCCACTGAGGGGTGTCGTCGGCTATGAATCCTGTCCTGTGGGTGGGGCTGTGCGCCGTGAAGCGTGTTGCGCGTGCCGGGAGGCCTCAGTCCACGCGCACGGGGTCGGGACAGGGGAGGGGGCTGGGTGGGGTGCGTTGGATCGCCGACTGACGTGCACAGGGGTAAGAGGCGGGCAGTAGCACCACCGGGTCGCCGACTGACTGTAGGGCGGGGGGTCGCTCTGCCTCTTTCCGTCCCTCTGCCTTCCCTGGGCAGGCAACAAAGCGGGCGTCACTGGCGTTGCGCTGTCCATGGGGGGCGTGGCCCCCCATACCACTCCGGTTCGTGTTCACCCAGCCTCTCCGGGTACGATCTGTGCGGCGTCCCGGTGCGCAGGCGTGGGCCCGCTTGTTCCTCGCGGCCCCCGTGTGGGCCGTCGGCCGGAGCGGGGGGGCGGGTCGCACTCCGGCCCCCCTCTCGGGTGGGGGGGGTCCATTCCCCTTGCCTCGGGGGGGGTGTCGCGCTGCGGCCTCCCCGCTCTCGTTCCGGGCGGCGGCCTGCGGCACCCCTTTCGGGCCCTCCCCTCCGGCGCGCGCGTGTGGTCGGGGCTGAAGTGCCGCCCCGGGGCGGGGGGGGGTGAGGGGCGGCCCGTGGACCGCTCCCCTGGGGGCCCCGGCTGACCTGCAAACCCCCCCTCTGTCCCCTTGGAGTGGGCTGTGGTCACGGGAGGGTCATGTGGGGCGCGGCCTCCTTCGTGTTCCGTTGTGCGCGTTGCTCCGGCACGCCGGTGTGGGTTCGTGGGGGCAGGTCCAGCCGCCGCTGCCCTTACCGTGTCGCCGTTCCTCCTGTGGGTGGGGGCGCCCCCCCGGCCCTGGGGGGGCGGAGGGCCGCGCCTGTGGCTCCCCAGCTGGGGTGCGTGCGGGGGGGGGGGGGGGGGGGCGCCACCCCGCTCGCTCTCGGGCCTGTGTGGGAGGGGGGGGGGGGGAGTGGGGGGGGTCCTTCGGTTCCCTGGCGATGCCCCCTGTCGGCCAGAAAGGGGGGGGGGGAGGGCGGCTTGGCGGTCCCAGCCCCGGGGGCCAGCCATCGGCCAGGGGGGTCGCGCCCTTCCCCCGCCCCCCTCTACCGAGTGCCGGATCCCCACGCAGTCCCTCCCTGGGGCCCCTCATCTCCCGGCCGTTGCCGCGCGGCGCTGGCCGGCCGGGGGTGGTCGTGAGGGTCAGCGGTCAGTGGTTAGCGGGTTGCGGGGCCGCTTTCCCCGGGTAGGCAACAAGGCGGGCGTCCCTTGGCGTCGTGCTGTCCATGGGGGGCGTGGCCACCCATACCATTCCGGTTCGCGCCCACCCGGCTTCTCTGGGCACGATCTGCGCGGCGTCCCGGTGCGCAGGCGTGGGCCCACATGCTCTTCGCGGCCCCCACTGGAGCCGGCGGCCGGGGCGTCGGGGCGGGTCACTCCCCGGCCCCCCTCCCGGGCGGGGGGGTCCGTCCCTTCAGCCTCGGGGGGTGGGGGCCGGGGCCCCTGCGGCCGGCGGGCCGGTGGGGGGGCGGGGGGGGGGGGGGGGTGTCGCGCCGCGGCCTCCCTGCTCTCGTTCCAGGCGGCGGCCTGTGGTACTCCTTCCTGGCTCTCTCCGCGTCGCCGGTGCGCTCCCTTCCGGCGCGCGCTTGCGGTCGGGGCTGAAGTGCCGCCCCGTGGTGGGGGGGGTGAGGGGCGGCCCGTGGACCGCCCCCCCGGGGGCCCCATCTGACTTGACACCCTCCCTCCGTCACCTCGGGGCGGGCTGTGGTTACGGGAGGGTCATGTGGGGTGCGGCCTCCTTCCTGCTCCGTCGTGCGCGTTGCCCCGGCACGCCGGTGTGGGTTCGCGGGAGCAGGCCCAGCCGCCGTTCCCCCTGAGGAGGGGGCGCCCCCCCGGCCCTGGGGGGGCGGAGGGCCGCGCCTGTGGCGCCCCTGCTGCGGTGGGTGCGGGGGGGGGGGGGGGGTGGGGGGGCCGCCCCCCGCCCGCCCCCGGGTCTGTGCGGGGGGGGGGGGGTGGGTTGGGGGGGGTCCTTTGGCCCCCTGGTGATGCCTCTCGTCGGCCGTGGGGGGGGGGGGGGCGGGGGCGGCATGGCGGCCCTGGTCCCGGGGGCCAGCCATCGGCCAGGGGGTCGCGCCCGTCACCCGCCCCCCCTATCGAGAGCTGGATGCCCGCGCAGGCCCTCGCCGGGGCCCTCACCTCCCCGGCCGTTGCCGCGCGGCGCCGGCCGGCCGGGGGTGGTTGATGGTTAGCGGTCAGTGGTTAGCAGGTTGCGGGGCAGCCGGTTCCTCCCCGCGCTTGGCGCCCCCGCACTCCCTTCCGTGGGTGGCGGCGCGTCCCCGCACGTCGTGCCATACCGTGGGGGGGGCGTGGGTCAGGGGGCCCTTCCCCCCCTCCCGCGCCCGCCGTCTGGGCCTTCACTTGCGCCGCCGCTTGTGTGGGGGCTGGGGCTGCGGCGGCGGCGGGTTGTGCCGGCGGTAGCGCCAGTGGGCGAGGGCGCTACGCAAAGCCCGGGGGAGCCAGTTGTTGGCGTCCGCATCCGTGATGCGGAGCACCGCTCCCCCCTCCAGGAAGGCCGGCCACGTCGGCTCCCTGTCGGGCCACGCCGCCCGGATCACTGGCCTGAGGACCCTCTCGTGGTCCTCTGGTGCCGCCCACCCCCCCGGGGGTGCCTCTCGGTTTCCTCCGTCCCTCCGGAGGAGCACGGCATCAAAGGGCCGGTTCCGCGACCTCCTGGAGGTCCCCTGGTTGGCCCAGCACAACCACCCGTACACTTCCCCCACCAGGGGGAGGGTCTCCCCCCCCAGCAGGTCCGGGACTGCGCTCCAGTCCACGTTCCACGGCCGGCTCTCCTCCGCCCCCTGTGCCGGCCCCCCTCGCTGCTCCTGCACCTGCGGCGCCGATGCCACGCCCCGTCCCCCCTCCGCCGAGGCCATCCGCGCCGGCTCCGCCCTCGGCGCGGGGGGGGCTTGCTGGTGCTGGTGTCGTGGGGGTTGGGGGGGGATGAGCTCGCCGGCGTCAGGGTCGATGTTGTAGAGGTGGTGGTGGTGGTGGTGGTGGTGGTGGTAGGTGTGGTGCGCCGGCATCTGTTGGATGCCGGGGGGGATGCACCTCACCGGCTGCACTTCCGGCTGCGGGGGTGCTCCGCCCTCTGCCCCCCTCCCCTCGCCCCGCCCTCCCCCCTGGGCTCCCGTGCCCCGTCCCTCCTGTCCCTTGGGGCCCTTGCCCTTGCCCTTGCCCTTGCCCTTGGGCCCCTTTCCGGTCCCGTGCCCGTGTCGCGGGTCCCGCCTCTCGTCCCCCACACCCCGGCCCGCTCGCTCTCCCATCCCCCCTTGTCCAGCCCCCTGCGCCTGGGTGCCCTTCCCGCGCCCCTGACCACCCTTCCCGTGCCCTGGCCCCTCCCCGACCCCCTGCCCGAGTCGCGGGTCCCGCCTCTCGTCCACCACGCCCCGGCCCGCTCGCTCTCCCACCACCCCTCGCTCCGTCCCCTGCACCTGGGCCTCCTGCCCGCGCTCCCGCGCGCCCTTGCCGTGCCCCGACCCCTCCCCTGCCCCCTGCCTGTCACGCCGTCCGCCGCTCCCCTCCCCCTCGCCGCTGCGCCCTTCCTGGACCACTCGCCGGGCGTCCCGCTGCCTTTGCAGTTGCGGCAGCGTGACGCCCGGCGGCGAGCGCTCGCGCGTCGGGGGGCGGACGTGCCGCTCCCGCCCCGGGGGGAAGGGCTTGGGGGGGTACGGCTTGGGGGGGCTGGTGTGGGTGTGGGCGGGGTTGGCGTGGGCGCGGTACTTCGCGCTCTCCCTGCCCACTGCTGCTGCTGCGGCGGCCGCCGGCGAGGCGTCCGCGGCCCGTGCGGGGTTCTTCCCCCGCTTGCGCGGCGTGCCAGGGGCCGCAGCCCCTCTCGCGCCCTCCGCACTCTCCTTCGCTGCCGTGGCGGCCGCCGACGAGGCGCCCGTGGCCGCGGTCGCAGACTCTCGCACATCCTCCTCGGTCTTCTCTGCTGCCGCGGCGGCCGCCTGCGAGGCGCCCACGGCCCGTGCGGGGTCCGTCGCAACCCCTCTGGCGCCCTGCTTGCTCTCCTGCGCGGCTGCGGCGGCCCTCGGCGACGCGTCCGGCTCCTGCGCCGGGGCTGCCCCCCTTGCCGGCGGCGTGCCGGGGGCCGCGGCCGGGGCCGCGGCGTGGCTCGCCGCGGTCTCCGCCTCCTGCGCGTCAGGGCGGGGCGGGGCGGCGGGGCTGGCCGCTTGGGCGGCGGGGGCGGCCGTCTCGGCTGGCCCAGGTTCCCGGGCCGGCGGCGGCGGTCCGACCACCGCCGCCTCCGCCAGCCTCCGCTCCTCGCGCTCCGCGAGGGTCTCCCCCGTCCACTCTGGGGAGGAGACGGGGGAGCGGGAGCGGGACCGGCGGTGGTGGCGGTCGTCCCGCCCGAGGGACCCATCGGAGTCTGCCATTGCTGTTACTCTGGTAGGCATGCGTGGTGGCAGGCGCGCCCTTCCCACTACCTCCTGGTGCATCAGTGCCGTGCCGTGGGCAGTGCCGTGTGGTGCTCTGCGGGGGGGGGGGGGGGAGGGGGTGGGGGGCCGGCTGTGGCGTCAGTCCCGCACGGTCAGGGGTCCGCGGCCATCCACCGGCATTGGGAGGGGAGGCGGGGGAGCCACGCGGCCCACGCGTCGCGCCACAGCTCCCAGTCTGGGGCGGGGCTCAGGGCCCTGGGCCCCCGGGGGTCGTCGAGCGGTGCCGGGGGCAGCCGCACCAGATGGACCCCCGTAACGGCGGTGACCTCCTGTGTGCGCAGGAAGGTGTGTACTCCGTCCCGCGCCGCGGGCGCCGGGAGGGGGGGGCGGGGTACGGGTGTGGCCCCATAGAGGTGGGTGGGGGTGATCCCCAGGATCCGCCCCGGGTCCCCGCGGGTCGCGACGACGAGGAGGAGCAGGGGGGTGCCAGGGCACTCTTGCCAGAGGACCTGCCCCCTGTGGTGGGCACCCCTGGTCCTGGAGAGGGGGGGGGACAGGTCTGGGTTAGCCCAGCCGCGGGGCGCGTGCGTCGCCGGTGGGAGGGCGGGGCACCAAGTGGGCTCCCTGGGGAACGCCTCGTAGACGACGGCGTACGGGGGGGTAGGCCCGGTGCCGTCATACACCGGGTTGGTTGGCCGGGGGCGGGCGGACGCCTCGTCCGCGCCTTCCACGAACACCGTGACCTCGCCCACCTCCAGGTCCTCGTCCGGCGGGTGTAGAAGGTGGAGCGCCGCATCCAGCTCGGACACTCCCCCCGGGTAAGTGGCCCGCGCCTGGTTCAGGTACGGGGCCGCGTCCCTGGGGTAGCGCGTCCTGAGGGCGCGCAGCAGGGCTGGGGCGCTACTGTGGAGGGACATGGCAGACCCCGCTCCCGTCATCCGGAGGGCGTCCCCCATGGACAGGGGCCGGCCCGACCGATTGGACTCGCGCCACTCCATCCAGTGCCCGTAGAGGGCCGCCTCTGGGCTGATGAGCCCTGGCCGGACGGCGTTCACGATCCGGTGCATTGCCGGGAGCAACGTAGGGGCCCCCGCTCCGTTCAGGGCGCGGACGGCCGGGAGGGCGGTCTCGTTGAGGAAGGCCCTCGCACTGCCCTCCAGGTCGCACCGTGCGGCAGCGTGCGCTCCTTTTGCCTCCGCCACCGCGTCCGCCACCAGACCCCGGACGGCCGCCTCCTGCGCTCTGCGGCGGGCCCTGGTGTGCCCCGGCCCATCCCCCCGTCGGCGTGGCATGGTGCTGCGGGCTCTGCAAAGGGCGGCGGCGGGTGGGGGTTAGGGGGCGAACACGTGCGACAGGTGCGCAATGGATGTGGGGTCCCGCAGGTGCACGTGGATCCACAGAAGGGCAGCGCCCGCGGGGCCCGCCTGTTCGTGTGAGGGGGTGTGTGCCCCCTCGATGCGCCGGCGCAAGGCCTCCTCCTCTGTGCGCCTGCGCGGACCTGCGGGAGGTTCGGGCCAGGGGCACGCGGCTACCTGGGTGCACCGCTCGCACCTGTTGGCGCCTGTCGCTGCTGCGGAGGACACCGTGTCACACTCTCCGCAGAGTCGGCAGGTGTGCGGGAGGTGGGAGGGCGGCGACCAAGGGTCGAGATGGCGGAGCCAGAGGTCGTCCCACCTCTGTCGGAGGGGGTCCCGGATCTCCAGCAAGCGGGCGCGGACGCGGCGCCGGTAGTCCTTGCCAAGTGTCTTCCGCTGGACTTCCTGCCACGTGTCGCCGGGGAGGATCCCGTGGTCGTGGAAGGCGGCGATGAGGTCGTCCCACGCCGGGCGGGGGTGCCCCTGGGGGGGGCTCGCCATGTACACGTGGCGCCCGGTGAGGTGGGGCGTCAGCGCGTCCCATTGGCACCCGTTCGCGGTGTCCCTGTGGAGGAGGGCCAGTAGGGTGCCGTCCGCGACCGCCTCCCACCCCACTCGCAGCCCTTCGCAGCCGTCCAGCTCCTGGTGCAGCGCGGCTGCGATACCGGTGGGGAGCATGAGGAGTAAGGGCCCCTGGGTGTCGCCCAGCCGGGACAGGGCGTCGTCGTATACCGGCCCCCCCGCTTTGAAGTGCGCCACGGTGAGTTGGGTGGCCCCGTCCTCTGGGGGTTGCCACCGGACGGTGGCCGCAGCGTGTCCCCACGTGCGTATCTCCGTGGCCCGGAGCACGTTGGCGGTGTGAAGGACGATGCGGGGCGGGACGGGTGCCCTGACGAGTGAGGATACGTCCCCAGTCCATCCCGTTTGCGGCCCCGGGGCCGCCTGCAGCCATTCCCCCGTCGCCGCGTCCCACGGGTGGTCAGGTCCCGCCCCGCGGACCATGGTGGGTCTCGGCCGGGTGTCCGGCCCCCACCCCCGGAGCGGGATGGCGGCGTATCGTTGCGCAGGGGTCTCCGGGGCGCGCGCGGCGGCGCACCACCAGCTCCACTCCCGCGCCCACTCATCCCCCACGATGCGCGCCTCCCACGCGGTCATGGAGCCGCGCCCGATGATCCACGGTGGGAAAAGGGCGTCTTGCAGGTGCCTCGAGAACCCCCCCGGCAGGTCCTGATACGGGTGGGGGCCCTCTTGGAGCGGGCACTCCAGAGTGCCATTCACGACACGGAGGGAGGCTACGAAGTCCTTGTCGGGGCGCGGGGGAGGGGGAGGGTGGTCGCCCTCCGCCGCAGTGAGCCACCGGTGCGCCCGGGCCGCCGCGCTTAGGGGGTCGTGGAGGAGTTGCTCCAGCCGGTGGTTGCGAAGCTCCCACGCGAAGTCCCCTAGCCGGAGCATGTGGTGGAGGAAGTCGTCCACCGAGGTCCCTCCCGGCGGGTCGTATCGGGTTATGGCGCGGAGCTGCGCCTCCGCGTCCTCGGGCACCAGTCCGGAGCAGAACACCTCCGTCCACGTGTCGCCTGCGGAGCGCCACGAGGCCACCCACAGGGCCTTGTCCCCAGGTGGGAGGTGGCGGGCCGCCTCGTGCACCGCCTGGCGGTAGTGGGGCCAGAGGAGCCGCGAGTGGGTGCAGTCCCCTGAGAGAGTCAGTAAGAGGTGCGGAGAGATGTCCAAAGCGGTCTATATAAACAGCGTACCACTGGACAAAGCCAAGGAACGCTTTCATGTGCGTGGGCGTGCGTATCATGTCTGGGGTCCAGCGTGCTATAGCTGCAGTCTTAGCCGGATCTACCGTGCGACGGCCCTTCATCAGGATCTGCCCACAGAACCGCACCCGACGCACAAAAAGCTGAAACTTAGAAGGCTTAATGGTAAGGCGCGCACACTCCATTATCTCAAAAAACTGCCAAATCTCCTGGAAGTGCCGCTCCAAACAATCTTCTGTTGGGGGCACATCAAACTCTGGGTTATCCTCATCATCAGGCGTGCCATGACACACATCATCTATGTAAGGGCGGGTACCGTACGCATCCGTGAATTCCTGCAGAACCCGGCAGACCATGCGCTGATAGGCCTGCGGGGCTGTTTTGAGCCCCATGGGTAGTACTGTCCATTGGTACAGGCCCCATGGGGTCACAAACGCCGTGTAGGGGCGGGAGCTCAGGTCCAAGTGCATCTGGTGAGACCCATCTTCCAAATCAAAGATGGACCAGATTGCATTCTTGGCCTGTTTCAAAAAAATATCATCGATGACGGGCAGCGGATACTGCTCACCATCGATTTGTGAATTCAAATAGCGGTAATCGATGACTAGCCGCCATTTGCCCCCTGGCTTGGGCACACAGAAAGCCCTGGCCGCCCACGCCGAGTGGGAGCGCTCCAACATACCCCGTTTAAAAAATTTAGCAATTAACTCACGGAATGCTTCATCCCTAGCCCCCACTGTGCGATATGGCGCCACACGCTGTGGCACTGCCCCTGTCTTCAGCTGGATAGAGGCCACAGCATCCTCTGGATTACCCCTCAGTGACGGATCCACCTCCAAAATATTATCTGGAAACTCGAAAATTTGCTTGAAGCGTTCCATAAGGCGCGCACGATATTCCGCACACCTTGGATCCGCCATATCAGCTTCAACTACTGACCGAACACTCCTATTCTCCATCTGAAAAAAATCAGGAGAATCAGGATGCAAAGCAGATAAACGTGCGACCCTGACATTCTGAACCCCGCGCAACAGGTCCCCCTTTCCTTTGCGGACAAAACGCTGGTACTTTCTACCCCTAGTGGGTAAGACAGCACTGGTTCCACCCTCATCAGAGGAGCCACTGTCCAGCGGAGGTAAGTCACTATCAAGGCACTGATCACAGTGCCCACAGGCATCTGCACACACTAAGTGCCGATGCTCACCTTCACCCACTAAACCAGAATCATCCTCCCATCGCTTATCGTGGGACTTACTGTCCCGTAGCCCCATCGCATCAAAGAGCACAACTCTGGTTGTCCATGCTGACGACTGTTTATATACTATGCCACTGTTATCACAATATATTGGGACGTCAGGATCCAAATCCCACCAGTCAACTGCAGCCTCCCCCAACTGCCAAAACCATGACTGGTTTTTTTGCACAGGGATCAGCATAATGCCCCTAGCCTGATCAAGCAAAATTTTATCAACTGTCTGCTGCAGTAAATAATGCGGAGGGTGAAGCCACAAAAAGTAATCAGTGTGGTCACCCTTGCCCGGGGAAGCGTATGACCAATCCTGCACCAGCGCATCTGCCTTAGCATCCCAATATTTGGAAAACAGTGCTGTATCTTTAGTCGCAAAAGCATCAATGAACTTAGAATCCTGAAGTCCAGCCCAGCCCAAGACCTTATCTCTCACCCCGGGCAACAACATCTGGCGTCCTGCTGCAAACATGTAGGACGCATGCTGGCGTACACGCTTGCGGAGCTTAATGCGTCGTTGCATAGGCGTGAGTCGCGTGCTGGCCGCACACTGTTCGGCAAAGCGAGCCCGCATCTTATCCGATAAAAGAGACGTGGGCTTAACAGCACCATCAGAGAGGGGGTCTGGCACTTTATTTACTGCATCGCCGGCTGCCGGCAACTGCACAGGACCACAATGACCACACAACTCATCAACCTCGCAGTCACAAAAATGTCGAAGCGAAAGAGCTCGTGTCTGCAAGGCCTGCTCCGGCTCTTGCCTCCACTGCAAGTCCTCACTCTGGGCCTGCCAGGGCCCTGAGTATGGTCTACTGTAACCCCATCCAGCCGCGAAGGAATCCGGCGGAGGGCCACTCGACAAAGGCTGAACTATGGTAGGAGGGAGTTCTGAATCCGTCTCTTCATCAGAGACACACTGCTCGGAAGCGTCGTCGGATTCTTCAGAAGAATTTCGCTGACGCACCAACTTAGGATCAGGCAAACCAGTGGCGTGTTGATGCCTGCACATACACCCACCCACACACACTGTACACCTGTGATCCCGCGTTTCGAACTGCTCACCACCACGTTGCGTTGGCGACGTCCGACTTGGTGCACCCCCTGCATTCAAGCAGAGAAGAGCTGCCGAACATGAAACAGCCGCCGCAGCCGTAATGGCAGAAAGCAAGCGTGTAGCACAGATGGCTGCAGCTGATGCCAGCGCTGTACCATGCACACATGCTACATTAACTGATGAAAGCGATGTCTCGTCATCGCTGTCAGAAGCCAAATTAATCAGACGTGCAACATATGATTTAGGTCTGTTGCGTTTATGCCTATGCACTGCAACAGCCCTGCACGCACAGTGAATAGAAGTACAGGAACAGTTACTGCCTGCTCCGCCTGCTGGACCACACAATGCGTCCATGAGTGAATCCCGGACAGGATCCACCATAAGGCCATAAGCCTTACAAAAAGGATAGCCCACAATCAGATGTTCATGCACATCCGCCTTGTACACAAACACCTGTTCACAGACCACCTGTACAAGCTGACCCTGACAGTCATGAATTTGCAGTCCCAGGTCCACCACCGCCCCAAGAGTGCCTCCTTTTATGCGTTCCCCATTCGCCACAGTGATACGAAGGGGACGACGCGCTGACACTAGTTGACGGCCCTGAAAAAACGATTCCGGCGCCAAAGCCAGAACCTCAGACCCCAAGTCAACCAACATGGATGTACTTAACTCTGTCGCACCATCCGAAAAACGTATCCGTACTGGAACAACCAGTTCAGTCAATGACTGCCCAAGATCAGCCGGTTTGCGTCGCAACACATGTGCCTGCTTGCGCCGCACTACCGATGCCACTGGCCGCCAGACTTCCCGGCATGAGTGCAATGCCCGGGTCCATACTGACAGCGTCACAGTGGTGACAGGTGCAACCACCCCAGCGGCCACAGGCCCCGGTGTCAATCTGTCCTGAGTGAAGGCCACCGAGGCCAGGCCATCAGAATCTGCAATGTGCGCATCAGTGGATGGTGACACACTGCTTACCCTCCGAGCCCTGAAACCCTTACCTCCACTCGGACCCCTCTAACCATTTGAGGTTCCCGGTGCAGATTCACTCAGGGGTGGGGACTGCTCGTTCGTCTCCGAATTTTCCTGACCCTTGGTGTGGCGGTGCTGAGCCTTACCAGTTACTAATTTCGGACAGTCAGCAAATTTGTGTCCTGTTGCCCCACAGGACACACACAGCCCCTTGTCAAGGCGTGCCTGAGCCTCCTCGGCCGCCTTAGCCAAAGCAGAGCCACGCCCTTTGCCACCGCCAGATTTTTTGTCAGCTCCACCGCCAGTGTTGCGTCTACCACCTGAAGGATCACGATCACCACCACCGCCAGTGTTGCGCCCGCCACCAGTATTGCGTGTATCACCTTTGCCACCGCCCGCGTTTTGTCGCCCATCGCCAGAAGGTCTTGTGGGCCATTGCTTCTGACGTTTGCCAGGAGTCCCGTTGGCAACGTCAGTTTTCTTAATCCTGCAATCCTTGGCCCTATGGCCCTTGTTGCCACAGTACAGGCAGGCGTCCTGAGGAACTTTGGAAAAATCAATGGGGGCTGAATGAGCCCTTCTCCCCTTTCTGTCCCTCTCCTGCTGCCTGCCCCGGACGTTGCGGAGATCAGCTTCCGCCTCATCCTTGTCTGCCTCCATGGCGGCATGACGATTCGTACGCCATGAGAGCTCGTACTGAATCAGCTGATGCGCCCCTTGATGGGAGAGCTCTACCCCTTTGAGCTCTTCATATTTATAGAGCTCATTGAGCTCGTCCTGGTAGCCTCCATGACGATGCAGGGCATCGATGTAGGCCTCCTTCGCCTCAAGGGGGGTGACCGGTGCTGCTTGCCTTGCCATGAGTGTCCATTCAAGCAGCCACAACTCATAAGACTGCAATGTCTTTTTCGAGGGGGGCTGAGACTTACGCCACTTTTTACGATACATACGCCGTGAAATGTTCTTAGACGATTTCATAATGTCCTGCCAAATATGCTTATACGTCCAACCCATAAACCAGTGAAGCTGAGTGTACAGTGAGCGCAGAGACTCAGGCAATGCTGTTAGAAGTATTTTGGCCATCGTATCTGCCCCACACCGTTTATACCAATACTGATGGAACCCTTGCCACTGCCTCTCAAAAATAGGCCGGCTAACTTGTTTACCATCCCAACTGGGCCTACGGAGTATTTTCATCACTTCACGGCGTGTATCATCATCCAAGGCCTCCAAATCAGGCCTATCCTTCCCCACTTTGCCAAAAATGCCCCTCAACTTAACACCGGGTTCTTGCTCCGAGAGGTCATCATCACCATTGGCAACGGCCGCCAAAAAATCAGCCATAGGGAATTCAGAAGAGGCCGTAGGTATTCCTGGCATTTCAAAGGAGGCCTCAGTACTGTCACTATTAAACAACGAAGGAATGGGTCGTCCACCCTTTCCACATGGTTGCGGAATTTCCATGGTAGGCAGTTTCAATTCACCAAGGGAAGCGCATGTGCTCCCTTTGATCCATTGAAGGTCAGCAAAAGGATCCTCATTCGTGGACCCTCGTGAGACGCCATCCCATTTCCGCGAGCTTACACTCTCACCTTTGGTGGTCTTTGATTCACACTCATATATTTCTGAGTCTAACGAGGCAAAGCGCACACCATATTGATCGCTCGGCTCCTCATCCGATTCGTCCTCTTCCTCATCGGCGCAGCAGGTAGTCCACTTCTCGTAAGCATCTTCCAGAGCGGCCACCTTCACTTGTAAGGTGTCGATACTCTGAGAAGAGAGAAGCAGATTGTCCAACTGCGCCTTCATAGAGGAGAGAGTAGAGCCGAACGACGCGTCACGACCACGTGTGCACAACTCATCAGACATTGCATCGAAACAATCGCGAAGCTCATCGAGCATGCCATCAATGCGCTTTAACGCCTCACCATGCAAAGTCAACTGCACTCGGCACGAACAAAGCTCACTACAGTGAGAGCTATGGGTACTACGCGAACCTATCGAGTCCCATAGCCGATCAATGGCCGTATTGAACTTGGAAGTTTGAAATTGCAAATCCCCTAAGGAGGAGGAGAACGCAATCCCTTGAGACTTAATCTCATCAATATTATCTTGCAAGTTCGAAATCAGTGCACGACATGAGCATGATGCATCACAATCATGAGACTTGGCCATAACACTATGAACGCGTGCGAGGTCATTTTGAAGACTTTGAAACTTAGGCAGAAGGGGTAACAATGATGCAACCGCCCTTTCAACATGAGCCAACGAAGATGACACTTCTTGCAAATGACTGCGCATCGCATGACCATTTGCAACCTCATGTGATATGGAAGTCAAATCATCAAAGCACAAATCCATGCGTTGTGAAATATGTTCAACCTTTGACGAGAGAGAAGCCCGCTCACGCTTTGCTTCACCCATGGAGCTCTCAAGCAAAGAGAATCGATGTAAGAGCCCACCGTAATTTTCATTCACCGTTCGCTTGAATTCACGACACTCAAATTCCATGCTAGCTATTTGGGCGTCATATTTACGAGTCACAGGATCTTCAACTTGTTGAATCATGAGCGTCACGGTTTCCATAGTGAGTGGTGATTGCTTTGGAATTGTTTGTCGTAGCGACTCATTTTCCCGTTTCAAGCGTTCGACCTCCTCATCCAAAAGACTCACTTGAGTAGACAAGGAAGACACGGTGTCCTCAACTCGAACCAAATTGGAAACATGAGGCGTCAAAGGTAGCAAAGCTTGTACATGACGATGAACACCCTCAAAAGCTTGCCACCCGACCTCATGGCGTGAGACGCGATCCCACGTAGAAGAGAGACCCTGCAATCCCACTTCAAGTAGACCAATTCTCTCAACCAATTGGTGCGTGGACCCAATGCGTGTCTCCAACGAAGAGATTCGAGTAGCAACCTCATTCACTTTTGCTCCATGACCACTCGCTGATTCCAATTTTTGTGTGATGGTCTTGATGTCACGCTCCATTCGTACAAGTGGCGGCTCAATGGGAGTGGCACTCGGACTACCCGTCAAGGACTTACCTGTGAAAGCCTTGAAATTGGTGTATAACCAATTAATTTGCTTGGCGTGAGTGTCAATGCATTTACCATGAGTCTCAAGATCTTTAGCCATGTTGGGGATGTCGGTACGAATTCGTTGGTCAAGACCACGAATGAGTTCGTCATTCTCAACCAATGTAGGAACAACAATATCCCGAAACCCTTGCATATGGCAATTCCAAGAACTCATGATGCCCTGGTAACCTTTATATAATTGCCGATCCCGAACATTACACTCATGCAAGCCACTCGCAATTCGAGCCATGTTGTCAAGCGCCGTATCCATTGTGATACGGATGTTCTCATGCGTTTGTTCATGATGCGCCACTCTATTGTTCACCTCATTCATGAGAAACACCAACTCCCCACGACATTGTTCAATGATTTTCACCACTTGATGTGACCGGTCAGGAACACTTGAGAAGTGAAAAAATTCATGAGGTTGACCACTCTCATCAAACCATCGTTCTTGTTCTATTACAACCGACGAATGTCGAGACATTGTGGCTATTTGTTGTCGAATTCCATTCCATACTCCATCATTGTAGTCTTCACAAATAGTCGATTCTCCATGCAATTCAAGCTCAAACATGGGCGCCAACGCTTTTAGTTTCTCCATGGCACTACCTCGTGCTACCATGTCTATGTCCGTCATTGCTCCAAAGAATTCTCTTTGATAATCTCCAAAACCTTGATGTTATTGTTTCCCAAAGCCGTGAATTTTCACCAATTGCAAAATCTCAATTATCAATACAAGATCTCCAATACCACGAGAGAAACACGACGATTGGCAAGAAGTCAAAGCGACGATTGCATTAAAGCATACCCATAGTGACATGAATGCTCCATAATTCAAAATATAATGCAAGAACCCTCTGCATCGCTCAACAATTTATAATTATCTGAATCGGAATTCTGACTCTGCAGCACTGGCGACTTGCCCCGGCATTCATATCTCTGTCCCTACATTCAAAGAGCGGAGTCCTGTTGCTGTCCTTTATACCCCTGAGCCCCGAGCCACTCACAGTAGGCCATCATTGTTGGAAACAAGCATTTCACGTCTTTGGCACGGGTTTTGACCGGCCTTCGGCAAGGCTACAGACTACAAAAAACGTCTTTTCATGTCCTAGTAGGCATATACTGCCGCAACATCCCCACTCACACCTCTCGCGGTGTGTAGCACGGGGTCAACGAGGCCGCCAAAACCGCCAACATAGCAAAAATGGCTGAAAAGTGCATAAACTGCATCAGTGTTCCTCCCACTCCGCCCCATGCAAGCTCTATGGAGTCGGGACCCGGAAACACTTTTTCCGCTCAAAATAAAAAAAAAACGAAGATTCATGATTTTCAACCCAAAAAGGGGAGGGGGCTTTTTTTTCAACAAAACACGTGAATACGGCCTAAAGCATGCTTTACATACCTTGGATGGTCATTTTAGGTGATCACGCCATCAAAAAAAATTAGTTTTGAAAACTTTGTTTTTTGAGCTGCCCAGGGTGAAAAATTGCATAAGCAGGTTGTGTACCAATCCTTTGCAAGACACCCCCTCCCCAGCGTGCCCAATACCCAAATAAGTTAAAAAACACATGAATGCGGCCCAAAACACGCTTTACATATCTTGGATGGTCATTTTGGGTGATCACAATGTCAAAAAAATAAGTTCCAGATACTTCGATTTTTGAGCTATCCATGATGAAAAGCGGAATAAGCGGGTTGTGCACGAGCCCATTCACTAGGCCATTATTGGTGGAAACCGTCATTTCGTGGCTTTGGCACGGGTTTTGACCGGCCCTCGGCAAGGCTACAGACAACAAAAAACGTGTTTTCGTATCCTAGTAGGCATATACAGTCACAACATCCCCACTCACACACCTAAGAGTGGGTACCACGGGGTCGCCAACATAGCAAAAGTGGCTGAAAACTGCATAAACCGCATAGCGCTATTCCCACTTGGCCCCATACAAACCCCATGGAGTCGGGACCCAGAAACACTTTTTCGGCGCAAAATCGAAAAAAACAAAACATTCCTCATTTTCGACCCAAAAAAGTGGGGATCATTTTTGACCCTCCCCCCGACCCCCCCCTTCCCCACCTCCCTCAAAACCTCCAAAAAACCGGGGTTCAAGTCGGGGTGGTCTAGGGGTGTCAAACTCATTGGATGATGCGTTTATTACACAGCACAATGATTTTACAACGGGTTAAACAAACGATTCAACCCCTTGAGGTAGGGTACGCGAATAGGCCCAAATAGGCCCAAAATGGAAGGGTATGTGGTGTTTTCTTCTTTCTACGGGCTTGCATGGGTTTGATCCAACAACCTCTGCAATGTGATTTTCAAATGTCACTAAACAGCTTACGGAACAGCAATTTTGGGGCTTTCGAAGGGCCCATGGCACGGGCTACATAGGCCTAGCGGCCACTACGTGGGTCCCCATGGGTGCTCAAGTAAGTTACCCCTATTGTCACCAAATGATCACCCAAACCTATCCTAGGGGCAACGGAACGGTTTCAAAAGCAATTTTAGAAAATTTTTCGCGTGCCACTAAACAGCCTATCCAACGTGAAAACGGCTGAGTCCTCACTAGCAAAGGGCCATATGGCGGGGGTTGACCGTCCATGCACAAGAAAAAAGTTCTTCCGGACCTGGGTCCAAATACACACACACACACACACACACACACAGCGGCCACAATACGCAAACAAGTTTTGACCCCCACCCTCCACCCCCAAAAAAGGGGTACCCAGGTGCGGGGAGGTATGGAGGTCAAAATCCAAAAAATCATTCAGGGATCATTTTTGGTCCTAAAATGATGACTTTATAATGAGTTGGACGTCAGAAACCATACATTCGGGTATGCTACGCAAATGACCCCAAAAAAGGGAGGGTATACGACACCCGCGCTTGCGCTTGATCTAATAACCTTCTTCGAGACGATTTCGCAAAACCCTTCCATCACGTTCTTGTTTAGTTGCTTACCACAGTGTTGTCGCAATGTGCAGCACCTTCCTGGTGTTTTTGGAGACTTATCCGGTAAGAAAACCCAGCCTTTGGATGATACTTCGTGTTTCTTTCTGCCTTGCGGGCGATTATTGTTACTCGCTTGTGGGTTTTCGCGGTTATTTGGAGGATTGTCGCTTGTTGTTGTTGCTTGCGCCTGTTGGTGTCCCAACAAATTCTATTGCCTTCGGCAATGCACCTCGAAGAGAGGCTGAGAGTCAACCACTTACCCATTTAGTCAGGCAAGCAGTCAGTCAGACAGTCAGGTAGGCAGACAGAGACACACAGTTTGGGTTTTTTCAGTGGCAAGCGGGGAGAGCTGCGGCTGTTAGAACAAGCAATGATCGAACACACACACCGGTCATCTCTGCCCAATCACACCCTCGTTCAAAACGTTCTAAGCGCCACCTTTTGACCCCGCACCCCCCCCAAAAAAAACAGTGATATCCAGCTTTAGGGGATAGAGGCGTCAGAATCAAAAAATCCATTGGGAGATCATCTTATTGGGCAAAATAATCATTCTACAAAGGGTTGGACATGAAATATCATGCTTTGGGGAATGCTACGCGAATGACCCTAAAAAATGGGAGGGAAAGATGCCCACGCCTGCGCTTGATCTAACAACCTCTCTTCGAGGTGATTTCAATTTCTAGTCTGACGCTTCCTTTGGGACTCAATGCAGTGGAGTGCGGCGGCCTCATGGACAACTTCTTTGCCACCAACTTCATATTGGATCCGCAAACGTCCCTGGGCTGCAATGAAGAATCCAACACCATTGCTGGTACTCGATCACCCATACTCGCATGACTGTAGAAAACATGTGGTCTAGGGGTGACCGAGGACAAAGACATGATGAATCCAAACTGGGAGACAACAAACGTGACCATTAAGAACAATACAATGTACAAGAACAGGCAGGCAAAAGTAAAAATTTAGTTACAAGCACCCCAACGCAGTCCACCGTACCATAAGCTGGTGCCTTTGAGCTTGGAAGTGGGGGAAAAACAATGCCCATGAAAACACATATCGAAACTTTGCACGGTGTGTGAAACTCCCTCTGTGTGTTTTGAACTTGGGTCCCCAATACTCAAAGGCAAAAAGCGGATACATGGGGCGCTGGATAAAACAAATTCCAAACCTCAAAGTGATGCACATACTTCTTTTGGTTGGATCTCACTCACGCTTTGATAACCCTTGAGGTTCTCACTAAGTTGATACAGCTGAGAGTACACCTTGCTCGCCAAAACAATGAGATGATTAAACGGGTGGAGAAGGGAGGCAAAATGGACCAAAGCTAAATTAGGCTGTCTAGATTACACCAAAAAGCTGTCTCATTTGACGCATTAATGTTCATGAAACAAATCTGCTGATTTTTGCTTCTCATGCCTCTCAAAATCACTGCTCGCATTCTTCCATGCCCCCAAAACCAGCACCTTGGCCTTGCAGACAAAACGCAACGGCAACACAAACTTAAGCGCTACGATGTTCCAATGCTGAACAACCGTGACTCGCAAAGATGGCGTTTGGATGAGAGGGCGGCATTCAACATGGTGAAGATGCAACGTACACCAGCAGGTCTCCAGACCCACACCGGGCCCCAAGGGGTCATGCACGGCCCCTTGTCACTCTGCAATGCAAAAGCAATGGAGACGCACACATGTTTGTGAATGAACGGGGGCAAACCCTGAAGACACCCCTTGACATGCATGGCCCTATGCACCGGGTTTGTGCCCCTGAACGTGCCCCATGCCCGTGTCCTGCGATACATTTGGCTCCCCCTCCCATGTTCAACATCCTTCCTATCCCCTGTGCCCCCCCCCGGCTACACAGTCCCTGCCATCGCCGCCCTCGCTGAGACGTGTGTTTCCCACCTCCTGCTCACCTGTCACGCATGAGAGGTGGCTCTGCCATGCCACGCCATTCGTTCCCGAGCCGCGAGGCAAAGTAGTCAGGGTATGCTCTTGGCTCAATGCTGCGGGTGTCCAACACTGATGCAGGCAATGCGCTACTACTGAAGAGCCAACAGCTCGGAATCTCGAACAGCATCTCCCGCGTCGAAGGAAATAGAAACCAAATGTGAATGATCGATGCGATTCTTGGCCTCGCGTGTGGCTGCATGCATTCCTCCGCGTGGGGCGTGCACGCAGCCCGCGCATGCGCGCACACAACCGCGCGCACATGCATGGGCTTGTGCACGTGCGCCTGTGCACAGGCCCATGTGCACGGGCGCACCGCCCGCACGCACGCACGCAAGCCAAAGTCCAGCAGGAAGTAAATGGTCAGCAGGGAAGGAAAGGGCTACAAACCAGCACTTGGGGCTGGCAATGCACCCGTCGCGATGGCCTGCGCCAGCACTAATGGCACAGGCCGACGCAACCGAAGAAACTTCGCACACCCGCGCCCACCCCGACACACACCCACGGCCGCGCGCATGCGGACAGGCGGATCCTCTGCGTTTCGGTACGATTCGGAGGGAACGAGGCTTTGGCACGCGTAGAAACAAACCATCGCGTGACGCACACGGGGGACGGTGACCCACAGGCTAAGAGCAGGAACAACAAAGTTATTCAGGGGCCCCATCGTTCTTCCACTGGAACACATTCTGGACCAGGCTGTCGAACGACGCCCCCGGGTTGTCCCGGATCTCCGCCTCCTTGTCCCCGATCAGAGTGAACAGGCCGTCCAGCGCCTTCCGCACCACGTACCAGTCCAGATCGAAGGAGATGTCCGGGACGAACGGGATGCCGTTGTACGCGCCGATGACGTCGTCCCAGTAGCGGGTCAGGGCGGTGGCCTCCATCGCGGCGGCGCACACGGGGGCGAACCTGAGGAACGCCGAAGACGGCGGAGCGTGGGCAACGCTGAGGGGCCGGTACAATCGGCGCCTGGCGCATCCCCATGTCACTGGCGGGCCCGGGCCGGGACGCCCATTCTACAGTTCAGGTGTGGTCTGGGTCACTGGGAGCGCACCCTCTGCAGCTGCGTCTGGGAGGGCTTCGAGTGCAGAGGCCGGGCACCAACAGCGCAACCAGCGGGTGGCGGGGGCAGGGCATGCGGGGGGGGGGGGGGGCTAATTAGTTGATTGGATTGTGATGATAGAAAGACAGACAGACAGTGCTGCAAAGATTGCACACTTGAGGCAATGCACTCCACAGTAAGGCATACAGTGGGGGGGTTTCCTAAATCTTCATTGGAAGGAAGGGGATCCGGTTGCGATCCCCACAAGACACACAATGCAGCAGAGCACCCGGCAACAATTCTGCAGATGTCTGAATTGTCAAAGACTTGAACTTCTTTCTGGTGTTCAACCCTGGCCTCGGGCCAAAAAATCGGGGTGAATTGGGGGAATCGGGCCCTGGTTCGGGGCGGGGAATATTCCAGACCAACAGTGGAAAAAAAATGCGGGAGAAATTCCGCACCAAATTGAAATGCGGAATTTTGCCCCCGCGGAAAGTCCCCCCACAGAAACCCCCCCCCCCCCTTGTAAGTGCATCTTGATTCTCGATGCCAAACCTGGTTGAACCTCAAGACACACACCGTTTCTAATACAGGACGACGAACATATCATGTCTGACTACTTCCAGTCAGACAATCACTCACAGTCAGGCCTGACAAGGGGGGAGAGGGGCTGAGGCCTAATTAGGAGATTGGATTGAAATTTGAAAAACAGACTGACAGCCAGTGCAGGCAACAAAGCTCATGCACTAAGTGCATATTTGTTCTCTATGCTGTTCCTGGGTGAACCTTGAGAACCCTGTATCAGGCGAAAAATGGGGGAGGGGTCCGAAAGGGCAAAACGCACCAGAGCAACGGGGGAGGTGGCGGGGGTTTTGGCATGCCGCCATGGTTTATTGTTCTCGTCTGCAGCTGGCGCCTATTGGCCGATCGCCATTCGCTGCCCTTCCCTTGGACCCTTTCCCTCCATCGGCGGTGGTGCCCATCGGGAGGTGGGGGGGGGGGGGTATGGAAGGCAAGCAGCAAAGCCCGGAGGAAGAAAAAGGAAAAAGAAGGGGGGGCAGACATGGCAATGCCGGGGCCGCAAAGCGGGTGCTGCGTTCACAGCTCCAGCCTGGGACCGGGGGGTACCTGGCCGCCAGGTCGTCGTAGCAGGTCTCCCGCATGTAGTGGGTGGCCTCGTCCTGCTCCCCCATCAGAATGGCCTTGGCATCTGCCAGGCTCATGCCCAACACCCCGTCCGTCAGGATGTCGAAGGCCTCCCCCGACGCCTGCTCCGCCGAGCGGTTGCAGATGTCGGCGATCTCGTCGCACTTGTCTGCCTGCCCCACCTTCTCCAGGGCCCACTTGACCTCGTTGGCCTGGGACGTGGCAGGGGCTTCAGAGACGTGGAGGGGGGGGGGGGGGGGGGCTCGATCGACCGGGGGCCATTGATCAGTTGCCACACACCCCCAGCGCCGCCGGGGCCCGACAGGCGCAGGGGGACGTGGCGGGGGGGAGGGGGCGGGCCCTGAAAGGTGGTGTACCACAAATGGTCCAAATCAATTGTTCCGCAGGTAAATTCCATTGATGGCCTGGCTTTGGGGTGCCACACACACCCAAACAAGGGGTACCCGGGTATGGGGGGGGAGGGGGGTCAAAATTGAAAAATACATCAGGGGGTCATTTTGTCTCCCAAAATGATGATTCTAGGAGTTCGACATCCGGTACCATACCTTGGGGTATCCTACGCGAAGGACCCCAAAAGGGGGGGGGGGGGGGGGTGGCATCCACATCTACGCTTGATCTAACAATCCTCTTTGCGGTGATTTGCACTGCAGGGGTCAGGGATGCATCGGAAGGGGGGAAGGCACCCCCCCACCCTCCAGAGCGGCTAGCCTATGCCCAGCCACTGTCCCCCTGACGCCAAGTGCCAGGCTCAATGGCAGTTGTAATCAACAGTAACCGCCCCCAACCGCTTTGGCAACCTCCTCCAACCGCCTGCCTAACCGCCCCTGGGGCCGCCTTTGAGGCCCTTTCCCTTCTGATGCATCCCTGGGGGGGGGGGGGGCATGACGTGGTGTTGTTGTCTGCAGCGGCCGGCGCCTGTTGGCGTCTCGCAACTTACCCCTTCCCTAGAACCCTCTCCCTCCGCAGGCGGTGGTGCCCATCAGCCTCTCATCCCCCCCCCCCCCTCTTGCCCTCCCTCTCCCTGCCTGGCCTACCCTCACGGAGGGTGGGCGGGGCGGGATACGGCCGGATGAAGGTAACCTGGGGATAATCCTTGCACTGTGCGCGCACTGCGCGCTACTTTTAGACAAGCTCCTCCAGTCACACCCCTTCCAAATGCCCCTAAATTTAGGTCACCCAGACTATACCCTAGCTAAAGACAAATGCAAGCTACCTTCCCCTCACATAAGACATCATGCAAAATGCGGAAAGCCACACACATATCCTCTTTTCTGTTCAATTGTCAACTAAGTACAAAATCAGATTGCTCCGGAGTGGCCTTATTTGAAAGCTCACTCACCCTGCCAGCTAGTGCCAAAGCCTCGTATGTGTCCACCTCATCCTCAACTGGACCGGGGGGCAAAGTGGCTTGCAGGAGGGAATCCACGTCAACCTCCGGTTTCCATTTGTGGTACAACCACGCATCCTCATCAGCAGCGATGCAGCCTCGCATGGCCTAATGGCTGCGGCAAGGGCTTGGTGGGGGGCGTGACAGGCCCATGTCCAATTAGGCTTGCCCACAGCCAGAGTGTGCGTGCGAGCAATGATGGTGTGGAAAATCAGGATTTCAAATCAATGATAAGATATCAAAAATGAGTGTCACAGTAAGTGTAGTGAAAGTCAATATTGGAAACTTGTTAAAAGACGGTCACCATGCCGCACCGTTTATCAAGGAAAAGAAGATTCGTGGACATCAACAGCCACGTGCTATTGTGTTTGTGTTCTAGGGCATCAATGGCTTACAAAAGATGCGTGTTCCAGGGTACCAACGGCTTACGAGACACAAACAGAAATGATGACACAACCCCTACCATGTTGGGGGCCCCCGAAATGCAAACGTAACCAAAGATGGCTACATAATGCATGCAGAGTTCGGGGCCGCATGCAAGCGAATTGGCTACATAACCCTTGCGGTGTTCAGGCTCCTTGACGTGCAGGCGAAAATAATTGTGGCTATACAACCCCTGCCATGTCGGGGGCCCACAGGTGGGTAAGTCGGCGACATAACAATTGTTGTATTGGGGGTCCCCAAAGTGGAGATTGTGCCAAAGGTGGCTACACATGCCGCCGAAATGGAGGCATAAACCGTGCCGTCGTGGGGGTCCTTGAAGCGTAGGCAGAACCAAAAGTGCCTACATAAACCCTACCCTCTCCGGGGCCCACAAGTGGGGTAATGGGCTACATAATTGCTGTCAACTTGGGTGTCCCCAAAGTTTGGACCGAATCAAAAATGGTTACATCAATCTTGCCGTCTTGAGTGCCGACATGCGGGCAAATTAGCTACACAAACCATGTTGTCTTGCCAATTATGGAAAAAGGGACCAAATCAGAAATGGTTGCATAACCCTTGCCGTCTTGGGGGTCCCAAGAGAGAGTACGGAGTGAAGAGTGGCTACAAGAGCCGTATCCTCTCTGGGCGCACAAGTGGGCAAATCGGCTAAATAATACCTCCCGACCTAGTGGTCCCGAAGTGGACACAACCACAAGGCTACCCACATATTACCTGCCCTTTTGGGGATTGCCCAAGTGGAGACGGGGTTTCCCCTACTTGACCCCCCCCCTACCCCCCTTGGGGACAAATGCTAATGGCTAATGGTACGCGGACAGAGCAACCAACATCCTTCTAGCTTGCACACACATTCCGTTGTTGCTCTGCAGCCTCACACGCTGCAGCCTTCTTCTTCAATGTGTTGTGTTCCACAACACAGGCAATAGCATTAGCACAGCTAACAGCGCTAGGTCCGGGGCCTGACAAAAAATATACAAAGAAAAGTGGGTGATTACATGGGGGGTTCACGGTACCACCACAGAGAACACGCGGCCCTATGGACATGGTCATGAATGCAGTAGAGTCTCCAGCACCACAAAGGACCATTAGTTTGAATCATTAGTAACTAATGGTTCCAAACCCCCTTAACCCCCCTCCCCACCCACCTCGAGAAATGCGCAGTGTTACATCCATCCCCTGCTGTGAGGCGGCAGTCCCATTGTGAGGCTGATTAGAGGATCAGCAAGTTCGTGTTGTTGTGTGGTGTCAAGGCCCAACGTTGCTGCCATGGAGGATTCAATAACTCCAATTTGTGCCTCATCAAGACAAGCAAGGATGAAAACGAGTGGTGTGAAGGAGGCCACGTTGAGATGAGCTACAAGACATCGACGAAGGCGCCGCCGACGCCGTGAAAAAAGAATCTTTTAATGGTTGCGGCGTGTTTGGGTGTGTGTGAGTGCGCTTGTGAGCGAGGAAATGTGTCCATAGTACTAAATAACCTAGTTTTAGTGAAGCGGTGTTGGCACCCCTAAGAACCGGCAACTTGCAACGCTAAGCCAACACCAACTATGTACTGGCTAAGCTAGCCCGAAAAGTTGCCAACCTATAAAGGAGTTACGACGGCGTTAGATCAGTGGAAGATGTCGTCCACCAAAAAAGGAGGACCTCCAGGAGATGACCTTTCAAGAGCAACTGCCGGTCAGCAAACAAGTGGCGGAACTATGTGGCATGCTTCGCTCAGCTGCCCCCCCTGGACCCCAAAGTCAGCGTTGTGGACGAGATCGACAAGTCGTCGGAATTCGTGAGTACGGAAGATGTGCACTTCACCGATGGTGGGCTACAGCACAGCTTTGAACACTGCAACCCGTTGGTGAAAACAACCAAATGGGCCACATAACCCCTCAAAAATTGAAAAGGCTACATGACCCTTGCCCTCTCAAGGTTACCAAACAGGGAGCAATCAAACAGGGGCCCTTCTCTGTATTGTACCAGATGCCTGACCGCCACCACCACCTTGTTACCTGTATACCGTGATTGCAACGGCATGCGGATTGTGCACTCATCCCGTGATCCACAAAAACCACAAATATTGGTGCGCGACCGTGCCGTTTGTCCTTAAATGTGGTGACCATGTAGAATGTGTTGCTCAACGTGGAATTGCTACGCCATCCCTGTGTTCTCTCGAATCCCAAAAAAGGGGGACAAAATCAGAAGTGGCCACGTCACCCCTGACTTCTCGGGGGCCCACAAGTGGGCAGAAATGCTACGTAACCCCTGCGCTCTCGGGGGTCCCCACAATAGGGGACAAGATCAGAAGTGGCTACATAACACTTGCCTTCTCGGTGGCCCGCAAGTGGGCGGAATTGCTATGTAACCCCTGCATTCTTGGGGAGGGGGGGGGGCAACAAAGGGGACAAAAACCAGAAGTAGCTACAGAACACCGGCCTTTGCAAACTAGATTCATGATGAGCCGAGGGGAGAGAGTGAGAGAGAGGGGGGGGGGGGGAGGAGAGAGAGAGAGAGAGAGAGAGAGAGAGAGAGAGAGAGAGAGAGAGAGAGAGAAACGAGGTCTAGCCCCAAAACACCCCTATCACCAATCGGCTCACTTTTGCCAATACTGGGAAGTGAACCAACGATCCTCCAATTGCAAGTGCAGTGTCCCACCAACTAGGGTACTAGGCTTCTATGAAAACTACTGCTCTGGATCGGGATAATGATGTTGTGTTGATTGGAAAAATGGCCATTGTTGTCCATTATTCAATTCGCCTAAGAATCCCCAGTGTAATGAGTATAGACACATGGGGTGAAAAAACATTTTTGTACCCTTTGCAACATCAAGCAAAATTGCTTGCGGCGCCTTTGGCGCCAATTAATGGTCCCGCACTTTCTAGCCGGCGCCTTTGGCGCCAATTAATGGTCCCGCACTTTCTAGCCAATTTCCAAGGGGGGGGGGGGCGAGTTGGCGTCAAGGGCGCGGGCCCGGCCAGCCCGCCTATGGCTACATGAACCCTTCCGTCTTGGGGTCCCCAGGTGGGGAGGAATCAAATGGGCCACATAACCACTGTCAATCTCGGCGTCCCACCATGCAAAGCTATCAAATGGGCTCCATTACTCTTGCCGTCTTGTGGTCCCCCAATGGGCAAGAATCAAATGCCCTACGTAACCCCAGCATTCTTGAGGTCCTCAAATGAAAAAGAACCAAATGGGCTTCATATTCTCACTATGGCAGAGTCCCAGAATAGGGATGAATTAAATGGCCTCAATGACCCGTGCCATCTCGGGGACCTCCAAGTGAGGAGGAAACAAATGGGTTGCATAGTAGCTGTGGTCCTAGGCTCCACAAGTGACGTCAAATCAAGCATGCTACCTAACCCGTGCGGTCTTAGGGTGCCCAAATGGGGAGGAATCAAAAGGGCTACATAACCCTTGCCCTTTGGGGGTCCCAAATGGGGAGTGATCAAATGGGCTACATAAGAGCCGCAATCTCAAGTGGGGCACAGGACAATGGACCCCGTTACCAGCACTGTACTGTACGGGGTACCGCCATTTGGCAACAATCTAATGGGACCTGCAGGGCCTACCATCCACGGTTGCGCCAGTTGGAAGCAAACAAAGGCCTACATAACCCATGCAATCCCACGGTCCCAAAATGGGGCGGCTGCGGGCATAGGGGGAAGGGGGGGGTATCGGGGCCTAGAGGGAGTTGGGGGGCGTGTGTGCGGGGGGGGTTTGTTCATGTGCCGTGCAGGCGTCAGGCAGCTGCACGAACAGACCCGGTGTGGGGGGGGGGGGGGCACACGAAGTCGGGTGGCATACACACGGACCCCCCCCCCCCGCGATGCAGACGGAGGAGGTGTGGACCCCCAGTCCGGCTGCGCTGGGGGTACAGGCCCGGACACTTGCAAAACCTTTCGGGCCCCAAAACAGCCCAAAACCGCAATGAATTGCGATTTCCCATGGCCACGGGCAATCGTAGCGCCTGTTCCCGGTCGATTTGGACGGGTGTTCAGAACGGGTTCAGTTGGGGTTCCTTCACGGGGCCTCAGGACAGGTGGGGAGGCCTTGGGGGAGGGAGGCAAAGGGGAAAGGGGCCGCAGGGAGGGGAGAGGGGGGCGGGGGCTGCTTCCTGGCGTCCCTCCCACGCCGGCGCGGGAAAGGAGGGGGGGGGGGGGTTCAGCACGAGGCCATGGTGTTAATTTGTTTGCCTTTGTCTGACCCTCTGTGGGCCCGAACGTGTTTTGGTTGTGTCAACGGAGCCCCCGGATGACTTGTCCTGTTTGACTACTCCGGGGGTCGGCCGTCCCAGAGACGGTGCTGTGACCCGGTGCATCCAGATGCACACTCCGAGTGGGTGGGGGGGGGGGGGGCTAATTAAATTGAGGATTGAAAGTAGCAAAAGACATGCAGTACAGCAAGACTGGAGATTGAAATAATGGGTGGTGGTGGGGGGCTGGGGTAGTGGACGGCATGCCACATGGACATGCATTGAGAGAGGGAGGGGGGGGGGGGGGGGGCATCCAAAAACACACGGAGATGTGACGAATGGTCAGGCGGATGGTGAGGGGCCCAAGGCCCGCGATGTTTCGATGCAATTCCAGTGGCACTTAGTGCAGTAGATTCGGCACATGAAGCGGGTTTTCACAGGGATCTGTGCCCCAGAGATCCACTGAACAGGGCATGTGCTCGCTTTCCAATCCACGATGCGGAAATGCGAATTGTTTGTTTTGATTGTTGGACCCTCCCATCAAATATGGAGGGGCTGATCAAGGCATTTCGTCTCTTCAGCTGCAGCCGGCGAACGTCTACATGTGCCAGTGCCATACGTCCACCAAAAACAATTGCTTTTGCACACGCAATCGAAGCAAGTCCGGTCACCAGCGGCACCCACGACCCCTTCACGCCCTCACCCCGGCCGACCTCCTTCGCCCCGGCGCCCACACACCTCCTCCGGGAACGGGATCCGGATCTTAAAGTTGTCCAAGAAGCCCCCGGGCGCGGACGCCGCCTGCACCGCGTGCTGGACGCCCTCCTTCAGCGCGCCCTTCAGCGCCTCCGCGATCTGGTCCGGGGAGAAGCCCCCGCCCCCGACCGCGCCCCCCGCGGCCTCGGCCATGTCGCCCCCAAAGTCCTGCAGGGCGTCCATCGCGCCCCCGGCCACGTCGTCAAACCAGCCGCGCGCCTGCGGCCCGGGCCCGCCCCGGGCCCGGCGCGCGTTCCCGTCCGCGGCCACCAGGCCGAGGAGGGGGTTCAGAGCGGACGGGGCCCCGCGGGGCAGGGGCTGCAGGGCCTGGCCAGTGGGGGCCAGCGTGACGGGGGCGTCCAGGTCCAGCGGGCGGTTGGAGGCCAGCGACGGCTGCTGGTGCAGCCGGCGGTCCGTCATGTGGGAGTTCATGCCGTGCAGCAGCTCGCGGTAGGTCGTGTGGGGCCCCTGCGGACGGCGGGCGGGCGGGTCAGGCTGGGGCTTAGCAACCCCCGCGCGGGAGGGGGGGGGGGGTTTGGCACAAGGCCTTGGTGGTTGGCTCTGTTAGCCTGTGGCGGCGCCTATTGGCCTCTCGCCCTTGAACCTTCTGCTATGACAAGCAGGCAGGGGGACCTAATGGGGGTTGAGAAGAATTGATAGAAAACCAGACAGGCAGCGCTGCAAAAATTGCAAACCTGGGGTAATGCACTCCACAGTAAGGCATATGTGCATCTGTATTCTCTATGCCAAACCGGGTTAGGAACAGAAACAGAGAGAGTGACAAGGGGGGGGGGGGGCTCCACTGGGCTCCGCGAACGCGGAAACGCCACCAGCAGGAGCACTGGCCGCAGCGGCCGACAGAACGCAGCGACCCGACGCAACATGCGAAGGGAAGAACGGGTGACTGTCCAGGGCCCCGTAAAGAAACAACAACCCGACGGAATGTCACACGGGGGGGGGGGGGTGGCATGAGGCAAGCAAAGCCAAAAGCAGACAGAAAGATGGTCCGAGACGAAAGGCAAGAGAGACGAGACGGAGAAAGACAACAGAAAGAAAGAGGAAAGCAAAGCAGATAGCAGATGCAAACAGAGAGAGAGACAAGAGAGCTACGCAGAAGGCAAAAAGAGCCGAGAGGGAGGCACAAAAGGCGAGAGAGCCAAGGACACAAAGAGAGAGAAAACAATAAGCGAGAGACAGAACAACAGAGAGCGAATGAGAGGAAGACCAGCCGGTGTGTGGGGGCGTGTGGGGGGGGGGGGTCATTTCGGGCCTGGGCCAGCCACACCCACATCAGAAAAACATTCCTCAGGAAAACAATGCAATGTCCCAAAGAGGCCCGAACTTTGAGGCCGATGTTAGGCACGCAAACCTTGTCCGGGGGGCCTCTGACCGCCACCCCCCCCCCCCCCGCACTCAGCCATGGCAATGGGATGCGGTGTAGATGTGGAAGGGGGGCCGCCCGGCGGCGAACGCATCGGCCTCCGATCGTGTCCGACGCACCGCCTCTGGCGGCGTCTTCGGCGGCCCCGGTGGCCCCAAGTCCCGCGTCGTGCCATCCAACGGCCCGGGCCGGGCCCTCAGGGGCTCTTACGCCGCCCCTGCCCCGAGGCTGGCCCCATGGCACAACACAAACTGCCGCACCCCCGCGGGCCCTGGACTCTCCACAGCGCACGGGCCCGTCAAGCGGCCCGGGCCATCAATGGGCCCGCCACCGGCGGGGGCTCGCAGTCCTGCCGCCGAAGCCCCCCCGGCCCGTCCGTCGCCGGGGATAGGACAGCCACGCCTGCCCCCACTCACTTTGATGGCCCTGTTCGCCCAACGCCCCCCTCCCCTCCCCCGTTCTGAATGGCGGGACATCGTCCCACGCGACGCGTGCGCTCCGACACACATCTTGTGTTTCGGTCCGAGTCTACGGAACACGTACGCTCCCCTCGCCACTGACTTGAGGGTGCGCTCTGAAAGTCCCAAGGGGGGCCTCCTTTGCCCGACGATCCGAAGCCCGAGGACGTGCAGAAGGTCGTTGCGGATCTCCGGAGGTTGTCTGACAAGATCAACCCTCGGTGTTGCTTCACAAGTGTGGCAAACGTGGGCGAGGGACCTTCTCAAGGGGGGCAATCCCCACGATTGTGAGGCACACTTGTCTCACGATTCGAGAAACCCAAGCACCGACCAAATCGGCTAAAAGATTGATGAGCCCCGGACGGGGGGGGGGGGGGCTCTTGGGACTCTTTAGTCAAGCGAAGCGGGAGCTTTGCATCGAGTGCCCCCCCCCCCCCCCTCCGTGGGCAGGGGCCAGCACAGGACGGCAGCGCAGTCTCCTACTTCCTGGACGCGATTTTGCGCCCATGGCCCCTGACACATGGGAAGGCGGGCTTTCAATTGGGGGGAGGGGGGCGGGTCGATAGAGCCCCCTGGCTAGCACCCCCCCCCCCCCCCCATTCCTACCAAGACTGACCCCCGGGCCTCGGAGGTGACCCGCACCCAAAATTCGGCAAAAAATGAAAATGGGACCTTTGGAATCAGCGCGTCGAGGGGATTCAGAAAAGCCATCATTTGCCATGGATTTGGTGAAAAAATTTTTTGACCATTTTCAACGCTAAAAAAAATTCTCGTCGCCTTTGGCACCAGAGTTCATAATCACTGATTCATGGACGTCACAATTGAGCCCTTTTGTATTGGACCCCCCCCCCCCCCCCTCAGTTGACCCACCTACTGCCCCATCCCATTCGGGCCGTGCGAGACGGCGGGCCCTCTCATGGCGCTCCAGACGAGGCCCGGCAGGAGCGACGCGTCGGTGCCAGTCCGGAGGCAGCGCGGGCACTGCGGGAGGCGGGGGGGGGGGCAGACCTTGCTCCCCAGCACCGACAGAATCGCATTGGTGCAGGCCCCTCCGGCAAACGCCCCCTTCGTCGTGCCGAACGACTCCTGCTCGTCCTTGCAGCCGCTGAACATCACCACCTGCCCCCCGGAGGGCGCCTTCCTGCGTCGCGCTTTGAGGGGCTGGCGAGACAGGGGCCGGTGGGACGATTGGGGGGGGGGGGGCGGACACGCAGGGCTGGTGCAGGATCAGGGGTGGACTGAGGCGCAGGCAAGGGGGAGGGGGCGCGGGACATGGGGGGGGGGGGGGGGGCTGCGGTCACAGCCGGACCGCGGACACAGTTTGTCAGTCCCATGCAGCGTGGCCATGCAGAATGGATTCCTGCCTCTGAGCAACTACGAGGCCATTCCGTGGGAGTGGGCCTGAACGTCCTTCACAAGCCATGGCGCGGCGTGACGTGCACTGATCCTTGGGGCTGGAGGCTGCAACACATCTTTTTGCATCATTTAGGGATGCAGGTTCGCTTCGAATTCAATTTGAATTCGAGCGAATTCGTACCAAATTCGAAATCGTGCGAATTCGAGCGAATTCGACGGAGTCATAATGAGAGTTGTAAATGATACCTCCGAATTCGAGCGAATTCGTGCGAATTCGAACCCGCAACCCTAGCATCATTGCGGCAAGGGCAGTTTTCAGCACAAAAAGCCAAAACGCTGAATATTCCAAGATGGGGTGTTTTGAGATTGCAACCGCCCATGATGATGGAAAACCAGTTCTGTTTGTGATTCATCAGGTTTGCCAACTTGTGAACGGGGGACCTGGATTTGAACCCGGGAACTGTCGGATTGGAATGGTCAAACAAACTTCCTTCATTCATTCTTGGCGCCATTTGGCATCTTGACAACCAAAAGCGAGCAGGAACCACCTGGAAAGCTTGTAGAGGACCCTTTGCATGGCGTCGCACCGTTGGCTGCCAGAGGTGTGAAGCAGGGGCACACTCGGGTTGACACCAGACGTCCATCGAAAACCCAGGGCTCTTCTTGGTGCCAAAAGGAAAAGCCCCAGCATTGAAGAAACAGGGAACCCAGGCCAGGGATGAGAACACGGTTACCGTGCTGATGGGAAAGCAACAAAGGGCCGGTTTGAAGACATCAACTTCTCGGAGGAGGCGCCCTCCTCCCTCAGCCTCAAGCCTGGAACCCGGTGTGGCCATGGGTTTGCAATCAGCCACAGTACCAAAACAAAAAGCACATTTCGATGTGGAAAAATCGAATTTTCACCGGAGGCCATGTGTTCAAATCCCAAGCCCAGCCCCTCACTCCCCGGAACCAAAATGGCTGGACACCACACAAAGGGCGTGTGAAAAAAGCATTGCAAATTTGTTGATCATTCTCAGTCAAAATATCACAAAACCCCATTTAAGAAACTTGGAATTTTTGGCCGAAGCACGCCCCACAGACAGAACGCCAAAAAAAAAAAGAGCTCAAAATGAAAAACCCACAACCACCTCACAGGGTATTACTGTTAACGGTAAACAACAAAGCGGGCCCAATATTTTGCCTGAATTGGACAAACGGGCTCTTGTAACCTGGCCTTTAAGGGGCCCATGGGCACCAATAGGTGGGCCTAACTGGTGCTACAAGGGCTCTCTGTGGGATTTTATGTGCTTGTAGTGTCACCAAACACCAAATGACAACCCAAGCCTGGCGTGCCACCCAAAAGCATAGGTTGCTCAAAAACTGCAATTTTCCACTGAGTCCACACCAGTGTGGGAGGCCGATCAACGATGCCCAGGAAAACAAACAAAAAAGACAGCGAAGGGGGCTTTTGGACAAGATTCCCCCCGCCCGATCTCCCGCCTTCCAAGATCACATGGATCAGGGAAACTCAGCCGACAGCCTTGACCTGGACGCTGACAATAAGGCAGAAAGCGCCCACACGCGGCGTTCATCAGGGGTACCAAATTCAACTGAACAGTCGCCGCAACCCTCGGCCCAGTGGAATACAAGCCCACCACGAATCGGGATCCGGCCACAGAAGAGCTCTTAACGGATCTGCAGAGGGTGGCTACGGCCTTTTCCGACACCCTCCCACATCTGGGGGGTGACCCGGACTTCACCCCTCCGGGCGAGTTCACCCCGCAGAGTTGCTGCGTGCACGCCACAGTGACTTCCCAACCCGCCAGTGGTCAGGGGATCCAAGGATCCCAGGGACTGAGTCCGGGCACAGGCATAGTGGGCGCAACAGGTCAGCCACCTTTTGCCTGAGGTGGTGTGAAAGGTCCCAGACACAGCCCTTTTAGTCCTGTGGGCATCATTGGTGCCGCGTGGCTCCCATGGGTTTGTGTGCGCTGGTAGTGTCTCCAGAGACACAAACCTGGCCGGCTGCCAGGGGTTGTCAGGGGTCACCCCCAAAATCACGATGTCCCAGCCAACCCCTGCCTGGTCAGGCTCCACGAAGGGGGCAAATGGGGAGTCATTTGGATGCGACTCGGGTCGCCCTTCCATTGGTGAGGGGGTGAGGGGGCTCACGGAAAAAACGAATCTTACAAACACCAAAGGCTGACGGGACCTGGGTCTGCATCATCACAAAATGGCCACAAACAATAAACCAAATCCCCCCTGTGGGACATTCCGTCGGGTGGCTGTTTCTTTACGGGGCCCTGGACAGTCCCCCGTCCTTCCCTTCGCATGTTGCGTCGGGTCTCTGCGTTCTGTCGGCCGGTGCTCCTGCTGGTGTCGTTTCCACGTTTGCGGAGCGCCGTGGTTGGTGTGCTGGGGCTGTGCTGGATGTGGCGCCCAGTGGATGGCGCATTGAGGTTGTGCTGGTTGTTGCGGGGTTCGTGACTGTTTTTGCTGTCCCCACACCTCCGTCCTCAGGCCGTCCACAACCTGCCTCGGTGCGTTTCGGTGTGCGTGAGGCCCGGGTGCCCTGCTCCTCCACGCGTTGTCCCGGCCGTCCACCACGTACGCCCCCCCCCTCCGTGGGTCGCGCGTGCGCAGGGCGCGCTCCTTGTTGGTTGCGTGCGCATCAGGGGCCCCAGTGGTGGCCCACTGGGTGCAGGGTCCCCTGAGCGTGGACAAACATAGGCGGCGCGCTGCAGGGGCCCCAGGGTTGGCTCCCCGGGTGCCTGATCTCCTACGCGCACTGGTGGCCCCACTGAACGCCTCAGGGGCCCCAGTGGTGGCTCACTGGGTGCTGGGTCCCCTGGGCACAAGCAGCGCCCCCCCCCCCCCCCAAAAGCGAAACAAGAAGGGTTTCAATCGGGGCTATTCGTGCAGCATCCCCGGTCTCCCATGTTTTTTGTGTGTAAATCGTTGATCTACGGGACAGTACCCATCCGCCCCATTTTTGTGTTATGATTTGGCCAAAGGACTGCACGCATGGCCCGACCTTCACAGTCCCGTTCTTAATGGCGTAATTCTCAGGCAAATCCAGTGCCGTCCCCGCGTGGCAGCAATCGATGACGCACGTCAGGAGAGCGCCGGTGGGCAGGTGCTTCACCAAAAGCTTCTGCAAATCATCATCGGTGACCTTCTTGAGGTCCGCGGTGATCAGGACCTGCCACACGAGGCATGGCACAAAGCGTCACGGATGGCGTCCGGGCCCCGTCCATGCAGGCCTACCGCGAGGCGCCAGAACCTTTTTTGGAACGAAAAGTGTATTGCACAGACCCCAATTGTTAATTCGCAAAGGGTCCTCCGCAATTCTGGCCAAAAGACAAGCAATTCGCATTGTGCAATTTTACATTTGTTACATTTGCGATTTCAAACTTTGGTGCCTTCAAAACGCCGTTTTTCGATCGTTTTCAGTGTTTTTACAAATGGGTAGACACGCTGGGCCAGGCACAATGCCGTTCAGGAGGAGGAGACGGAATGGGGTTCTGGGGAAGTGAGGAGGGCTGTATCAGTCACAAGCTGGTGGTTCACGGCTCCGCCGTCTGACACCACGTTTTTTGGGAGAAACTGCAGTTGCCAACGCTGCACTGCCGGTACGATCACATGGATAAGCGCTCGGAGCATGTGCCTCGCGATTCCGTGGGGCGGCCGTGTGTGGGGCTGACACCCACTTTGCAGGTGCTGCAACACATCACAGCTCCGAGCCACACCGTTCAGCCACGGTGTACACTCTGCTACGACATCCACATCCACATACACCAACGCGCAGGCACGTCGCTCAGTCCGGTCGATGCCGGGAGGTGTCAAAACAACTCTTGGGGAGAGCTCCGGGTGTGCAGGCGACCTCACGTGGGACTACTGCCTTGCTTACCCAGCAATGCCGTGGGGGTGGCACTCCCTCCTGGTTGGGGACCTCCCACGTTGGTCCGAACATCCTCCCCGTGGAGGCTTGAAAGGGGAGGGGGGAGGGGGGGGTACCTCCTTCAAACAGAACACTGAAGATGGAATGACAGACCGCAACAAGTGCAGATGGAGCAATGCACTCCACAGTCTGAAAATGGTATTCTCCGATTCAGACCGGTTGAGCCTCAAAAATCAAAGTGACAGACAGAACCATCACCTGCCCGACCGGCTTGAAATGGAAAGGGTTTGAGCGCTGCGGGGCATGCAAGGGTCCGGGTCCTTGGTGCTGCCGCCAAGTCCCAAGCAAACATGGACACGGGACAACATGGATCTCCTTCTTTCCAGGATTGCCATGGGCAGCGCCCTTTTCATCAGTTTGGCTCGTCCCAAAATGGTGCTGAATTCTACAGTGTGCAACCGCTGCACAGTACGCGCGACCGGCCTCTGCGCAATTTTTGTGCAGCACCGCGCAGAGGCCGGTCGCGCCTGCCCTGCAGCGCTGCACAAACTTCGCGCAGCAGCGCTGCACAAAAATCGCGCCCAGGCCGGTCGCGCCTGCCCTGCAGCGCTGCACAAAAATCGCGCAGAGGCGGGTCGCGCCTGCCCCGCAGCTCGATGTACCGCAACGGCAAATAACCGTCAGCAAAACCACCACTCAGACAATGCCTTGGATCAAAAATCCCAGTAGCCGGAGGTAGCAACGTCTGATGCGGTCGAGCGCCGGGGAATAGTGGTTATCCAGCCGAGCTGTCGTTGAATCGCTGGGTAAATTTTTCTGAAGGTGAAAATTCGTGATTTTAATTGGACCATTGTGCCCATTGTTTATACCATCTAACCGTAACCATTTTTGGGAATTCATATCTGATTTTCAATTTGAACGATTTTGCCTGCGGGCTCACCGTGAGCCTGCCCCGCATGCAAACAGGGGAGGAAGTGAAGGCTCTGCACAAACATCGCGCAGAGGCGGGTCGTAGTCATAGTGCAGCGATGCACACCTGCACCCCCCCCCCCCCACCAACCCCCTGTGTGACATTCCGTCGGGTTGTTGTTTCTTTACAGGGCCCTGGACAGTCACCCGTCCTTCCCTTCACATGTTGCGTCGGGTCGCTGCGTTCTATCGGCCGCTGCGGCCGGTGCCCCTGCTGGTATCGTTTCCGCGTTCGCGGAGCCCAGTGGTTGGTGTGCTGGGGCCGTGCTGGATGTGGCGGGATGTGCCGTTTTCGTGTCAGCGGCGCCCAGTTGGCAAACTGGGGTTGTGCTGGTTGTGGGGGTCGTTTGACTGTTTTTGTTTTACCCTAAACCTATACCTTTTTCTCAGGGGGGAGGTGATTTTTAAGTCATTTTGACCCCCCGGAGGGTTTTTCCCATCCAAGGGATACTTTTTGTGTCCCATGCCCATTTGCACGTATGGTTGCTTTTAGGTTGAAAAGGGCACACTTCGTGCCGAAACGCCCATTTGCTGAGCATAAGTGCATTCTCAAAAATCCTAAGCAATATGCCCAGCATTGTGTTGCCATTTTTTCCTTCTATGCTGTGTGTTCTAGCTCTATGTATAGAAGTAGCTTATGGTACGAGCCGAAGGGGACACTCAGTAGTCATTCTTTTTGTTTCCAACGCTTTGGTTTGAGACCGTGTGGTTTTGCCTTTGCCGTTGAGGGTATTACTTGGACTCCTTGCACCCCACACCTTCGTCCTCAGGCCCTCCTCAGGCCTGCCTCGCTGCCCCCCCCCCCCCCCCCCCCCTCACACACATGTCCCCACACCTCGTCCATGCCGTCGGCTTCGTCTCCGCTTGTGTCAACCACTTGCCCCCCGTGGCCTGAAAAGCTGAAGAACAGCGCATCCCCCGGAGAAGCCCCCTCCATCAGCCATTGCAGAGCGGAAATGACGTTCTGTCGCGACGGATACGTGTTCCCCACAGAATCATCGGTCATGACCATCATTTGGCGCCGGTCTGTCGGCCACCCCTGAAGCTCCAGGAACTTTTGCAGGCACATGGCGTCATTGATGCAGCCATCCAGCTCCCGCTTGGGGCCCTTGCCTCGGTAATTGAGCCCAATGATCAACGCCTTTGTTGGATACCGCACGCGGCTGGCCGGGACCCCTGCCACTGCAATGAAACGGACGCATGATGGAAACAAAGCTGACAGCCTCCACAGCCCTCAAAAGCCCTCTGCAATCATTGGTCCATGCGCCAATCATAACAAATAATACCGTGCTCATCCGGTTGCTAGCACAGGAGCAGGCACAGCCCGTAACCCATGTGATGGCACCATGAACCAAGTGCCAATGCATGTGGTTGCACGTCGCAGGACAAGGGTTGAACGCAGCGAGATGACGCATTGGAGAGGGCGTACTGGTTTCAGAGACTTGCCGACATACCAAACGTGATGTTTGACATCTTTCCTGCCCCTCCCCTTCCCCTTCCACTTCCAACTGACAAGCACAGGGTAACCTAGTTCGTCATCGTACAAATAAGACGTGTACTTCCGTGGTTCTGTCGTCCTGTGGGGTGCACGAGGGGGCAGAAACTCAGATTCGTATGTCTCGAAATCGGTCGGACCGTGGATTGGACGGCGGGGTGAAGGGTCCCGGCCGTGGATGTCATCGGTAAGGCCCAGCGTGTCGTAGTCGAGAGAGTAATCATATCCGTAGTCATGATAATGACGCATCCGCCTAGGCCGATCACGTTCCAGGTCTCTGTCAAATTTGTAGTCGTCAATGAAGCTGCCCCTCACACGGGATCGGTGGCTGCGGTTGAACGAGACGAAGACATGACACCTAGCGCCGCAACCTCTGGCAAACGAAGGAGTTTTCATATGTCCAACTGTTCAACGTTCATAGGTCATCCGCTCGTGCCATACCACTTTGCGTGCAAAGTGAGCATTAGGAATGATTGTTGAGCAGTCGTTGCTCGAGGGTTTCTACATCCCACCACACGACACAGGAAGATGACGTCAAATTTGACACAAGTGACACACACTCTCAACCTGACATTGGTTGCCACTGCAGGTCGTGGAATGCTTGTATGTGGTGCAGCGGCTATGGATTCCAATCGGTTTGCCAGTTGATCACACGTTTCCCAGAGGTCATCGAATGGGCCCCACCTGGACGCCGTCCTGCGGTACTCGTATGGTCGTGCAAGGCCATAATCCAACCCGTAGACATCAAGAATGTCAAGGGAGGTGTTGCGCCGTTGAGGGATAGGGGAATAATGGCTCTTCGAGCGGGAAGAGTACACCGAATCGTAAATTTCACTCGCCATCGCGTCCACGCTTGGGTCCAAGTTGTATTTGTAACTCTCTGCACATCGAGTAGGATTAGGAATTGGGAAGGCACCAAGTTCCGCCTCACATGGACACCGGCACCAACTGCAGCGTCTTCACACAAATAGCACAAAAACCACACCACTACCACACACCGCACCTCGTACGCAAGACACTACGCGGGCGGAGAAACTGTGTGCAATAGGAGGGAGGTATGCAAGTGAGCAAAAAGCATAGTCATAGGGGAACTGAGGCAACCAACATTACACCGAAGCAACACCTGACCCGATCCGTGTACGCTGCTGTAACCTAATTTTGCAGCTTTCACGCTGTGCAGCATGGCGCGCGAATAGTTTCCACGACACTCACCTGCAGTGAAGCACGACTACGACACCTGATGATCTTGGGCTTGCTCGTCTCGTCGTGGCAAAATGGGACGAATATGTGGAGGCTCGTTTCGTGGGCATAGATGTCCTCGACCGCGTGGACACTGTCGACCGCGTGGACGTTGAGGATTTCTTCTTTGCAAAAGCCATTTCTGAAAAACAGTGTTGCAGGGCTCGATTTGAGGAGCAGGTCACCAGGCGTTGTTGGACAAACAAAGAGTTGGGAAGCAAATGAAAAGCAGGTTATCCTCAAAAGGCTTTCCTCAAGGTATCATATCGTAGGCATGCACCGAAAAAGCATATTTCCACAATACTACCAATTCTATTTTGATGACCTCTTCAGCGGGCAAAGAGAAAGCAACAATGGCTCACGCCCATAACAACACACTGCAAAGTCACGCGTGTCGCTTTCGGACATCAAACGTAATTGGAAGTAAGCATGACACTTCATGTGAACACCATGCACATGTGTATGTAAAGGGAAAAAGAACTCAAGGGCTCTACTCTTCACGCGATCTACAAAACCTGACCACTTGGAATAGGTTCCCACACCACAGGTGATCCCTTACTCAGGGAGAGACCCAGGTTGCAGGACAGGCTTGTAAATGAACGTGAAGGCAAACTCAGACATTTGCTGTCGCATTGTGACCCACTCTACGAAATCAAAAAGCACTGGAGACATCGTATGGAACTCGGCGCACGACCCAACTTCTACTTCGGTGTCCCAAAGATCGCCATCCCTCTGAGATACACGTTTCTAAACCAAAACCACATCCGTAATCCACGGTTCAAGCTTGTGAGACCTGGGGGGGGGGTTATGCACTCACGTGGCTCGGTGATCCGAGGCTCGTGCACCAAAGTTAGAAATTTCTTCGATCGCCCCCGAATAATGTCCGCTGCCGGTTCCGGTGGCAACGATATGCCGCGTGCACAAACGCAAACCATAGGTGAGGGGGGGCGTTCACCAGCTGGGACTAACAAACACCATCTGTTCAAGAGGATCCGGGATCTTGGTGTAGAATAAAAATTTTCAACGATTTGAAGAATTTTGAAATTTGTGATGTTACGATTTCGAAATACTTTTTGCTAGGTGGTAGTTTTTGTTGAAACTTCTCAAAAGGGTGCATCCATTGGCCACATTAGCCTACATTGACCTCCAAGTCCCACATGCAACATGGCACAAACATATAGGCGATTGAGGCGATTGCAAACTGATACACAATGCATTTGAAAGATAACTCCTTCTAGCCCAACTCCTTTGCAACCCTGATCTCACTTTTTCGCTAAAAACCAGGTGAGGGCCCCGAGTTGGGCCATCACGCGGTTTCACGATGTTTCTTTGATAAGTCTTCTATTGCCTCGTTTGCCGTGCCAACCAGAACCATGGTTTCTTGCCGTGTCTTTTGGCTGCTACGGCGGCCCCATTGTCCAGGTCTGACTAAATAGGCCCATGTACACAGGTATGTTGAATGCACACAGAGACGAAAGTATAGGGGAGGCAGAGTGGTGGGGAGTTGTATAGCAAGGCAACCGAAGATACCGGGGCCCCACGTGTGGGTGGGGCCTCAATGGACACTTGGGTGTGAAGAGGCGAGTGCTATAGACAAAATGCCCATCACATTTTCTGCAGCTTTGGGCGCAAGCCATTCCATGTGTTTTTGCTTCGCTTGCATAATCCACTGACGAGTTCTCTGTCGTGCTTTACCTGTGGTTGTGTAGTGGTGAAGACACCACTTCTTTCCATCTTTGTTGATTTGTGCCATTGCTACGCCGTGCACACAAACCGCACCCTTTTCCCTACTGCAAACCACCCCCTTTCCCATATTGGTAGTTTGATGGAGCCGTTGATATGCCATGAATCGAGGTGCAATGAATCGGTGAATGGACACTCAGCCCATATGTGACCATGCGACTCTTACGCTTGTCTCAATAGATTGATAGCCTATCAATATCTAGGGAAGAGTTAAGAGATTGCATTTCCGTCATCCCATGGGGTCCCTTGAGCCATTGGTCCAATCTCTTAACCCGGGGAGGTTTTCCGTGACAAATGAGGTTGGTGTTGTAGTGCAGGCATGGTTTCTCTTTTCGGTGTAAACACTTCCAAGATTGGCCTCTACCATGGGATTAGTGAAAAATCACAAGAAATCGTCCCCCCGCACTAGGTGGTGGCGCGGCTTCTCAGACGTTCAGAATTTCCTTGAGCCATGCCTCCAAGCGCGGGCTCTGTCGATGCTATCGCTTTGTTTTCACTTCTTGGTACCAAATAGCTAGTGGTGGCATGGCTTGGTTGGGTTCCCTATCACGTTGGAGTGTGAGTGCGACATGCGTAACATTGGAGGATAGCGCATGGCTCAATGGGCTTGGCTTGCCTCATGTCACGCTGGAGTGTGAGTGCGATTTGCACGCTTACACGCATACGCACCGTTGGAGATATTTGAAGAGCACCTAATCCGTTGTGGCCGTCTCAAAAAGCAAGAGGTAGTGATCCGGATGGCGAGCCCACCCAAGCACGACACAGGCGAGACAAACTAATGCGATGTGCACATGAAGTTTGCATGGCATGTGCAACACGATGCTTTCTCTGCTCCGTGGTACAACGGGCCCGTATCGCGGGCATTATCGGACGTAGGGCGTCGGTTGGCTAGGACCACCCTTCCCATTGCCAAGGCACCGGTGCGTCCGGGTGGTACACTTTCACGGCAGCTGGGCTGTTCGCTTTTTGCTCCTTTCCTCACGCAGATGAATAACTTGGATGGCTCGGAGATTTTTGAGCAAGGGTTCACTTTCGAGGGGCAACGAGGATATTCCGTGTGGGAACGAGTGAGCTTGAACGATGAGGACAAGGAGAATGAAAGGCTTATGCAAAAGCGGTTACCTTTGTCTCAAACACCATCGCGTTGCAAGGAGCTCATGGTTGACCCAAGCCCGTGTCCTCATGTTTGCTCGTAACCTACCCGTGCAATGTTGCTTGGTCGTCTTCGTGTAAGGTGACTTTGCTTTTGGGGGTCGTGAGAGGAGCAATACAAACCTAGATGTGACGCCCTCTTGTGTCGTCTTCTTTGCACGAGATGGGTGCACCCCTTTTTAGTTCTCAAAATGGGGACAAAGAAAAACGCATGCATTCCATTGTCGGAACCTTTGCGCTATGTCTTCTCGCCTTGTGGAAGGTCCCGGATACCACCGATCGCTCGTGCCGCCTCGGATATCTCCGGCTGTGCGAACATTTTGCGTAGTTGACATGCACATGCGCACAGGACGCTTTGTGGGTGGCCCTCTTCATCGGAGCATCGCAATGTTGCCGCGTGGCCTTATTCTCCACCGATCAAGCATTTGTGGGATATTTGGGAAAGGCGGAGTTGGCGGGGGCCTCTGTGGCGCGTAATTGGATCTCTTTGTCATCCACACCTGTGACTGGAGCCGTGGCTAGTCTCAACACGCTTTGTTCGCAGGTCCCAAAGCATCAACCACTTTCGTGTGTTTTCCGCGTGCGTCGTAGTTGAGGCGTGTGGTGTTTCAAGGAAGAGGAACGGACGGCCATGGGTTCGACACGATACAAGAAGCATAGTTGAGATTGATGCAAACATGATCCATTGTGCAAGTGGAGAAAGTGGGTTTTAACTCCAAGTGCGTGCATTGTACCGACAAGTGTTTTTTCCTTGACTCCATAATTTCGCATGTGAGGTTGCAGTCCCCACCCGGGCCGCGACTCATCCGGGACACTAAATGGCGGGAGGTTGGATTCTCGGACTCATTTGCCAAGTATATAGGTTTGACGCCAAGAGCGCCCCATGCTTGTCCTCGCAAGTTCCAAATAGATAATTCAAACAGCTGTCCCATTTCCTCTCTCGTTACCAGGCATTCGGGGCAGGCAATCCAAAGCTTGCGGGACTTTGGGCGCAACTGGTGTTGGTCGCAACATTCGTCATGTCCATTCCCATCGTGATCTCATTCTTCTTCGTGGAGCAGATTATGAGTTTGTTCGTTGCGAGCTGCCAGAATACGAATGTTTGTGTGCTTGCAGGGCAGTTCAGCAGTTGGACAACCCTTGCTCTGGGTCCCATGATGCTAACTAAGATTGTTTACGTTTTCTTTCAGGTAGTCCCAATCTCAACAGGTGACGCTTCACGGCTTTGTGGGCGTCCCTTCTGCGACGGCTTTGCCATTTGTCATTGTAGTGCATACGCTTTGTGTGCTCGCAAAGATTGTTTGGCGAATCCAGGTCGTGAGTTGGGTCACGCGCACAAGAGTACGCCAAGTGCATTTGCTTCGACCATCAAAGGTTGAGAGGTGGAGTAGTGCAAAAGGGCCAATGTATCCCGCAACGTTTGTCGTGCGCGAGAGATGGTAGATACCACTCACGCAAACCGGGTTGTGGGGCGCGTGATGTACATAACAGCAAGTTTTTTGCACGAGCAACAAGCTATGCACCATCAACGCAAGGCAAGGTTCATTCATTCATTCATTCATTCATTCATTCATGCATTTGTGGTGTGGCAACGCAACGGCTTTGTCTTCGTCAATATTAAGTTTCTTTCTTCAAGTTACAACGACTATTCTGCTGAACATGCGGTGGCGCGTGCATTTGTGTATTTCGAGTGGATGCCCCACATTACATCGAGGGCGTTGAAGGTCGTGACAGCAAGCGCAGTAGGGCTGAGCCCGCGCCGGCGTATCCAATATGTGACCTTGCTTATTCGCTTATTTGGCGGCAATGGTGGCCAATTTGGCGACGAGGGCGGCGAGGGATGGCAAGGCCTTGCGTCTTGGGGCGCGGCCCTCGTGGGCGTCACAAACACACCAGACCCAGCTTGCGCCGCGTGCTGGCATCCGGTCGGTTGTATGATTGAGTTTAGGGGTCATGTACCTGGGTGGCTCATTTTCACACATTTGACAGTGCAGCCTTTGTTGTCATCACCAAAGGTTAGGCTGAAGCGACCTTTGTCTGCGGTGCACTTTGTGCCGACATTGTCATATTGTCCCGCGTCGAGCCGAAGAATTGATCTTGGTGCGCGTGACTCACGGCCACCCTTGAGGTAGCCCTGGGCAACCCAAGGGAACGATTCGACGTTCGTTAGGCCGGGGTTTCATTTCCTACCCGGCACAGTGTTTTCCATCCCCGGAATGTGAGCGCATACTTGAATATGCGCGAGTATTGGGGCTTGGAGTTGTGATGAGGACGAGGATACGACTCGAATGATGGGCTGAGTGAAACCAAACCATGGAATGTGATAGTGTCCGGATAACTGACGGCACTTGAAGCGAAACGGTGGCAGTGGCGTTCGGAAGCCCCCGAAGTTTTCCTCTGTTGGGCCCCATCCCCCTGTTGTGACCGGTCGCCGATGCCTTGGGTGCCTACGGCGTTCCTGGCTTTGATTGCAGGCCATTGGAGTGGTCAGCGGTGCTTTCTACACATCGCTGTTGGTGATCGTGGTCAACATCGGTTTCAATTGGCTGTTTGTCTACGGATTGGGCGGCTTTGGAGGCTATGGTTTCATCGGGTCCCCCATTGCCACCGCATGCGCTACGATGGTGCAGGTGTTTGCGTGATGGCCTCTAACCCTTTGGGGGTGTTTGGAGTGAGGAAGGGAGGGACGTTGGTGGGGGGCTCAAAGTCACAGAGGGCGAGGGAGATGGGGAGACGGAGGGGAGGAGGGAGAGGGAGAAGGGCAGGGGGTGGGGGGCAGGGACACGGGGAGGGGAAGGAGATGGGGACGGAGAGGGAGAGGGGTGGGGGAGTGGGGGCACGGAATGATGGATGGATGGACGGATGAGCTGCGCCTCAGACGGTGCCGCCTGCCCAAGGGAGTCCTTTGACCAAGAGGATCGATGGTGCACGTGCCCTGCCCCGGACGTGCTTGTGTGATCTCATCTTGTGCGAACGTGACCTCGTCCCCCTTGCCCCTTGACCTTGCTCTCGCATCCCATCCCACATAAGCACCAACAAGTCAGGGGGAGATGGGGAGGGACAGGGGGACGGAGGGGGGTGGAAGGGGGGGAGGTAGCCCCCCTGTGTGACATTCCGTCTGGTTGTTGCTCCTTTACGGGGCCCTGGACGGTCACCCGTTCTTCCCTTCGCATGTTGCGTCGGGTCGCTACTTTCTGTCGGCCGCTGCGGCCGCTGCTCTTGCTGGTGTCGTTTCCGCGTTCGCGGAGCCCAGTAGTTGGCGTGTTGGGACTGTGCTGAATGTGGCATGGTGTGCCGTTTGCATGTCAGCGGCGCCCAATAGTTGGCGTATTGAGGATGTGCTGGTTGCTGCCAGGGTCGTTTGACTGTTTTTGCTGTCCACACACCACTGTCCACAGGCCGTCCATAGCCTGCCTTGCTGTGTTTCTGTGAGGCCCAGGTGCCCTGTTCCTCCACGCGCTGTCCGGGCCGTCCACCATATGTCCTTTTCCCCCTCACGGTTGGTCTGCCCCTGATGGGCTCCCGCTCCTGTTGCGCAAACAGCCCATCTGGGCTGCGGGAGACACCCCCCACCTGATGCCGGTTGAGCAGGGGTTGCCCTGGCACCCGGTAGCGACGGGGTTGGCTGGCCAAGCCATCCCCTTTATTGTCGCTGCCTCCCATGCGCACGCTCTGCCATCTGCTCCATTCTGGTTCCCTGTTCCCGCTGTTCCGGTTGCCTCTCCCGCCTTGCTGTGCCCCTCCTCCTCGTTTGTTGTGCCCGCCCTTGTCCCTCCTGGTGTGGCTCCCGCGTTCTGTGTGTCTGTGTTGCTCCTCCCCCTGTCTGGTGGCGCTGCTGGGTGCCCATGTCGCGCACCCCCTCCTGTCCCACCCGCCTGCCCCCCCATACGAGGATTTCACATCTCCATACAACGTGGACTGCCCCGTGCCCGGTTGGCTGTTCACGGCCCTGTTGCCACCCCCGTGGCGGGCACCTCCCAGAGCGCGGGGCGCAGCCCCCGCCCTTGTGGAGTACGTGGGCACCTTGTAGAGGGAGGGGGGGTGTTTGCTGATGGCTCGCTCGGCGTGCGCTGCATTTGGTGGTTGCTGCAGTGCTCGCACCTCATGGTTCCCTTGTGTCTTGTTGTGTGTTCTGTTGGGGCTCGTCTCCCTGCCGTGTGTAGGGCGGCCTTGTGCCCAGCTGTTTTGCTGCATGCGTTCCTCCCAATTTCGGGCTCTTTCTTTTTCCGCTGGCATGCTCACTGCTTCTGGTCTGCGGCGCCAGGGGGGTAGCATGTCGCTCCGTGCATCCCATTGTGGTTGTTGGGTTGTCCCACTCGCAGTTGGGTGGTGCAAGGGGCACCAGGCACTTTTGCACATGTCTCCAAATCTACAAACTGACCTGTCACTGGTGTTTGTTGGGGTTGTTCTGGGGTGAATGTGTTGTGTTGTTGCTCTTTTGCTTTCTGGGCTGCTGAGGGGCTCCCCGTTTGAGGACTTCACTCCGGGCTCTGTCCACGCCTTGGAGCTAGGGACTCGTGTGAGTCCACCCCCTGGTTGGTCGTGTGCAGTGACCACCAATGGTTTGGACACTGTGTCTCATAAGCGTGCCCAAGGCCCCTGCACTAGGCCTTGGTGACAGAACTTAGCTACTCGCGGGCAGTACATGTTTTAGGTCGCTGCCCAATGGACAACCGCGTAGCCGGCTGCCAAGCCCCCGCAGGGGCGACCCCCTTACTTAGGTTTGGGTTGCCTTCCCCTCCCGGTGTGGTCAGGATGGTGATGGCTCCCAGGAGTGCATCAGGGAAGCATCCCTTCTATGTTGTGTGTAAGTGTGGCCTTGGTTGTTGCGTGTGTGGTGGGCGCCGTGTTGGCGTTGGGGTGTGGGGTCTTGGGCTCTTGGTGGTGCTCCATGTGTGTGCCTTGTTTGTGGGCGGCGGTGGCTGGGTGTGGGTGAAGTGCCCGTGTGGTGGGTTTGGCTCCCACCCTGGGTGTTTGGTGTTTGGCTGGTGTTGGTGCTCGCGGCGGGTGGTGTGGCTGTCCGCCACTGTTGTTGTGGTATACTACTTTGCTTTGCTCTTCTGTACTTGTGTGCTGCTGTGTGCTGTTGTGTGCTGGCGAGTTTCATTGTGTGCCTCTGCCGGCTTTGGCCTGCAGTGCTGCGTTATGTGCTATGCTGCCTCCGCGTTGTGCGCTACGCTGCCTCCATGAGGCGCGGCGGCCGCGGCTACCCGGGCAGGGCCGCTCCTCCCGTGGGGGCCGAGTTCGGGTAACCTCCGAAGCGCTTGGACAGGGCCGCCCACCCATTGGCGGGGCCGAGTCCGAGCCCCCGGGGCCTGCCTTTGAATCTTGCGCGCGCGCCCCGTTTGTGGGCGGCGGTGGCTGTGCGTGGGTGCAGTGCCCGTGTGGTGGGTCTGGCCACCACACTGGGCGTTGGGTGTTGGGCTGGCGCTGGTGCTTGCGGCGGGTGGTGTGGCTGTCCGCCGCCATCATTGTGGTACACTGCTTTGCTTTGTTCTGCTGTACTGTGTGCTGCGTGCTTTCGTGTGCTGGCAACTTTCGCTATGTGTCTCTGCCTGCTCTTCGGTGCTGCGCTGCCTTGTAGGTAGGAGGTAGCCCCCCCCCCCCCCCCCCTTCCAGGGCGCCCAGCCTACGCCCAGCCGCTGTCCCCCTAACGGCAAGTGCCAGCTTCAATGGCATTTGTCACCGACAGTAACCGCCCCCAACCGCTTGGGCAACCTCCTCCAACCGCCTGTCTAACCGCTTCTGGGGCCGCCTCTGAGGTTCCTTCCCTTATCCCTGGCGGCGGGGGGCAGCCTGCACACGTTCAAAATCCAAGCCCCACCAGCGCCTGCACCCGCCATTTGACGGTGCCTCGGCTGCATCGCGATCCTCTGCAGGTGGGCGTGTTCTGGCTGTGGACCGTCACGTACAAGAAAGCCCACACCGTCGCATGGGGGGGCTGGTCCCTGAAGGAAGCGGTGCAGTGGAACCGCGTGGTGCAGTTTCTGAAGCAGGCCGGGCCCGCGATGCTCAGCCTCTCCCTGGACCGCTGGGCGTACCAAATCCTGGCCCTTGTTGTCGCGGGGTATTTGGACGCGACCTCCTTGGCGGCCCACAGGTCTGGGCGTTCGGGGCCGGGGGCCGTCTGATGGGCACGCCCCAGGGCGGGGCAGGCACCCGTGTTGGTGTGGCCAGAGTTTAACAACTCAGCATCTCCCGGGGGGGGAGGGGGGGGTGACACCCCCCCCCCCCTCGGACCCCCCCCCCCTCTGAAGTGATTGGGCAACTTTTTCTCCGGGTCTTCAGCCAATCAAAATTTTCTCTGGCGCGTTCGGTGCAAGTCAGTTCAGGCCAAAAAATTTCTTCGGCGCCTCTAACAACTCAGGGTCTCCTGAGGGGTGGGGGGGGGTCCCCCCCACAGCCCCACCCACCCACCCCCAGAGTTTTGCTTAACAACTCAACATCTCCTGGGGGGGGGGGGGCTGGGGGGGGGTCTGACACCACCCACTCCCCCCAACACCCCCCCCCCTTGCCCCCCCCCCCCTAAGCAAAACTCTGCCCACCCCCCTTGGACCCCCCCCCCAACCCCCCCCCCCCCCCTTAAGGAAAACTCTGGGTGTGGGGGTCTCTGGCATCAACAAGGTGGTTCAGGCACTTGGCATTTGGTACCCACAAGACCATTGAGCTAGAGTGCATTCATCGACCCCTTTTTCAAGGCACTCCGGTGCCGTGCAATGGCGACAAAGCATCGCTTGTTGGGGCCGACTTCCTGCAAGACAGTCCCCCCCCTGGGCACGTGGCTCAGGGGGGGGGGGGGAAATGCTACTCGCATTTTTTCGCATTTTCCGCATTTTTTTCGCATTTTCTGGGCAGGTCCCTTAGTGTAATGTTCAAGAGGATACATTCAAGTGGCATTGTGTAGTTCAACTAAAGGGTAGTTTTGTAGTCAAGTCAGTGTTTGCATACCTTCCCAACACCGCCACTTTTGTTTGTTACATGGCTCCTTTTCCCTTAGACATGTCACATGCTATGCCCTCCCATTGCCCTCCTTTTGAGCCCACATCTGATGATGGAAATAGCCCACCCCGCCGCAAAGTACGTGGTAAGGGGAGAGGTGGTGCCGGCGCAAAGTATTGCACCATGGGCCCTGGGAAGCGGAAGGAACAATTCCCTGGCCATCCCCTGAGTCTCCGCACCAATGATCTTGGTATTGAAGTACTACGGTGCGATGCGTGTGGATGCCCCGTGAGCCACACAACGAAGAGCACAGTCCAAGGTCATTTGGACTCCAAAAAGCACCAGGCGGCCGTTGAGACTATGCAGAAGAGGGAGAAGGCACGGGTCGAGCGCCGCCTAGAGGCAGAGGCAGACGTGGTCGCCGCTGCAAAGCACGTGTTGCAGCATGTTTGGAGGAACGCCCGGTGGTTTTTGTGTTGGAGTCACAAGCTAGCTGGCATGGGTGACATCCTCCGGAAGCACGACGTGTTCTCCATGATCAATCTTCTTTATCGCTCATCTTCTCTGGTTAAAGTACCAATGCATTCTGCCCGCCGACGCCGCTGGCGAGAGCGCTCTGGCTTGGAGACGGTCCCTCCCAATATTGGAGACAAGTTCATCACCGTTGTTGATGTTCCGGAACTCCGTTCTGCGGTACAAATTTCACTCCTCTTGGACGCCAGGAACTTCATCCAGCTTCAGCGACTTGTAGGAGGACAAGTTTGTATCCATGTCACTGAGGTTGCGTGGGTTGAGCACACGCAGCTGCCGGAAGAACTCAAGTTGTTCAGCCTCCTTCTCGAAGCGATTCTTCAACGCATTGAGCATCTCCTCCATCACACCAAACAATTTCCGGCGGATACTATCTGCAGACCTGGGCAACTTCTTCAACGCCTCCTCAATCCGCGGATGCAATATCTTCCGCTGCAGAGTATCCTCCCAATGGAACTGGACGTCCTTCATCTTGTCGTACACGAAGCAGGCCACTGGTCCATCGGATTGCGCCAAGTTGATGGCAGCCATGAGCACGGAAGTGTGATCCGTGATGAAAGCCAACCGCACGACACAATTCACTCCTTGCTTCGTGATGCAATCGTGAATCTCATGCATAAGGGACAAATTCTCCTTGTTGCGCTTCGTCTTTCAAGCATCCAGAACCACAAAGTCCTTCCACGCCTCCCAATTTTCACAATACCAATCAGCACCATCTCGCCAATGGGAGCATGGTGGGAGAGTCGGCCAGACTCCCTTTTCAAGGAGGCGGTGTTGTTCTTGATCACCATCCCTACCAGCAGTGGGGCAGTGGAGAGGTTCTTCTCGCAAGCTGGCAACGTCTCCAAGCAGCAAAACAAGTTGTTGAATCAGATGAGGCGATTGGCTTTTATGGCGCGCTTCAACTTGGATGTCGAAGGGCGCCTTGTATAGTGTAGCTTCCGACAGCCGCCAACGTATACCTACGGGCGGTTAAGCTATCCAACTCGGGGCGAATAGTCGGAGGCAACGCACCGCGAAACACATCGATACGCCAGGCTCACCGGATTGGGCACCCTGTGGGCTTGGGAAGGCTTCCGACAGCCGCCAACGTATTTGTACGGGCGGTTAAGCTATCCAACTAGGGGCGAATAGTCGGGGGCAACGAACCGCGAAACGCATCGATACGCCAAGCTCACTGGACTGGGCACCCTGTGGGCTTGGGAAGGCTTCCGGCAGCCGCCATTGTATTCTTACGGGCGGTTAAGCTATCCATTGAGGGGCGAATAGCCGGTTGCTTCAATGGGGTATGGGGCGGAGGCAGTATTGGGGCTCTGCTGCTTCTTGCCGAGGGTGTAACGCCCCTCCTCCTAAACCACAGTAGAAGGGTGAGACTTCCCTACCACGCTTTGCATGTTGAGCCGGGGCCGTAGTCTTCACATTGATGGAGCGATGGTGTCAACAGATCAACATGCGTCTTGATAAACATAGGGGTTTTGGGAGTCCTATAGCATTTTAGCAAAACCGCATTTTATGCCGCATTTTTTCTCGCATTTTCCGCATTTTTTCCGCATTTTTCCGCATTTTTTTCCAATCCCGGCGACCGCATTTCCCCCCCCCCCCCTGCGTGGCTCCTGTTGGCATGGGCCTCAGGGTGTCCGTTGCCTGCGAAACAACGCCCCCAAGTGCGTGGGAGTGGGGACCATGCATGGCCCCCAGGAGGAACCATCTTGGGTCTGGAAACGCGCCAGCGTTCCCAGTGCGGATGCTGCAGCACAGTAGTAGGCAGCGGCAGTGGCAGAATTTGCGCACAGGCCAGGGGTGATGGCATTGAGGCAGAGGCCCAACGTTGCGCTGAGGCCATATGTCACTGGGGAACAGGTCCACCGCCCAGGCAACGACAACAATGCGGCCACTCTCAACCAGCGAATAGAGGATAACGCAGCGCTCCATACACCACCTTTGGAGAGAGAATCCAGAGCCCGCATGCCGGGGGTTGATTTGAGGCAGACAGGGACCGCGCGCAGTGCCTTGTGTGGCGCGATGGCAACACAAATGTCTGCCACAAGTGTCAGCTCGCAAACACATCGAAGTGACCGGGGGTTGCGGAACGCAAGGCGGGCAGTGAGTGCCCACGCGAGACGGGGGGCGCAGGAGGTGAGTGTGCGGTGTGTCACTGTAGCGATCAGCGACCAGAGTGCCCAGGCGGAGGGCGGACAGGGTGCGCGCCAGCGCTCCTCTCTGCCCCCCTCCCGAAGCCACGGTCCCAAGGTCTGGTCCAGGCCACGCCTTAGTGCCGAATTTTACCTTTCCAGAGGGGGGTCAGAGGCCGAAAAAAACTTCGTGTACCTGATTTCCAGAGGGGGGGCGTCAGAGGCCGAAAAAAACTTTGTGTACCTGATTTCCAGAGGGGGGGGTCAGAGGCCGAAAAAAACTTTGTGTACCTGAAACCGACCTCCAATTTCTGGGCCCTTTGATAAATATGCAGGCCTTGCCGCGAGAGACCCGACTTGTCGTCCCCCTGTACAGGGCGTATTGTCTCCACAAAACGTGGAACTATCGGCAGGTACTAAGGGCTCTATTAAGCAGAGAATGGTGCAAAATGCATTCGGTCTTGTGCACAAGAGTCTCCACACTACATGTCCCAAAATCACCCATGGAGTACTTATTATTATATTGTTGTCATGGGGGACAGTTTTCTGATGAGGGAGGGGGTCAGGCGGAGGAGCCCAGGCTGCCATTCCGCCCCCCCCCCCCACAGTAGCGGGAAGCCGTTGCCTGCTCTGGTCCCGTTGTGGCCCATTGCACACGGGGCACTGGCCTTGGGTCCTGAAGGGTAGTCCAGGGCTCCTTTTCACACCTCAGCACCACCGGGGGGGTGGGGGTGGGGGTGGGGGTGGGGGGCTGGGCCCAGCCACTCACACACACCCTAGACCCACCCACCCACAGGTCCCCGGACCCTTGGAGACTGCATGCGGCATTGACCCCCCCCCCCCCCCGTCCACACACTCCCCATCAGCCCCCCCATCCCCCCGGAATGGATGGGGACAGCCGAGGCGCAAGCAAGAGATTGGTGGATCGATTCCCGGAGCGTACCAAACCTTTGGGGAGCGAATCGCGGCATGGGCAGACCCCATGTGCCGGTAATTGCCAGGCGAGAGAGGTAAGTCTGGGTATAGAGCCTCTTTCCGCCCCATGCCTTAGGCCTTCAGAGACCTTGAGAGGGTGGGGCCACTGGCCGGGTCCCGACCAAACCAAACCAAACCAAACCATCCCCCCCCCCTTGCCCTTTGCTGGGGCCATGGGACAGCCATGGACACGCCCGCGCCCGCCACCCGCACCGATGCAACACTGATTCAGGGCCGTCTCCTGGCGCTGCATGGGCAAGGGGTGTGTGCGGGGGGGGGGGGGCCTCCCCCCTGGACCCCCTCCCCCCCTCCCCCCGCTCAAGCAAGTCCCAGGGGGGGTGCGCACTCGCCGTGCAACAGTAGTACGGGGGGAGCGCGCAGACCCGCACCGCAGGCCATGACACAACGCCTCCAGAGGCGGGGCAAACAGGGGACAGAGGACGCACGGAACACTGCAGCACACGTCAAAGACAAGGCCCTCTTGGCCCACGACTGGGCACAGAGGGAACATGAGCACACGGGGCGCGCCAGGCAAAGTTTCCCCCTATTTGCCCCCCCCCTCTGGTTCTCCCACGCCAATCTTGGGACAACGGTGATACATCCTTGAGGGGCTTTTTATGGGGCTTCGATTTGTGTGTTCCCATTGTAGACACCTCAATATGTTTCCAGCGCACAGTATCGTGCATTGCACGTGGTCTATGGGCGACCTTGTGTCAATTGTGCTTAGGGTTCCTACGCTCGAGGAGGTAGCGATGTTTGGGGGTAAAGCATTGGGGTAGATGGCCGGAACATGGATTTGGATGCCGGGCGCGCTGGGGCAAACGTACCCTAACAGATCACACACCTTTTGCCCCCCCCCCCTCCCCCCCGGCACGTCTGACACCCCCCACCGTGTCCCAGGCAGGACCCGCTGCGGCATTCAATGGGGCATGGCCCGGGCTCACGTCTCCGGCGCGTGGCTGTGGGGGTGAGTGGGCGACGCGTTGCCGCGGGTCGATCCCCCGTGCCCCCCATCCGGAAGTCGGCAATAACGGGGGGGATTGCTGGGACTGCCCGATGTGGAAGGCTGCGGTGCAAGTCCCGCCCAGTCCACCCCCCCCCCCCCCCCCCGCGGCAGTGCGGATGCCCGCAGTAGTACGGATGTCCGCTTGTCATGGCAGAAGGTTCAAAGGCGAGAGGCCAATAGGCGCCGCCACAGGCTAACAGAGCCAACCACCAAGGCCTTGTGCCAACCCCCCCCCCCCTCCCCTCCCCCACTGGCCCTGCGACTGCGCACATGGCACACTGCCTGGGAACTGCCGCAGACCCCCCGAAGGGCACCACCGAGCCTCTCGTTGATCCGGACCCCAATGGCCGTGCCTGGTACTGCTCACGTGCGTTGTGCTGCATAGACCCTCCAGACTTGAGCGGTCTGGGGCAGGGAGGTATTAGACCGGCTGACAACCAAAGGAGCCCCCCCTGAACCCCCCTAACCCCCCCCCCCCCCCTCCTCCCCCCCCTCCCCTTCCACTGATTGAGGCAAAATTTTCTTCTGTCCCTTTGGCGCCAAAGCATTTAAGGTTGAAAATGATTTCCGGCGTCTTTGGCGCCGGGGCAGGGGGGGCCATAGGAGGGGGGGGGGGGTGGTCCGGCCAACCTCCCCCCCCCTCCTCTCTTCCAATGCATCCCCTGGTCCAGGGACGTACATCTTTGGAGGCCTGCTGCTCTGGGGGAGGCGCCGGGCCCCAGGCGTGCAGCAGTGCACTGGGACCCCCCCCCCCGTCTCACAGCCCCGGTGTGGCCGGAGCCCTCCCGCCTCCTCCCACGCCGCTGGATTCAGGGTCCTGGAGTGCACGTCCCCCGCCCCGCCCCCCCTGCGCAACACCCCCTCACGCCTGCCCCGCCCTCTCAGCGTGTTGAACACCATCTGGGGCCTGGTGTGGTCGGCCACGCACGGCGTGGCCATCAGCACGCAGATCGGCGTGAGCACCAACATGGGCAGTCAGAACGTCTCCCGGGCGAAGTTCCGGGCGTGGATGGGGGTCGTGTTCAATGGATTGTTCGTGGCCGCCATGGCCGCCGCCCTGTGGATCTACAGGTGCAGCCTGCAGCCCTGGGGAGAGGGCGGGGCTGCAAAGGGCGGGGCGGTACGGGGCATAGATCTTACGGGGGCTGAAGAGCACTGGGCATTGTATCGCACAACTATACAAGTGCTGGCACGCTCATCGTGTGCAAAACCCCTCGGCACATTGGGCCCCTGGCTGTATGGGGGATTTGGGTGAATTCCCCTGTGGCGGTTGACTGATGTGAGTTGGTGGCACATCCATTTCAATTCTTTGCGATCAGTCTATTAAATCTGAACGGAGGGTTTCGAGGGTCAAATATGGTCTGCCTGCTGTAACCACCTTTGAGTTATTTGTTGTTGTTGTTGTTGTTGTTTTTGTTGTTTTTGTTGTTGTTGTTGTTGCTGTTTTTGTTGTTGTTGTTGTTGTTGTTGTTGTTGTTGTTGTTGTTGTTGTTGTTGTTGTTGTTTTTGTTGTTGTTGTTGTTGTTGTTGTTGTTGTTGTTGTTGTTGTTGTTGTTGTTGTTGTTGTTGTTGTTGTTGCTGTTGTTGTTGTTGTTGTTGTTGTTGTTGTTGTTGTTGTTGTTTTTGTTGTTGTTGTTGTTGTTGTTGTTGTTGCTGTTGTTGTTGTTGTTGTTGTTGTTGTGGTTGTTGTTGTTGTTGTTGTTGTTGTTGTGGTTGTTGTTGTTGTTGTTGTTGTTGTTGTTGTTGTTGTGGTTGTCATCGTCGTCGTCGTCGTTGTCGTCGTCGTCGTCGTGGTTGGGTGTCCCGTGGCTTGGCGGCCATAATCCACCGACGGGTTGGGGTCAGGGTCCAGGGCTTGACTCAGGCCACGATCTTGTGTTCATTCCATGCATTGCAATGGTGTGCATGCATTGCATAGCACACAGACTACATAGACACACAGTGCACCAGAATAGACCCTGGATGAAGGGGGCCCATGGCGGGTGCACCCAAAGAAAGCCCTGCCTCGCTCAGTCGAGCCAGGGAGTGCCATCCTGTTGTTGCTGCTATCAGCCCCAACACACACTCTGCCCCTCTCCCCAACACTTCAAGACACATCCCAATTACGTCATGTGCCTCCCAGTGAGATGAAGGGAAGTGATGCTCCTGCACCTTGGAACTTGGGTGGCCTGTAGTCGCCACTGTGTGTTGATGCAGGCCCAGGTCCCGTTCCGTTTTTTCCTTCTATTTGGACCCCCTACGCAATGACGGGGTCCCCATGTGCTATCTCGGATTTTCCAAGATCGGTCCCCCCTTCAGGGCCCCACCCGGTGAGGACTTGGCCGTGTTCAGGCCGGCATGAGTTGGTTGAAACATCGCGCTTTCTGGGTGACCCCCGACGAGCCCCGTAGACGCTTGGGCTGTTGTTGGGTGATCGCCGTGAAAGCGCTGTTTTGGGCCTGTTTGCACGGCGGTGCTATAGCCGCCGCTGTGTGTCCATTCAGATCCAGGTCCCATTCCACTTGTTTCTTCTTCCCCTACCCGATGACAGGGGTCCCGGGGGCTACCTCCGATTTTCCAAGATTGCCCCCCCCCCCCCCCCCCTCCTATGGGCACCCACCGGTGAGGAATCAGCGGTTTCCAGGCCGGCATGGGTTGGCTGAAAAGTCGGGGGATTTGCTGCAGGCGGGGGAGTAAAGCTTGGTCCATGCAACCTTACAGGCTGTACCCCGACACCATTTTTTTTGCCCACCTTTTCTTTTTCCCTTGCATCTTACATAAGCCAAGTACCCCTCCTGAATTTGGTGCAAGTGGAAGAAAATTGGAGGAATTTGGGCCAAAACTCTTTCCTGGTTTTTCTGGGGATCCCGGTCTCATTTGTGCTGGTGGCAATCCGCTGGTCTAAAAACAATGCACGATACTGCCCACAGCCTCGAGACCTGACCCCCTCTTCAAGTCCCAGATGGTTGCTGACCTGTGCAACGTGTTGGCTGGGCCGCGCGCGTCTGCGGGCGTGGGATGGCTCCCGGGACACATATCCTGCGACCATGCCATCACACTTTTTGGAAGCGGAATGCACAACGCTGTCGTCTGCGCATTGCCGCCCTGCTTTGGTCACGTGTGGCGTGCCATCATGAACTCAAAGGCAGGGGCACATGATGTGGTGATGCCATGGGCTGTGTGGCGTCATCACGATCGTGTGGCTTGCCCTGTGCCCTGGTCACGTGTGGCGTGCCATCATGAACTCAAAGGCAGGGGCACATGATGTGGTGATGCCATGGGCTGTGTGGCGTCATCACGATCGTGTGGCTTGCCCTGTGCCCCCGTTCATGGAGTCGCAGTGGTGGTGCATTCTCCCCATCGGATGTCCACCCCCACAGTTCCCCCCCCCTTGCCCCACTCTTTGTGCGCACGCCCTTGCCCACCCACTGCTTCCTGGATCTTCAGGGGGTCCATCGGCAAAGTGTGGAGCCGCGGGGATGACGTGGTGCTGTACGTCGCCGACACGATGTTCGCGTACTTGTGCTCTGCCATTGTATCGTCCTTCGTGCTCGTGCTGGAGCGCATCCTGGACGGCATGGCATACCCCAATCTGGTGGCCTACGTCAGTGCCATCGGGCAGCCGTGGGTGCTGGTGCTCCTTGCGTCCGGGTACCTCGAGCAGCAGGTAGGCTCTGGTCGGGGCTGTGGCTGAGAGACGGGGGGAGGGGGGCATGGGACCGAGGGGGTGGGTGTGCGGGTGCGTGGGGGGCGGATTGTGTGTGGGGGGGGGGGACCCCTGAGCCCCCTCTCTACCCTAGAAATGTGTGCTCGGCCGCAGGAATTGCACACTATTGGTATGCACGAAGTGAAATCTGAACATTGATCATCCGCAACAGTATTTAGACCGACAAACTGATGTCATGTCGTGCTATGCTTGAATACAACTCACCAAACAACGCAACGTAACAACTTCATGAGTCAAACGAATGAATGAAATGAATGAGTGTGGCAATGCATCACATGAATGTATCAACTTCTCAAATCTTCAGTGCAACAACGAACCAAGTGCGCCAGCCCCGCAGGGAAATGGCTCGGGAAACATGTCCCACGGCTGCGGGGACAGCGGCTTGAAAGTCCGGTTGCACGCAGCGCCAAGTTCTGGTGCTGCGGCCCACACGGCACCGGCCTTCAGAGCAGCTGCCGATGGAGACAAGGGGCTGTAGGCCGCCAAGGTGCTGAGGCACACGGGGCATTTCCTCTCCCGAGACGGGCATTGCGGGTGTTTGGAAAGCTCCAGCAGGTGCAGGCTGGAGGGGCTCTGCCTCCCAGGGCCCTGTCATGGGGGCCTTTGTTCCACCCCCTCCCCGGAACACCCCATCGCTCGTGGTGCGTGTTGGTGCCGCCTCGAAGCCGCTTGTGCACAGCGAAACACTCGCCGAGCCCCCCCCCCCCCCCTTTTTCCGGTCGGATGCCTCGACGTGGATGGCTGTACGACATGGGATCTGTCCGCACCGGGTCTGTTGGTGCAGCTGCCCAAAGCCTGCACTACACAAGAACAGACCTCCCCCCCCCCCCCACACGCCCCTCGACTCCCTCTAGGCCCCGACCTCCCCCTGTGCTAACCTGAAAAAAAATCTTCTCTAGTATTGCCGTTGAGTGCGAACCCGCATGTCGATGATAGAAGGTACGGATTTTTTTAAGGTGTTGGTACCCTCGCACAGGCGTGTTTTATAAGTTGTTGACACCCTGCAACACGAACACAATTGGACTCCGCGACTGAAACCTAAACCCCCCCCCCCCCAATAAACACTGCGGCTTGGTGACCTTCTTTGAAAAATGTGACGACGTTGACTTTTGTTGCACTTGGTGTGGCACGCGACATTGTGACACCCAACTTCCACACCTCCTCCTTGATTTAGAATCTTGAATTTCAGCACCGCGTTTGCACACCCACACACTGTGGCACACCGTGGCTTTGGGCAGCTCGTCACACGTCCCCACTTCAGGGACCCCCAAGACGGCAAGGGTTACGTAGCCCACTTGTTGGCATGGGTTATGGAGCCACCTTTGGTTTGCTTCCCATTGTGGGGACCCCCGAGACGGGAGGGGTTATGTGCCTAAACTCCCCACATGTGGGCCCTTGGCACGGGAGGATTTATGCAACCCAATTTGTTTTCGTCCTAATTTTGGGAAACCTCAAGACGGTCGAGGTGATATATCAACTTTTGAACCCATCTCCATGTTGGTGACACCTCGGATGGTAGGGGTTATGTGGGCAAGTTGCCTACATGTGCCCCCCCAAGAGGATAGGACAATGTAGTCCCTTTTGATTGCGTCTGCACTTGGGGAACCCCCAATAGGGCAGGTATTATGTTGGTAGCCTTTTGGTTATGTCTCCACTTTGGGGACTACTAGGTCGGGAGGTGTCATTTAGCCCATTTGCCCACTTGTGCGCCAAGAGAGGATACGGCTCTTGTAGCCACCCTTCACTCGGTACCCTCTTCGGGGACCCCAAGACGGCAAGGGTTATGCAAACATTTCTGATTTTGTCCCTTTTTCGCTGATTGGCAAGACAACATGGTTTGTGTAGCTAATTTGCCCACATGTTAGCATAAGACGGCACGCTTGATGTAACTATTTTTGATTCGGTCCAAACTTTGGCGACGCCCACGATGACAACAATTATGTATCCCATTACCCCACTCTAAACTCCCAAGGAGGCAGGGTTTATATAGGCAATTTTGGTGCCGTCTGCACTTAAAGGAGCCCCACGATGGCACGGTTTATGTAGCCATTTCGGTGGCATGGGCTGTGTAACCACTTTTGGCTCAACCTCCACTTGGGGGACCCCCAATGCAAGAGCTGTCATGTTGCTGATTTACACAGATGTGGGCCCCCAACGCGGCAGGGGTTATATAGCCACGTTTGTTTTCGTTCGCACTTCACGGCTTCCCAGCACCGCAAGGGTGTAACCAATTTGCGTGCATGTGGGCCCGGAACTCCGCATGCCTTATGTAGCCACTTTTGCTTCCCTCTACATATGGGGGCCCCCCAACGCGCGGGGAGGGGGGGGGTTGTGTAATCACTTCTGCTTGTGTCTCATAAGCCGTTGGTATCGTGGAACACACGTCTTTTGTAAGCCATAGATACCATAGAACATGAACACAATAGCATCCGGCTACTGATGCCCACCAATCTTCTTCTGCCTAATAGACTCTATGGCATGGTGACCGTCTTTTACCAATGTTCCTACGTTGACTTTCACTGCACTTAATGCGACACCCAACTTTGATATGTTATCATTGATTTGAAATTGTGAATTTCAGCACCATGATTGCTCGCACGCACACTTTGGCTGCATTCAAGCCTAATTGGGCATGGTATTGTCACATCCCCTGCCAAGCGCTTGCGGTAGCCACTAGGCCACATGCATTGCCTCACACACACCAAGGGGATTGCACGTCCATTAATGTTAGAAAATCAAGCAAAAAAAATCTCACTTTGATGAGTAGTATACATACAAAAGTGCAAAGCATTGCAGAAACGAAAACCCCAACATTAACAATCCTGAACTCTTGCATCTCACAGACTCGAATTCTTGAACGAAGGCGCTTCTACCTTTTTTTGAGTATGTACACCTTGGTTGCTCCTCCTCAAAATCGCATGCGGAGAAAAAGTGTGGAAAAAGACGTGAAAAAATCTTGAACTTCTAATTGGAACTACTTAATTACCCAGAAAAACCTTCCTAAAATTTGGAGCCTAAAACTCAAGGGGGGGGTAGTCTTCCAAAACGTGGACTCGTATTTATTGCCCTTGCTACAAAAAAAAAGATCTGCTCTTCTCTACCAAAAGCTACATCTCATGTCAGAATTTGTTCTACAAAAGAGCAGGCATCTCGGAATGAAAAACAAGCAGAAGCGGACAAACAGGCAGCACACAAAACAATAATTGCAACATGTTCCAACGCCCTACGGCAAGTCTTGAACCAACCACTGAATGTGCCTTCATTCATTGCGTTTGACATCAAGCTTACTTGGATCTCCGCCATCCCTCCTTACACTAGTGAGGCAACGGGGAGAGTGGAAAGCTTGAATCATAGTGGGCGGATGGGCCTTGTGCTAAACAAAGGACAAAAACAACAACACGGACCTACAACGGGGTGGGCATCCTGATAATCTTTTTCGACCTCTCATTTCCCGCTTGAAATCCCGAAGCCAAAAATGAAGTGGAGGAATGTTTTTGGGAAAGAAAATCAAACCAAACATGAATGCATGCATATATAATGACAATGCATGTGCCCAATGGTTACACACGCATGCATGAAAAACTCTGGGCGTCTTTGAAACAAAATGCAAGCAACATAGGGCACGGGCTAGCAGCACATCTTGTGCTCTCACCACCCTCCCCGCCCACTGTGGGGTGCTACTTTCACGTAAAAACCGCATCCCAAAAATCTCTTGTAAAAGAATCACAGCAGAGTTTCCCCACACGTTGGCCTAGCGTATGTCTCGCCACTAAGGCACCTTGTCCGGATTGGGGGGGGGGGGGGGTAATAGAGTGAGTGTTGGAGTGGTGGCTATGCAATGCAAAATGCCTCTATAGTGGCTAAGCCAAAACAATACCCCCCAACAGGACAGTGAGGGGAGAGGGTACAAAAGTGTTGATACAACTTTCTCCACGGAAGAGGTATTCGAGGAGTGCAATGGCACATGCACAGGCGTGCTCCGCATCTCAAAAAGGGGAAAGAGTTAGAAAGAGCCACCCTACGTCCTGAGAAAAAATTATTAGTGTTTCAAAAAATGTTGCTAGTGTCATCTATCCACTCCTCTTCTTGGTAGACACTGAATGAGCAAAATGCTCGAAACCAAGCGAGTGTAAACCTTTGTCGGATTTTCGGATCTCACAAACCAAGGCTGCATGTCAATGCAATGCTGGTACCACAAAAACAGTGCTGTGTGTGCAACAGGGCGTCCAATGTCACACCCAAGATAGAGCTCTCCCGGCCTTCGTGGCGGCTTTGAGCGCTCATGTGGGCCCTTGAGATGGCATGAGTTATATAGCCATTCGTCCGCACCTTGGGGACAGCGAAGATAATACAGTGTATGAAGCCAATTTGCCCACATGTGAACCTGCGCTACGGCTCGGACTACGTAGCCAGTTTTGTTTTTGTCCCCACTTCGGGACTTGCAGTAGCAAGGGTTGTGCTGCCAGTTTGATGGCAAGGCTTATGAAGCCACCTTTGTTCAGGTCTCCACTTTGGGGACCTCCAACACGATAAGGGTAATGTAGCCAATTTGCTCACATGTGGACCCCCAAGATGGCCGAGCCTGCATACCCACTTTTCATTTCTTCTCCATTTCGGCGACCCCTCGAGATGGTAGTTGTTATATTGTCTTTTCGTCCGCTTATACCCCCCCGCACGGACGTGGTTATGTAGCCACTCTTGATTTTGTCTCCCATGGGGTGAACTCCAAGACGTTATGCGACAAATTTCTCCACATGTGTGCCCCCAAGTCGTGATGGGTTATGTAGCCAATTTTTCTCCCTTCTCCACTTTGGGAACCCCTAGGATGGCAAGGGTTATGGAGCAATTTTACCCACGTGCCCCCCCCCCCCCCCTCAAAGAGGGCCACCGTTATGTTGCCACTTTTGACTACGCCTCCACTTCGGAAACCACCAAGACATCAGGGGCTGTGTAGCCAAATTATCCCCCAGTGGGCCCTCAAGACGGATGGTTGTTGGCCAATTTTGGATAAGTCCCCACTTATGGAAACCCCTAACCTGATAGGGGTGATGTACCAAATGCGCCTACATGTGGGAGTCCAACATGGCCTCCTTTGACCGTGTCTTCACGTCGGGAACACCCAAGACTATAGGGGCTATATACCTAAAATTACTGACTTGCGGGCCCTCATGACGGCTATTGTTTCTAGCCAATTTTGCATCTGTCTCCACCCATGGGGACCCACGGAGGATAGGGGTACCGGTCCGGGCACGCAGTATGTAGTACTTCTCATTGTGTGTGGTCAGGGGGGTCCTTAAGGGACGAGATTTTTTTTGTTAAGGACCGCCCTTAAGGACCACCCCTAGAGGCCTTTTTGCCCAACGTGGGCCATGTCTATCCCCCCTTTTTGGGGATCGCCGAGAAAGCAGGAGTTACGTAGCAATTCCGCCTTCTTTTGGGCGCCACTTCTGATTGTGCCCCCCGCTCTAAAGCGGTGGGGACCCCCAAGGCGGCAGGGGTTATGTAGCCACCTTGCCTACAAGTGGGCCACTTGTGATTTTGCCCCCCGCTCCGAAGCGGAGGGGATCCCCGAGGCGGCAGGGGTTATGTAGCCACCTTGCCCGCAAGTGGGCCAATTCTGATTTTGCCCCCCGCTCTGAAGCGGAGGGGATCCCCGAGGCGGCAGGGGTCATGTAGCCACCTTGCCCACAAGTGGGCCACTTCTGATTTCGCCCCCCGTTCAGAAGCGGTGGGGATCCCCTAGGCGGCAGGGCTTATGTAGCCACCTTGCCCACTTGTGGGCCACTTCTGATTTTGCCCCCCGCTCTGAAGTGGTGGGGATCCCCAAGGCGGCAGGGGTCATGTAGCCACCTTGCCCACAAGTGGGCCGATTCTGATTTCGCCCCCCGCTCAGAAGCGGTGGGGATCCCCTGGGCGGCAGGGGTTATGTAGCCACCTTGCCCGCTTGTGGGCCACTTCTGATTTTTCCCCGCGCTCTGAAGTGGTGGGAATCCCCAAGGCGGCAGGGGTTGTGTCGCCACCTTGCCCACAAGTGGGCCACTTCTGATTTCGCTCCCCGCTCTAAAGCGGTGGGGACCCCCAAGGCGGCAGGGGTTATGTAGCCACCTTGCCTACAAGTGGGCCACTTGTGATTTTGCCCCCCGCTTTGAAGCGGAGGGGATCCCCGAGGCGGCAGGGGTTATGTAGCCACCTTGCCCGCAAGTGGGCCAATTCTGATTTTGCCCCCCGCTTTGAAGCGGAGGGGATCCCCGAGGCGGCAGGGGTCATGTAGCCACCTTGCCCACAAGTGGGCCACTTCTGATTTCGCCCCCCGTTCAGAAGCGGTGGGGATCCCCTAGGCGGCAGGGCTTATGTAGCCACCTTGCCCACTTGTGGGCCACTTCTGATTTTGCCCCCCGCTCTGAAGTGGTGGGGATCCCCAAGGCGGCAGGGGTCATGTAGCCACCTTGCCCACAAGTGGGCCGATTCTGATTTCGCCCCCCGCTCAGAAGCGGTGGGGATCCCCTAGGCGGCAGGGGTTATGTAGCCACCTTGCCCGCTTGTGGGCCACTTCTGATTTTTCCCCCCGCTCTGAAGTGGTGGGGATCCCCAAGGCGGCAGGGGTTGTGTCGCCACCTTGCCCACAAGTGGGCCACTTCTGATTTTGCCCCCCGCTCTGAACTGGTGGGGATCCCCCAGGCGGCAGGGGTTATGTAGCCACCTTGCCCACTTGTGGGCCACTTCTGATTCTGCCCCCCGCTTTGAAGCCGTGGGGATCCCCTAGGCAGCAGGGGTTATGTAGCCACCTTGCCCACAAGTGGGCCACTTGTGATTGAAGATGTCCAAGCAGGATTCAATGGGACTCAGTGGGATGGTAGTGCTACAGTGGAGGATTGGGTTGAGGCGAGCTCGTGTTGTGTGAGAGAGTGTTTAGCTACGTGACGGCTACTGACTTTGGCCAAAGCACGGAGCGCACATGTGAGACACTATGGGTAAGGTGCAATGGGGAGGCACCACAGGATTTGCGGCCCTTCGAGGTGTTTGATGATTTGCGGAAGACTCCTCTCCGCCCGCGCAAACGGAAGCAAGGGCATGCGGTTGAGGTGGAAGATGGTGGTTTGCTTGGGTTTACTGCTTTCAAGGATTTGCCAATTTCTTTCAAAGAGGATGGTCAGGCGGAGGTCCAGTTGAACATTCAAGATTTGTGGGTTGTCCCCAAGAGGGCCACATGTCACGCCGACATTGGCGATGTATATGGGGTTGGGTTGGAGGGTGAGGACGAACACACTGAGGACGAGCAAGGGTTGTGTCGCCAATTTGCCCACATGTTGCCCTCCTAACCGGTAACGGCTATGCACCCAGTTTTGTTTGCGTTCACGCATTAGGGAACCCCTAAATGGCAAGGTTCATGTAGCTCATTTGCCCACATGTGGGCCCCCAAGGAGGCCGCGGTTATATAGCCATTTATATTCTTGTCCCCACTTCAGGTATTCCCAAGATTGCAGCAATTGCCGACACGGCAGGGCTGGAGTCGCCACCTTTGGTTACGTCTCCACTTCGGGGACCCTACTTCGGGTACCCCTAACACGCATATGGGTTATGTAGCGGATTTTCCCTCAATGTGGGCCCCCAAGACGGTAAAGGCTATATGGCCACTTTTCATTCCATCCCCTTTCGTATGGGATTGTCTCGCGGATAGGGGTTATGTAGCCAATCTGCCCACATGTGGGACTCCAACATGTAGCCACTTTTCATTGCGTCTGCACTTTTTCGATCCCAAAGACGGTAGATCTTGTGTAGCCAATTCGCCCACATGTAGGCCCTGTTGATGCCATGGCTTATGTAGCCGCCTTTCACTTTGTCACTTTGGGGACACCCAAGACAAGACGGTTTATGTACCCTAGATGGCAGGGACTATGCGGCGACTATTCATTTCTTCCCATGTTGCTTGGGGTGGGGTGGGGGTTCGGGAGCCTAGGCCAAGGGGGTCGGGCTCCTAGACCCCGGTATGCAAGCATGGCCGACACTGCACATTGGTACAAGGAAAGCTAGGATCGTGTTGAGGGAGCTCACTCAAAATAGTGGTGTTCGCCTGCTGCACGGAAAGAAGTAGGCTTGCGATAATCCCTTTAGGTGAAGGGCAAAGGACCCACATTGTGCAAAGCGATGCCTCGGGATATTAGGCAAGGTCATGGCAAAGGGAAGTAAAGTTCATAGGTCGAAAACCATAGGCGGCACAAACGGGGGCACATTCAATGAAGAACTGTTCAACGTCCAAGCTACAAGCAGCTGGGAAATGAAATGCGGCACCACCTCATGTTCGGGCTAATTTTTCCAAAACACCAAAACGCCGAAGAGACGATGGCGCGCAGTGTGAACGTAGAGGATAGAGAGAGAGGGAGAGAGAAAGCTGGCAATGGACACCACCCCAAAACATCCATGAAAGCTCAAAGTAATCCAATGAGGCGGCTACATGCATTAACAAACACACCTCGCCGATGTGCATACTAGGCATACTTGACATCATAGCCACCCGCCATCGACATCCACAAAAGTGTAACACCGGCCAAAAAGTAGAAAAACTGGTGTCTATGACGGCGTGGCAGCTTCTTACCGCAATATTCTAGCCACCGTTGTCCTATGTCATGTTGGAGCCCCAAATCACATCCAACATTGGCGTCCTTCTTATTATGAATTTGACGTCACTGTGGGAGGCACGGTTCGGCTCATTAGGGCAGTCCGGCACATGGTTTTGCATTTGGCATGGCCATCTGGATGAAACATACCACACAAGCAGTCAACTAGACTACCCAATTGGCTTCTAGTTCTGCATCTAGGGTGTCCAATGGGCAAACACTTGATCTGTGCCCACATTGTGGTACACATCGTGACATGCGTTTGGGGAAGGCAAAACACGTAACCCCCTTAGATCGACCATTGAACTTGCCCTGCAACACCACACACTTGACAAATGCCATCACAACTTCCCTCCACACAATTGAAGCTCCCCGTTCGCCCTATTTTCAGAGGGTAAAGCTCTGTGATGCACATTGGATTGCACTTTGGATTTTATTTGGGTCCCACAACGTATTGAGGCAATGAGCTACTTTTTGCATTTGTGGGTACGACCAAAGCAATAGACCAAGCAATATGTAAGTATAGGTATATATACCCAACTCAAGTGACCTAGGTACTGCATTGACCAATCTCAGGCATATGTGTTCGCCACACCCATAGCGCGGTCATTCCCATTCTCTTGTTGGCATGGTTCACATTCCTGTGTTCCCAAGACGTGAAATGTGGAGGATGCCCTCCAGCACAGGGGTTGTGGATAACGAAGTCTCATCCGGCAGTCGTGCGCAGCATGTGCAGGCATTTTGCCCGCTTTGTTTGTTAGGGCATTCCGCTTAAGCAGTGTGCCATCAACAGTGAAACATAGGCCAAGTGACGTCCCTGTGACTGTGTGACAAGATAGACCGCCGGTAGGGTGGAATAGTGTGGCCGTATTCTCTTGGTTCTTTGGTAGCCGGGGGGGTGCACTAAGGCTCGGTGTTGATATTCTCCCACTCGAGGTTGCGATGCTTTGTTGTTAGCCGGGTCCATCCGATGGTGCGCCGCTGCACCGTCACATTCTAGTCCCTTGCCGCGTTCTGATGACTGTAGCACGGCTTGGTTGCGATTGCAACTTGTCTTCATGTAGCAGTGAAAGTGAATTTGAGTCTCAGGGTGTTTGCTGCTGAATAACTCGATATGACAACACCTCCTCGGTCCTTTGTTTCCTTTGCCTCGTATTTTTGGAACCATTGCAAACTAGTCTTCAAACACCGTACTGGAGCGTTGGGAATGCCACGTGGAGGTCTTCACGACGAACTCCTAAGCCCCAAAACAAAAAACCGTAAATGGCCCCACCCAGGCTCCCAATTACCGTATATCGGACCGCGTCATGGTCACCTTGTCGATGGTGCTGCTTGACAAATAGCACTTTAATTGTCATTGTCTGCCTCCGGCCGTGCCGTCGCTTGGCAAGACCCTTCACTTCGGGTTGCCGCTCTAGCAAGATTTGGGTGACCCTATTTCGCTCAACCCATGTTCCCTTGCACTTTGGCGGCGGTACGGCCCTTGGTGGGGTCACAAGGTCTGTGGGGATCCGGCACCATGAGTGGCGAATGCCAATCATGAATGTCACCAATCAAGAGATGTGTGGCAATGGAATGGTTTTTGTGCGAGCCCATGCCCCCTTGCCATTGCACCATATCATGCCCCACTCGTGCTTCACTCCTTGTTGAGTCGCGGCTCATATCACCAAATGGCACAACACACACGTACTCAGTCGATTCGGAAAGTGCTAATTTGCATACCATGAGGGTCCGGCGGCCGAGGAGAAGTATTGAGCAATGGAGGTTGTGGCACGGCCCCTGAGGGAGATAAGAGCACTAAGATTTAGCCTCTAACCAGCACCCCTTAGAAAGCACTGCACCTTGGACTCATTTTGATTCATAAACACTGAGGCTGTACAAAGCAGAGTATGGTGTTGCTTCGGTCACTAACATATGCACACTTTTTCGCATATATGTTATTCACCTTGTCTCACTTGTTGTGTGCTGCCTTTGTGGGTTTTGTGCTCTATTCTCCCTTATTTCACAAAGTAGGAAACACCCATGGTGGTCTCATGTGCAGTCCACAAATACCAAGCTTTGGGCCATACACAAGCAAGCAAACGCGTTGCTGAGTAGGCGCATAGTATAATACCAAAAGACATTGGCTCTGGAACCTTTAAAATAGCCTTCAGAAAACAGGGTCGCATGATACCCATATAGTATACTCATCATGATCATCATCATGATCATCATGATCATCATCATCATCATCATCATCATGCATCAGCGCATGTCATAGACAAGCGTTCCATCGTCGCTCACGCAGTGCGAGCGCGTCTCAGTGCAATGGCGTTTGCAGCCGGGAACTTGTGCATGCCAAACAAAACGACACTCATGAACACAATCTGACTGAAACCATTTTCGGCACCCTTTTGACCATAATTTTAGGCTAGATTGAGGGTCCATTTCACTCCCTCCTCGTTGAAGACCACACAGTCGTAAGCGTCGTAGCGTCTGTCGTGGTTCGTAGAACGCTGAGTCGTGATTGGCTCCGATCTTGCCGTTGATGAGGACTCCTCACTCTTGTAATCCAGTCCCTCCATCACGTTGCCCAAGGCTTCTTCAAGGCCTGATGCTGCCGTGCTTGAGGTCCACAGCTACGCGTCGTACTCGTAGTTCTTTCAAACTCGTTAGCGCTGTCATTCCTCAATTTCTGTTGCACATTCGGCTTGATTGTGGTCTTTGTAAAGGTTCTTCACTCAGTGTGTTCGTACTCTCGGAGTCCTTGCTCATCACCCAGTTTGCGCAGTTGCTGGGAACGATGCAGGCAAAGCAGTACACACTTGTTGCGTTGTCCACGTTGTTCGCATCGTTCGGAGAAGTCTTGCAGCTCTCGCAGTTCACCATTGACGCTCGCTAGTCACTCATTCGGCTCGTTGCTCGTCGGCCCAGCTTACTTATCCCATGACTGCAGCATGTCGAACTTGCATTCGTCTGATGTAGGGGTTTTCGCAGGAAAAGAAACGCGCAGGTTTGCTGGGGTACGAACTCCAGTGCGGGGCAGTGCCATACAAACCTAACCTTAGGGTCTGAGAACCAACTCACCCTCCAGTATCTACTACACTTAGGCGCTGCCTCTCTCCATTTGCTTCCGTGCTTCCCCTCGTTTCTCTTCTCAACCTTGTGCTTGTTCCAACTTCCTTTGTGCCATTTTCTCTGCTGCTTCCAAGATTCCGTAGAGGTCATGCAACCGGCAGTATCGGACGAATTCGTCTGTCAAGTTGCCGTTGTCCAGCACGAAGGCGCTTATGGGTTCCCAGGTACTGTCACTTACCTCGTACTTGGCCCACCTCGCGAGGAATCGAAGAACAAGGGAACGAGTCCGATGCACCGCGAAGGAGTAAACGATTGAGAGCAAACTAACCTCAAGGCTAGAGGCAGGCGATGAACGCCGTGATGAAGACGGCGTGGAGGACGCCGCAGACCATTGCAGCGGCCGCAGGCTGCTAAACTGGGTCGAGGGGCTGGACGGGGACAACCGGGACTGCAGGGGGGTCTACGTCGATGACCAGGTCCGCCTCATCCACCTCCATGAGGAGGTCCTCCTGGGGAATGGCGAGGGGGCCGTGACGAGGAGGGATTACCCACTCCTTGGGCACTCCATCAACGGGGAGGAAGGGCTCCCACGTCCAAACCCAATGCAACCCGTCGGGGGTGAGACGGGGCGCGCGCCGCATTGTGCGACGGCGGTCGCAAGCTAGCGACCCGGAACCACAACCGAACCACAAGGAGGGTCCGACAGGGTTCAGAGGCTGGGTCAAAACCCAAACACCGTCAAAAGGGACCCAATCACCGAAAGTCCACTCCTACGGCCGACCACTAGCCGCTCGCATCATGCGTCATGAAGCGCATCACCATCATCATCATGCATCAGCGCATGTCATAGACACGTGTTCCGTCGTCGCCGACGCAGTGCGAGCGCGTCTCAGTGCACTGGCATTTGCAACTAGGAACTTGTGCATGCCAACGCAAACGATACTGATGTACACAATCTGACTGAAACCATTTCCAGTACCTTTTTGACCATAATTTTAGGCTGGATTGAGGGTCCATTTCACTAGAGCGGGAAGCCGAGTACGTTAAGCGTTGCGGCCTGTGGGAAAAACGACATCAAAGAACAATGTGCATGTGGAAAGAAACACATGCAGAGGCACATGTACACATGAAAAAATAGACACACCAACCTACACATCAATCAAACCACCACAGCTCGCCGTAGACATATACATGCACATTCCCAATACTAACCGTACACATACCTAACAGTAGCCCCACACATAGTGAACAAAGTGCCCACCACAACATGTGGGCCTTGTGTTGGGTATGTGTAGGTGTAGGTGTTGGGTAAGTGGAGGGCCAGTGTTGGGTATATCTAGTGCACACCAGCCCCATACATGCCTAACAATAGCCCCGCACATGCCCACCACCAGCCTGACACACACGGCACACTAGCCCCAAAGCACCCATAACACCAACCCCAGAGATACCGGGCACTGGCCCACATACCATTCCCCTCACCCCCCTATCAATGACCCGGGCCGTGTCTTCCTGTTTCAGCGGGAGGCATATTTAGGGGGGCCATGCTTACCCATTGGGTGGGGTGGGGGCATCAGCTTGGTGGAGAAGTGTAAAAAGTGGGTTCAATGTGCAAAAAGTACCAAGCATGCATTTCGCTAGTTTCACAACCATAGAAGGGGACGAACTGCCGTGGGCGGCACTGAACTAAGAATAGCCCAGCAACAAGCAAATGGCACGAGCGACACATTTGTTGACGTTACAACTTGATGGGGGGGGGATGTTTGCCCGTTCCAAGGGGGGGGGGGGGTCCGTTGGCTTTGGGGGCCATTGGTAGTGGGTGGGGGGGTACCCACTCAACACTAGCCGCACAAATACCTAGCACTAGCGCTGCATCTACCCAACACTATCCCTACAAATTCGGAAACAATATGCGTACACATACGGAACAACAATCCCAGTCATGCCCAATAGTAGCCCCAAGCCCCGCACATACCGAGCAATAGCACTACACATACCCAGCAGTAGCCCTGTACGCATCCCACACTAGCCCTAGGCATACCTAGCGCTGGCCCGAGACATACTCAACACCAGCCCCGCACATACTCCCATTTCGGGACCTCGGGATGACACGGGTAGTGTAGAGCATTCGTTTGCTCCGAAATAGCGCACCCTATCCGGTGGTTGTACTGACTATGGGGCCCATTTGATTGTTGTCATTTGGCAGATATTGGTATCATACGGATTACGCGGCCTACCTCGTTCGGCCCCCAAAAGCGACTACCAAATAGGAGTCTTTATGTCGCCTATGTGATTCCTCACCATTTGGGGACCCCGAGACTGTAGCCTCGTTCATTTCTCTCCATTTGGGGACCCCGGGATGACAAACCTGTGCAGCCCATTTGAAACCTCTGCACTTGGGGACCCTGCAACGGTATGGCTCTTGTAGCCCACTTCATTCTCCCCCATTTGGCGACTATCATTTCGCGACCCTGAGAGCGCAACGGTTACGTAGCCCATTAGATTCTTCTGTATTTGGGGACCCCCCGACGGTGGGGCTTTTGCAGCCCATTTGCTTCCACCCCATTCTCGGTATCCGAGATGGTTGGGTATGTTGCCCACTTGATTGATCCCCATTTGGCGACTCCGAGACAACATTGGTTGTCCATTTCAGTCCTCCCCATTTGGAGACCACGACACAAGGGATGATGTAGCCCATTTGATTCCACCACTTGGGTTCACTCGGGCCCTAATGATTGTGCAGCCCATTGCATTTGGCCTTTCTTGATGAGGTTCACCAGATAGGGGTTGTGTAGCCCATTTGAATCCCTTTCACCCGCGGACCCCTGGACGGTAGGGTTCACATAGTTCCATTTGGGGAGTACCACACAGCATGGGTAATGTAGCCCATTGGCTTCCTTTCAAATGGGGACCCCAGGATAGTGGCGATCATTTAGCTTATTTGACTCCCCATTTGGGGATATGTAGATGGCAAGATTATGAAGCCCATTTGATTACTCCCCAATTAGGGACTCCCAGAGCAACGTGGTTATGTAGCCCATTTGATTGCTGCCCGTTTGGGGGCCCTTCGACCCTAGGATCTACACAGCCCGTTTGACTTGGCCTCGTTTGAGGTCGCCGAGACGGGAGGCCATGCAGCCCATTTGATTCCCCCTCTTTTGGCAACCCGGACACCACATCAATTGCCCATTTGAGTCCTCCCCATTTACGTACCCTAAGATTACCGGGGTTATGTAGCCATGTGATTCCCTCTCAATTTGGGTCCACCCTGCTGCTATGGCTATGTTGGCATGGAATTTTTCGCTGGGCTTGCGATGCACTTCTTATTTAGCCGCTTTACTTCCTTCCCCTATGGGGACCCGGAGGCGACAACGGCCATGCAGCCCAGACAATTTTTTATGTTGACACCTTAGTGGGCGAAACGGGCTACATCCGACCGCCGGGGCACTAGGGAGGCACGAGTAGGAAAGGTGCTCACAAGCGCATTCAACACTGAACATAGTAGCAACGGAGGTGGCACATCGCCAAGAAGTCGATTAGTGTCCCCTGGCCTCCACGTCTCCTGCCATGCACAGCGCACCATTCAAGGTTGAACCTCTGTCCTTGTCTTGATGTAGCCGAGATGGTAGCCGGCGATGCTTTGGTGTACTTAATGTGAATTTCGATGTAGTTGTCTTAGTAGGCTGCCCATCGGGGATACCAGACCGGCCTTTTTCTTTGCAAGCAAACCACAGGAGGTGTTCAGGGGGTTGGGGAAGTCCTAGGTGAGGATGGCTTGGTCGCAACCTATGGGCTAGAGAGAAAGTATTGCCTTCGTGTTCTCAAACCTCCACAAGGCCTAGCAAGGGTGGTGCCCGTGCATAGCAACTATCCATACCCAGCAACTTGGTGCATCACAATGCAATGTGCTTCACAGGAGAGGATATGCATTGCTAGCACAAATTCCTTGCTACAACGATTGTTGGTTGCACCGTTTTGCGACGTCATACTCGGGGGCAAAGGGTGCGCACCCTGCCACTCGCCCTCTGCGCCTTGCGGCGGCAAAAGAACCAAAATTCCTCCAATAGCGGCATCCTGCGCAGGATCTCTCTCACCGCCCCCTCTACATCCCCGATCACCACCTCCCCAAACTGGGGGCACAGCACCACACCACTCCAGGCAACTCCCACGAAACGTCCGGCCTGTCTTTGTTCCCATTTGGTGGCATGCCACCCTGCAGACATCCTAGCGGCTCCAAGGTTGCCTCGTTATACACTCATTACTCCCATACCTCACAGTCATCCCTCACTTGCTCCTTTCCCGCATACATGTTCCTCTAGTCCCGGCATCTCACCCGTCTTGCCGAACACTTGCCGCTTAATTTTGCCTACCTCGTCTCGCATGCGGTACAGGGATGCCATGACCGTGTGCCTAGGCGTTTTGGCGAACACGTGTCGCACCCCGGAGCCAGCCACGCTGCAGTACGCTGGGGGGTCACCGCCCCCTTCTCCCGCCCCCTAGCTTGTCGCATTCTCAGGCACCAGGCCCCCCTCGGACATGGCGGCTAGAGCTGCCCTCGTCATGACGAGGGCATGCCCCAGCCCCTCCCATTAATTCGAGGCCTTGGCGAAATAGAGGGACGGGCTGTCAAAAGAGGTGGTGTCGTGTCTGGATGTAGACAACTGTGATGCGCTAGCAGCTGGCATGCAGAGAGAGCTACGGGGATGGGGCCTTTCACGGGCTAGTGTGGACAGCGCCGAGGACGGGGCGGCGATAGAAAACCCGGGGCCGCCCATGTGATTGCTTCCCATTTGGGGACCGCCACACGGCAAGGGTTATGGACGCCATTCGATTCCTTCGAGCTGGCACCTGTGACAGAATAGTGGTTATGTAGCCCATAAGCATCCTCCCTATTTAGGACTCATTAGACGACATGGGATATTGAGCCCACTCCATTGCTGCCCTTCCCGGAACCCCGAGACAGCACGGGGTATGAAGTGCATTGCATTCCTCACATTTTGGGGACCCTAACGCAGCATGGGGTGTGTAGCCCATTTGATTCCAGGGGTTTGTGGACCCCTGTTACCCATGACGCCGCGTAGCCCATTTTATGCTTCTCCATTATGGGACCTTGAGAGGAATAAGACAAAGAACATCCCACATATTTGTGATTTTGTGGCCACCAATGAACCCCCACTCATTGGCCTTGTCCGACAACTTGTTCCTCACCATCTTCTTGCTGCAATGCGGGAAAATGGCTGCAGAATGTGCCGCCGCAAGGCTCGTGATCAAAGTCTAGGTATTTGGCGCCCTCTTTTCCAAGGGGCATGCGCTGTAGATTGGGGCTATGGCTGCACAATTTTGTACTCATCCCTCGATGAGTGTGCCACACCATGTTTATCCCTCATGACCGCATGTTTCACCACATGGACAAGATTTGCTAAGACTTCGTTGCAATTGCAAAAGGATTCGAAGACAACAAAGATAGCGTCTACGAGGCTGTCCATGTCACCCACATCAACTCACCAGTGAAGTATGGAGGACTTGGCCTTCGGCAAATACATTGGACATACAAAACCAGCTTGTCCTTCAACGGTTGCTGCTAAAACCCATTGGCGTACGATCCAGGTTGGTGGCTCAACCCGTTGAGCTCATGATGGCACCATTGTGGGACTACGTCATGGTGTTGTCCTCGTTGGGAGCAAGTACTACACTCGCTTTGGCGCCATGTAAGAGGCCGCCCACGTCGTCCAACCTCATAGATGAGCGGTCATCGGGCGACAAAGAATGGATGAGGCAACAAGAGGTAGCAGTAGGCACACCGGAAATCGCCAAAAGGTACATTACACTGTGGAGTCCAAAGGAGGGCCCTATAGAAGGAGAGCTCCCCGCGGGATTCACAATAGGGCGTGTAGCGGGGACACAATGTTGCACCAATGGTGAACAAGCACAAGGCGACATATGTTATGATACATTTAATTTCTGTCGATTTGGGAACCTCGAGATTGAAAGAGGTATGCAACCCCTTAGATATGTCCGCATTGGGGGCACCGGAAATGACGCGCGTTGTGTAGCTGCAATATGGGGACCCTGGGATGATATGGGTTATGTGGGTCATTTGATTTCACCCCACTCGGTTTCCGAGACGGCGGGTGTGATGCAGTGTATTTCCTTGCCCCTAGCCTGGAAGCCCCCAGACCATGGGGATTAAGCGGCTGATGTGATTGCTGCCTAATGGCGGCTTGTGATACGGGACGGATTATTTGGGTCCATATGCTTCCTGCCCACTCAAGGACCCGCCATGACAACGGACATGTATCCCATTTGACCCCGTCGCATTGGGGATGGTGATAGACCACGCGTCATGAAACCAGTTTCACTCCCTCCAATTCGCCCCCTATTTCTAGAGACAATATAGAGAATTGTGCCCACTTGATTCCCCCATTTGGAAACCCCGGGTATGCAAGCATTTATGCAATTGTTTTCTTCCCCCCCGTCCGGTGATCCCGATTAGGTAGGAGGCCTTTGTTTGATTTCATTTTTAGCACATCAATGTGTTGATGGATTTTCATGGCTTGCTGTTGTTTTTTGCTTTGCCCGACCTCCCTATGACTAGGGACCCTCCTTGACCCGGGTTTGTTCACTATTTCTTCCCATATGGTGAGCCGGAAATCCATATTAGAACAATCTCTTTTGGAAGGTTGCCGTGCATGGTCCACGGCCGCTTTTTGTGTCAGAAGTCAATTCTTGGCTTGGGGTGGAGGGCTGTATTGACGACAAAACTTTGGATGTGTGCTCGGAACGGCCTGGTGACACAAGTGATGACGTGGGTGGGATCAAACCTGATGGCGCTACCTGCCCAATATAATGTCCTAGGATTGCAGCCATTTTTTACAAGGTCTTCGACCTCATCATTTGTCTTGATAAAGAACATGCTTTGGTGTTGTTTTACGCATATATAGAACACCGGTCTCATATGATAGTGACTCAATTGGTGACTCATCATATTCCCTTTGACCACGAAGTCCCAAAACCGAGGTGCCACTTTGGCACCAGTTTCACTGGCTTCCGTCAGTTCTACCGCCGTTTTACCTTGATGGTATCGAAACGTAGGAACTTGCAGTCTAAGGGTCTCACATTGGCCATCAAGAACCTCAACTGTCTCAATGCCTTTGCAGGGACATCCTTGCTAGGAATGTTACATTAAGTCGAGATGTCTGCAGCCCACGTACAAGGGAAAACACCTTTGTGGCCGAACTTCTTTCTTAGTGCAAGTGGACACACATTGGCACGCCGCATTACGCATGCATACCCCTGATACCTTATGGGAATCTGTGTCAGAGCGTTGCGTCATCGCAGAGAGATAAGATTGTCACTGATACCAAGTGGGGTTAGTCCCTCAACCGAACAGACCACCGAATGACTAACCATCGGGGACAGAAGCAAACTCCCGCTTGAGCCTGGGCTACACAAGCCGTGAGTGCAAAGCATAGAATTGACCTAACGTTCGGCAAATGTACACAATGGGGGGGCCTTCGAGAGGTGTGATGAGCCTCCTCGAAGTCTTTCAAGTATGTGGGACGAGCGCGGCGTGTCTCGGCGCGCAGTGGACGGCACTGTGGGTGAGCATGTATGTTGTTGTTGTTGTCGTTGCTGCGGCTATTGCTGCTTTTGTCGTTGTGTATGTGCATGTGTGCGCGTGCATGCGTGAGCGGATATGAAAGCTGGAACTCATGCGGTTAGTGGGCAGAGGGTGCACGTGGTCCCTCTTAGTGAAGGTGCACCATCCAGGCCAGTAGGTGCATATACACATGGGGGGTTGCCACCAAGGCTCGGTATGACGCATGTGGAGGCGGGGGGGTCAAATAATAGCGAAAAAGGACTGTAACTATTTGGTGCTGTGCGTGCCACTTTCTTCCACACTGTAGACGCGCAGACTTGGCCTCTTTCAAGGCCTCATTGATTTGACTGAAAGACCTGCACGGCACCTTTTTCAGTGCTGCATGTTCCGGGGCTGCAGGCGTGGAGAGTAAATCCACCAGCCAAACTGTGCCCTACCCCCCAGCACCCAACTGCTTGAGTGTCCGATACTGATGCTGAAGGCAAATTTCCTGTGCTTGTGCAGGTAGACCAACCCACTCGCGGCTTGATGTGCCCATCTGATGGCACATTTATTGTTTGGCCGGCCATGCAGCTCAACGTGCTGCTCGATATTGCCGTTCTGACAGTATTCCATGCAGATGCATAAGTTGCAGTGTTGCTCATGGTCTTCCACGAAGAAGCCTTTACAGCTGATGATGTGTCAATGTTGAGAGTCATGGAGGCCACAATATAGCGATCTAGAACACAAAAATAACTATCACTGACTGGCAGGGCATGGCCCACGGTATTATGGGTCGTGTAGCCCATGTTTTCCCTCTCCACTTGGTGACCTTTGGTTTGTAATGATTTGATAGTCTTCTTCACTTTTCCATGCTTTCAACGTTGTTCATTTATTTGGTTGGTGTCTTGAGTTCCCAGTCTTTTTCGTCTTCATTATTGGGAAAAAGGAACACACATTGGCGGAGCCTAGCCCTCTTTTTCGCTTGCCGAGTGATGAGGCCAAAGACACATCAAAGGTCACCCCTTGGCATCCCAAGACTGCAACGGGGAGTAACCCACGGGGAAACTACTGGAGCCCGGATAGAGGGACAGAAGCCAAATTCAGAGAGTGTGCGAAAAAGACCGCTCCAGGTTAGGGTTAGGTGTCCACAGCAACAAGTACAATTGCCGGTGCATTGATCATGTGCCCTGGCGTTGCATATGGTGCCGGCATGTGACCCATCCTGGAAGAGGATGGTAGTGCCCACTGGAAAGGGGTATTGTGGGAGAAGCTCCCTGTAAAATATACTAGGCTCCACCGGCCCGCATTGACTAGGTGGTCTTCGTCCTCATGCCCATGTCGAAGAATCTATGCTTCATTGTATGCGCACACCTCAACCCACGTCCGCACATACTTCCGGGTCCAAAAAGTCCCCAATAGGCAGAGATCAATGTGCTGTGATGTGCACACACTGATTCGTCTAGCATATATCTGTTGTGTTTCGGTTTTTTTGCGGGTCTCATTCCACAGGTTGACGAGTTTGGCTGTTGCAAACGAAAGAGGCGCGGTGATGTTAGGTCCTTTTTCGTTCTAGAGTGCGGTCGTGAATGTATTGCCCACGGGCAATAGCACACGCGGCTGACATGTCCCCTCGAGGAATGCCTTGTAGACGAGAGGCATCACAAATAGTGTCCGGAAGCAGAAAAATAAAGCGAGTGAAAGACCGGAGAGGGAGAGGACTCTGTAGCACTCAGTGCGTGCGCCCTCCCTTTTGCATGGAATGATAGGGCAACAACATGTGTGAACAGCCTATGAAAGAAAAGACACCCGGAAAGGTGACTTTCTGCGGGTGGGGGGGGGAGAATGAAATTGATGACCAAATTAATTGCTGAATTTTTTCCACCCGGAATAACCAAACGCTAAAATGTTAGCAACGCATTTGTTAGCGGGGAAACGACCTCCATGCGATGCACCAAGTGTATTGGAGGTATACATTGCTGAGCGTGGATGTGGGGTGCCATTAGAAAGTATAATCACATGGGAAGTTCCCCGCATGTTGCCTTTTCAAGGGTGTGGTAGCATTTTTGCTCCATGTAGATGTTCTCCGGCATGCATGTTGTCAATTTATGGTGGCATCTATGTGGTTGTTGTTAATTCTTGGTGGCCAACGGCGCGTCAAGTGGCGTATTGCGATGTATTGCGCGCCTATATCCCAACAAGTGCAAAATCAAACCTTTCGTCCACGCCCTGTGCTTTCAACTCCGCTTTCACTTACCTACATCTTCAAGAGGAACTAGCATCGTGTGGCGACATATCTTGATAGTTGACCAAAAGCCCCGCTCAAAAGCGGCGTGTCAGCCAGGGTGAAGAAAAAAGGGTTGGCTTTTTGCCATGGTCTTGTCCCACGTTAAGAAGAGGGTTGTGGTTGGGGCACTACAGGAAGCGTATTGCATGGCACAATGGACGCCAAAGAAATGGCAGTTGTGAAATTGCTGGTACAAGGACACAAAGACAATATTTGTGCAAGAAAACAAACATATCACTTTTTTGTGCAATTTTTTTTGCAATACGCATGAGTCACCCCCCCCCCCCCTCCGTTTGTATAAGCTACACCAAAATACCAAATTAATACTGTCTCTACGCCTGCTTTAGGAACGGCACGGCTTACGCCCGACACCTACAAGTACCGACACACACGTGAGTCAACGCATGGTAATTAACACTTGTGTAAAGAACTTCATTTACCTTAGAAATTGCTCATACTATTCAAGCACCGCTTTCTCACCAAACATACGACACACCACTAAGCAGTTACGGCGGCACACACACTCCCCACCATCTCAATCATAGTTGGAAAAATGTAGTTTGTACTTCAAAATCCATCTTTTCCACCTTCTCAAATAAAACCAGCTTGCCAAATAAAACCGTGCCACACTTCCTTTTTTATTTGGAATCCTCTTTTGGCCAAGATATGGCGCCAGGAAAAAAGATAGCCAGAAGAAAAATTGAAAACAGTCTAGTTACACGTATGGCCCATTGCCTGCACTCAACATTGAAACTTCCTACTGAGGGGGGTCCACGACGGGCCCATATGTGTCTGCTACCCCCCAGGATGCAACTTGCCGTGCGCTTGGCCGAGGAAGCACCGCACCCCTTGGTTAACCCTTATGATCATGCCTAATTGATAGTTTTGTATTTTTCAAAGGATCCAATTTCCGATTGGTATTTGTAGACACAAGAGAGACATGCTTCGTTTGAATTTTTCATTTTCGATGATTACATCTACGTACAATTGGGCGTTAAAACGTTGCTCAATACTGCCGTAGACCCACTACATCACAACACCCGTGCACATGCAACACAATTTTTTGGGGAAAAACGAACGCACTTCAAGCACTCTATCCTTCATGCCAACAAAAAAGCAAGTGGCACAATAGGTGATTTTTGCGACTGGAAGTTCCGATATGTGACTTTGGTCACATCTCAAGCAACAACAAGTGGCACTTGTACATCTCCTCAGCCGCAACAAACGCCAGCATCACATCCTTGATTGGATCCCCCTCTTCCAATTCTTCCATCGTAGCGAGGCAGATCCTTGCCCGACCGATTTCTGTTCCCCGCTGTCCCCGTACATTATCATTCTATGCTAGAAATGTGCAACCGGATACTCTACGGAAACTCCACTTGGTGATGTTCCCCTTTCAAGTGGACACACAAAATGAAGGAAAGGAAGAAGGGCTTGCAACTCATATTGCGGGAATCGGGTTGCAGAAGTCCCTTGAACTCCCGGGGGATGCGCGGGAGTTGTCGGGGGCTGCTACGCCTGTCGTTGGCGTTGTCCTTGCTAGCGGACATTACGGCGTTGTCGTTGTCCTTGCTGCTTCTCCTCCGCTCCCAAGCTCTCCTGCCCTCATCCCACGCTGTGTACCTTGCATCGGAGTCACTAGATGGATACTTGGACTCCGGTGCATCCAGCTTGGTGTGTGTGGTGTGCCGGGAGTTCTAGAGCTACTAGATCCTTTGCGCTCCGTCTACGCTCATGCCCACTGCTGCGGGATGCCGTTGTAGCGTAGCCCCCCCACGAAGATCTCCATGGACGATGGCGGAGACCATGAAACGGAGAAGGAAGTGGGGGCTGTAGCCTCGCTCTGCTAAGGTTTCGCGATCTTGATGGGCTGTGCAACCATTTTGAAGTGTATCTGGGGAGGGGGGGAGGTCACAGGTTTTCCAATCTTGTAGCGCTCTACAACCATTTTGAAGTGCATACAAGGGGGGGCGGGGGCGGGGGGGGGGGAGGTCACTAGAAATTTCAGTTCCCCTCCCATTAGAGGTTCCGTACCTACCGATCCCTTATACAACCCGAGAACGTCCGAAACACATGGCAACATGCACAACATCGGTCACCACGTGGCCTACAAATGATTGTAGGAGGCTTCCCACAACCCCAATCGTGCTGATAAAGAAAGCAATTCAACATGGGATTACATACACATGTCCACAAATTCAGGGGTAAGCGAATGGAGGTGTGGTAAGTCGCAAATGCATTACGGGGTTACAATACCTAGCAGCCCCCCACTAAGCCGAAACTCAAGGGGTTGGCTAAAACTTAGAACTGGTTTCTTTAAAAGAAAATTGTGAACATCAGAATTGCCCCAAATGGGCATGATAAGATGATGCAATAGACCAATAGACCCATGCGTATTCTTCAATTCTTGGAACCATTTGGCTTCTGTGTCACCCTCCTTCGTGGTTTTTTCTCTGCTCTTGACATCGGTCAACTAGGTGCTTGAGTAGATAAAATTGGGAATATGTCTTTTACAACAGCTGGTGTTGAAGAAAGACAGTCATTCCTCTCTTGTTTCTGTGGCTGTGGCTCGCCGGCTTTCAACCGACTGAGACTTTCTTCCTACAAAGTACATGTGCCTCTGCTTAAAAAGTGCCATCCAAAGAATCATCAGTGGAATCAGTACTTGGATCAAACTGAGGTTGAGGCGAATCATCAGGAGATGATCAGGAGTACGACCGAAAAAAGAATCCAAGAATCATGAGATCGCGACAACCCACGCCCGAGAACCCAAACAAAAACACTACACAAAGAAGCCACATACCTTCTGCGGGTGAACCGGTTCAGGACCTTGTACTTGGCCTTGAGCGCCTTGGTCTCATCGTTGTCGTCGCCAGTCTCACCCAGTTCACATTCCTCCGTGCGCTTCAGCACCACGTCCGCGCGCAGGAATCCCCCATCAAGACCCTGAATCCGCCGCCGCCAGGATGCGAATGGCGCTTTTCAGGTTATGGATGAAGTCAGCGCTGACGCACCCGCCACAATGCTTAAGCTGCAAGGGACGAGCAACAGGGAGGGTGCAGGGAAGGGAGCGGAAGTATGGATGGGCATCATCTTCCACTTAAAAACTTTCCCATTGGGTGCCACAATCTCCGTCAAATCTTGTGCACGTGGTGTCATGTCACTTTGCCAAAACCCACTTGGCACTTCCTGGAATGTATCGAAGCATAAGAATACAAGAACAGAGATTATCCTAGCAGTATTCCTCTCGCATTTCATTGGACAAGCCTGGCACGACGGCAAATCACCTCATAGTCCTCAATGGCAAGCTCAACAAGTGAATGAAGCAACATTATGGCACTCTGACGAGTCTTGAGCAAGCCCTTGAGCTCGCCTCTGCTTGCAGGTAGGTACCTTTCCAATCTAGGTTTTGTGGGGCAAGTTTGATGCCCTTTGTCTCGCTCTAGCGGTCCAACCCTCATTCATCGTCAATGGTAGCATGGTGCGGCGCCGGATGGCAATTAAGGCAAGGAGGAGAGTGAACAAAAGGGACGTAAGCAGGCTATCCACACCTTCGCCACACGTTGTCCGTGCACACTTGAAGTTACCATAGCGGTGCAGTGGCTTGTGCGCCTTGCGTTATAGCATGGGCGGATTCCACCCAAGTTGGGTGGGGCGCCCGTCCCAAGTCTGGCTCCGCAAGGTGAGGCTCTGTGCTCCATTGTCCCCATGGTTCCGGGTCAAGGCAATGGTGGCCACCTTGATGTGTGCTAGGGCACCTATGTGCTCTCCAGCCGTTGTCGGTTGCGGCCCTCCTCTTGGCCACCCATGGTGCCACCCATTTGGCTTTTGCTGGTACGCTTCGTAGTGGAAGTTTTGCTAGTGATGGGTGTATTTTAGGATGGCTACTTTGGGGGTCGACGACAACAGCGGTGGCTGCAAAGCTAGTTGATTGGACGGTGCCTCTAGTGGTGGCCTCCTTCTCAAGTGGTGGCACCATGCATTCAAAAAGAAAACTCCATAGAGGGATGGATGCTCAGCCCAGTGATCAACCAACTCATAATGATTGCGTGCACATTGATGTGGGCACAAGCGGGAGACGGCAGCAAGGTTTTTCTTTCAATTCAATCTAGCTGCGAACTTTGGCCCATTGTTAAGCAGCCTCTGGACACTTGTCGGTTGGGGGCACTCCACTCCGCTACCTTCGCTTCTTCGCTTTTGGCTATGCTCTTCCTCGAAGTTCTCATATGCCGCCTCCAGGGCCTTGGCACCCATTGTACACAACATATCCTTAATACGGCCACAAGGACACACACAAGGATTTTGTTGGCCGAGTAGTGGACAGCTGGCATGTCCATTTCATCATCGTTGTCCCCGAGACAAGGCGATACGAGGTTGTGCGCGGAGGAAAATATTACCCCTCTTTGTGACCACACGTACCGCCTTGAGCAGCTTCATGGAGTAACAATTGCTGCATTGAGTGTCGCTGCCCACTCTCCGCTGGGCAAGCCATCAAGCACCAAACTCCATTTTTCAAGACTAGGCGCCTTGATTTGTCTCGCCGCGCACCCGCAACATCCGTTACATTATCGGAGTGCGATGTCAACCGCACAATTTTCTATTCCTTTGTACCGGGCCAACGCCCTTGCGTTGGGTGGCTTGGTGGTGCAGTGAACGGTGCGGCGGCGCTCTAGTGTACGGATTAGGGCAACTACAGTTGGGAGCGCCGATTGGTGATGGGAGGTCCCTACACCCTAGCATGTGTGAAGTGCGGCTCAATCAATGGGTTGGCACGGGCGTGCAAGGTTGTTGCAGCACTCAGCTTTGTGACGACGTACTACCTTGAAACGGCACCATGGCGACAACCACTCGCAGGGCTTGACCTCTAGCACCCCACCGTACCTCCGTATAAGCCGTCGATGTTGCAACCGGAGGCGCAAAGTATGGTGCCGCCGGAGCAAGATGCACACCGCTAAGCCGAATCACCCCTAGGCCATGGCAACGCGTTGGCTAGGGTGTGACGAAGTTCTGAGGCCCTCGAGGCTTGGCCAAGAAGCGGGAGCTACGCCCGCCCTTGTGGTCCTTTCAGAGCCCCTAGCTATGAAGGCTTCTGGAACAAAAAAGAAAAAGAACCCGTGGGCGCCACTCATGCGGCAAGTGCAGTGCCTGCCTTGGGTAGAGCGGCTTGGCTTGTACTTACTCATGCTGCATGGGTGACTGCGGGTAATCGGTTCACAACGGGAGCACAATCATGAGCACGTCAAGGCAACACTGCACACCTCAGGTTCGGCAGTCCGAAACCGGACTCGTCCATTGCCTAGCACGGGCGCGATGCCCGTCACATCACAGAAAAAATTCATGATTCGTCTGTCGCAAATACAAAGGTGCAATGGGGAAAATGCTATAAGATCATTGTCATCATCCTTTTTGAGCATATTGGTGCGCGTCTTACCGTAGGCAGTCTTGGAATTGTACACGAACAACATGTGCCTTTCTTATGAGAGAGCTGCTTGATATTAACTGGATCCTCGCCATCCTCATCATCGTCCTCCACTTCGTATTTTCTTATGAGAGGCCAATGTCAAAGTAGGGAGTTCATAGAGAGCGCTTGGGATAGCACTACTTGGGGACCTAAAAAAGAATGCTTGGCACGTGCCAACCATGACCGTGGCGGCCTCCTTCGTGTTTGCTTGGCCAGCCCCATATTTGACGCCCGTTGTCCATAGCGGTAGTGATCATGGCAAATCTTGCTGCCATCCATTTCTCTTTTGCAGCTTCGGTTGGTGACAGTAGTTGGCAAACGGATTTGCAATGAGGACTGTTTCTTTGGCGGCCAACGGACCTGCTCAGGTGGTGGAACGACGCAGGCACAGAGAACTCTCAAAATAGGGGTAACAACGGCGGTAGAAGGCAGCTTTGGTGCTCCAAGAACCGGCTTGCAAAAACTTGAGAGTCGCTCGGTCGCATGTTACATAGACCCAATGCTCCCCCTTGTAACCCAAAGTGTTCTCTTTACAATGCAACCTTCATGCAGAGCCACCAACCACCATTTTGATAAAAACCACCGAAAATCAAAGGAAAGATGCAGGGTAAGAGAAAATTCATTTTTGGGATGGGGATGGGATGCGGGGCATTCGACCCCAATTTCCACCTCTTGGCTTCCCCGTTAAAAGCGCTTCAATGACCGAAGGAAACCCAGTCCAAAAGAGAGATCTAGCCAACCATCTCCCCAAAGGGTTCGTGGGCCAGCTCCTCCTTCTCACATGCTGGGCACCGCCATGCAGTGTCAAGCACTTCTGTGTACTACGGCTCTAATGGGGAACATAACAAAGCCAGACCTTGTTGCACAACCTTGGTGCTGAACTCAGCAAGACACAAGCTTTGACAAATTTGCCATGATTCTGCTCCACCTACCAATCAAGACCGGCAGGTGACAAAAAAAGCGAAAGGAACAAGCCTTTGAGTTCGTGATTGTTCATATCCTTTGCAACTTGGTGGTGCAGGCACAATTTTCCAATGGCACCATGGATATCACCTGGAAAAGTTTCACCTAGTTCCTACAAGGGCCAACTAGATTGGCTATACTACCCAAATCTAGGCACCATACCAAGCAACCTCCCAGTAAGCTGAAATTCGGACGGTTGGTTGAAACTAAGAACTGATTTTTTGATATGAAAGAAAAGAAAAGAAAAGAAAAGAAAAAAAGAGAAAAAAAGAACGAAAAGAAAAGAAAAGAAAAAAACGAAAAGAAGAACGAAAAAAGAAAGAAAAAAGAAAGAGAGAAAGAAAGAAAATGTCTGAAAAAGACAAATCAACCAAATGGGCATCATGTGATGAAGCGAATCTTGAGCCGTGGAGGGGGGGGGGTTCGGATGTCACCACCAACCCAACTACACAAGAGTATTGTTGGTGCAAAAGGTGCCAAAACAAGTGGGGATGCAAGTGCACAAGACAACAAATGCGCGAAGACATGAAGTTGGAGATGAGTGACGCGGTTGGGGGCCTCTACCCCACGGCTAGGGTGACGACTTCGTGTTCTAGCGAGCTCTCAGGCCACAATCGCATAGGAAAGGAGCGCGTCTAACATGTGGTGAATTATTTACCTCTAAATTGAATGTTTCAACCCTAAAAATTCTTATTTTAGGCCTATTTGCGCTGCGACCGATGTCGCCGTCGCTTGATCTTGTGGAGATTTCGAAGATTGTATTTTTTAGTCCTTTGAAGTTTTAAGAAGTTTTAATGGTTGGAATAGTCAGTACCACAGTACGTGAATGCTACGGCCCCAAGCCGGTGTGCGCGAGGGTAAATGTTGGCGTTGTACGTCAACTTGCGCATTTTTTTTACCGAAATTGTAAGGGCTCTTTATAACTAAGTAAGACACTCATCACCAACGCCACGAGGAAAAGCGACACCGCACAACGCGTCGGGTCCAACTCAGGATGTTTGACACGGTGCAGGGACAGTTTATCACCTTAAACCAACAAAAAGGGTGATAAAGGGCCATTCAAGCTGAAAACACCACCGGGCCACATCACTCCCCCCTCAACCCGTCGGCGCACCTATGCGTGTTCCTCATCGTTTTCATTGACTTTGTTGCCTACTTGCGCCTGACCGTGGACTATGAAATACCACTCCTCCTATGTCTTAATCCTAAATTTTTGCACGTGTATTTCATCCCATGTTGGGGTTGTGGTAAGCCTCCTACAACCGTTTGTAGGCCACATCGTGGCCGGTGTTGTGCATGTTGCCATATGCCCCGGGGGTTCTTGGGTTGTCTAAGGGATTAGTAGGTTCGAAAACTCTGATGGGGGTAGAATAGAAAATTGACCAAATCATTATTCTTGGTCGCAACAAGACATCCTTTAAGAAGGGCCGATGTTGGGTGTGTCAGCTTTTGCGACAGGCTTGTGCAGTGTGTGTGCGGTGCCCCCACGTCCCATTACGTGTTGTTACCACCCCGTTGACACTTTTGGTCAACTTGTTGCGTTCAGCTGCACTTTGTTCCATCTCCGTTGCACTTGTTACAGTCCCCTCCTGGCCACCCACGGGCAGGATATCCTTGGAGGGTTCGAGTCCCATCACAGCAAAAAGAGGTCCATTGAAGTGTCAAGCAGACTGTTTGAATGAGCAGAAATTTGTGTGCCCAACTGAAAGCACTTGAAGAGGGGGTGCTCTTCGGGCAAGACGACAAAGGTGCGCACTGGCAAAGCCAACAAAGTCGCAGACACAACAAAATTTTGCGCGTCCTTGTCAAAAAGGTGACTCAAAAGTGTAATCAGATTTTGAAAAGGGGAACCGAAGGGTCAATTACTTTGGGCCGTGCATAACCTTCGCCAACAGAATGAGACAACATGCAAAGCATCATCGCCTTGGGTGTGGGTCTGAATTTGGAAATGTGCAACACATGTCTGCACGGGTGCCACTCTCATTAAGTGGGCCAAGTCCTGTTCCCAATGCCCCAGCCCGTGCGCCTGCCGCATCCGGCGTCCCCCAAGGCATCCTCATGCGTTCCACCGGGACCGCCCCACTCGCACCACCCATCTAGTTTGTTGTGGCCAGGGTGTTGGCATTGGCGCTGAAAATCGGGACATGCGGATGACCAGTATGACCCCGCCCTAGTGTTCCTTGTCTCATATTCGGTGGGACAGCTGGTCCTGAGGATGAGGATAGCAAGGGGGAGGCCGCCGTGTGCTGTCTTCTGACTCCTGCCCCGGGTCGTTGAGGTCATCCCACATCCCAGTCCGAGGCAGGGACGCTGGCTCTGCCCGCGCAGAGGCAGCACGGAAACCGCACACAACATGCACGCAGTGCCAAGGCCCCTCACATCGTCATTTGGCTTGGCCGGTAGGTCAATAGACCCAAGTGTATTCTTCGGCTCTTGGAACTGTTTGGCTTCTTCTTCACCCCACTTCCTAGTTTCGTCTTCTTTCTTGAGATCGGTCAAATAGTTGCTTGTCTCTTTTACAATAATTACAAGCTCCCCAAAAGCCTTGTATACCCCCCCCCCCCCTTCAGTACCTTTGCTCCTGATCGTTGCTCTAAGGATAGGAGCCACGTTGGCCTGGATGGGTCTCCACCAGTGCTAGCACATCCTGAGACCCTAGTTATATCACGGTCTCTTTCAAGAAGTCGTACTTTTGAAGCTTCACAGTAGGGTTGCACTCTCCAAGGACCTTCATGACTTTTGTGAAAAGTTTCAACCCGTTTCTCGTTGTATTCCTCCCTAAGAGGACGCGATCAATGTGGGTGTGCATCACCGCCACTCTCTTTAAAAGATGCTGCACAGTGCGTTTCCTGTTCATCCTCTAGAGTACTTGGTTCATTAATTGTTGAAATCTTGCCGGGGCGTCGGAGTGTCCGAACGGCATGAGTTTCCACTTAAAACTTTACCATTCGGCGCCACAATCTCCGTCAAGTCTTGTGCACGTGGTGTCCTCTCAGCTTGTCAGAACCCACTTGGCAGATCATGGAATGTATCAAAGCCAATTTGGCTGAAGAATACAAGAACGCAGAATATCGATGCACAGTTCCCCTTGCAGCTCAGTGGACAAACGTGGCATGACGGCAAAACACCTTGTGGTCCACTATGGCAAGCTCAACAAGTTAAATAATCTCCACACACACACTCACAGACACACAAGCACAACGCCACCACTTTGTGACACTTTGCAATTTGAAATTGTTGCAAGAAAAACAACAACAACGCCCGCCACTACTCATGGTGGGTGGATTCATTACTTCTTAGCAAGCCTCATGCATCAATGTAGCACATTTGGCATTTTGGCTACGTGCTGTACCTCAAAGGCAACAAAGCAATGCTAAGCTCTCCGCCCTTCACAAACACAAATGCAAGGTCAAGGGGGAGGAGGGTGGGGGCACTGCATCAAGTTCATTCTTTTTATCGAAAAAGGCCCAATACATTGGAAGAGCAATGGCAACCACCATTCAGGGTGAGGTAGTTTTGTCCGTCAAAGCACCCCTCGGTGTGCCTGTCCACCGAACAAGTGTGGTGGAACGGAAATGGCATGCAATATATTATCGTACATCTTTTTTGCAGTTTCATTAGGTTTTGCTAGGTGGAACAAAGTTTTCAGGTGGGAAACAAGGAGGGGTTGGGTGGGACAATCAAAACAAGTCCGTATGTGCCCAATGTATGGGCATGGCAACGCGTCGAGCAATCATTGAATAGCAAAAGCTCAATGGGTAGCAGCCCTATCGTTGCGGAGTTCTTAGGCGTCCACATCACTAAAGCAGGGGGTTTGTAGGTACATTGGATGCCTTCACAATGTGTTTTAGACCGTTTAACCCTAACATGTGGTCTGCTCTTGGTTTTGCACATCGCTAAGCCAAACTATGTAGATGGCGGGCCGTGTAGGACCTTGGACAGTTTTGTGGACATACTACATTTATCTCAAAAAGGAGTACGGCTTTTGGTCTCAACATGTGCTTAGGGGGTTTGTTTTTGGGCAAATTAGGCGCAATTTCTTGGGGTCACCTTGAGGTATGGGCTTCATGGACTATGCCAATGAGTAACCCCTGAAAAAAGAGAAGTCGTATTACATGACCTCATGGTTGAACCACCACATGGATACGCCTGGGGTGTTCAGTTCGGCAAGCCATGGGAAATGGCTCCCATGAATGTATTGGTTTTCAATTTGGGAGGATGCAAGAATTGTCGGCCCGCCGTTTATGATTCCGAATGGTATGTTGTGACAATAACACACTTGTACCCCAATGCACTTCTTTCTTTCAAACATTCTCAATGGGTTCGGAATATTCTTTTCTCCTTTGAGGAGATTGCGGTGCAAGTGACAATGAGAGATGCCACAAATAGTTGTGATCCCATTTGCCTAAAATTTGTGCCGAGCGAGCAAGGAAGTGCATTCGTGCCCAACCATGTGCACAGACCTTCACATGCACACCTTTTGTTAGGTTTGCGAAAGAGTTGATAAATAGTGTTGCCTAATGTTCCGTTGGCAAAATAGCTTGCACTTCAGGGTTGATATAAGTAGCTTAGTAAACCGTATAGTGGGCAAGGTTGGCCACATGCCTCTTGTTGATGGTGGTGTTGAGCATGCGAGGCAAAATGTGGTGCGTCAGAATCATAGTGTATTGAAGGCCTTGGCACCATTTTGGGTTGTGCACTTGCATAGAGAGGTGTTGTACCCAGCCTTGCTTTAGGTACTTGCATAGGCACACAACTCGGGCAGGAGAAAGAATCTTCAAAGGTTTTGCATTTGTCGCGACCTATCTCTCACTTCCACAAGGCCCCAAACCTCATCACACAACCGCTCCCCCAATTGATTGCGGTTTCACTTGCATCTTTGTTAATTTTCACGTTGCAATCCGGATTTGGGAATGCAATCTGGATAAATGGGAACCCCGAAGCACTAGTCATATACTTGGCCCATGCAACCCAGTGGACAAATGTTGGCACGGACATTAGGCTTTCCTAGGCATAGAAAGACGTTGGAATCCGCTCGCAATCAACATACGAAAATCAGTCTTTTTTGATGGGTGCCACCTATGACAAGTAGAGGCTTGCACACACATGTCGTCATCAAATTGGGAAGGTTTGGCGGAGTTGGAGCACGAAAGTCCACATGGGGTTGGTGGGTGGGGTGGGGTGGCATGACATACTATTGGCCTACACATGCATCGGCAAGTAGAATATGTTCAGCTTGAGAAGGGTACACCGCTGTAGTAGTGAGACATGATTTGCACTTTTGGTGCCTTACGTGTGGCTTGCAAACACACACACAATCTGGGATGAAATCTGGTATGCCGGCAACCACAGTGCGGTTCCTTCAGCGACTCAATGTGTGTTGTGCGCTGTGGATTTCACTCGCCCATTGAGGCCGTGGCATGTTTGCCTGGCGGTGTTGCACGCCCTGGGATACAAGGATGTGAGTGATTAGAGGTTGCCTACCACTGTTGTAGCGTCCTGTGTGCCCTGTAGTGGGGAAACACCCTTTGCCAGGGTTAGTGTGATCTGTCAGTAAAGTCTTGCTTTTAGCTGCACGGGCGCGTACTATTTAATCTTGTATTCCGCCTCTCTCTCAATGGGCCCTTGTGTCACGTGCATTGATGCTTGCTAGTATCTACCTTTACTATGTTCACCACGTGCCCAAGACCTAACCTTAACCTTTTCGAAGGCATAACTACGGTTGTAGACTAGAAAACCAAGTCGTAAGCCCAAGCTAAACCTAGGGTCCCCCGCATTTGTAGTGAGCTTGGCATCACCCACTTGCAATCATTTCCCCTGCTCGCCTGAGCAAGCTTTACCAATAAGCCCAGTTGACATTTGGTATCCAATGCTGCAGCAGACTTGTGTGTGGCACACGTACTTGTCACCCGCAGAGAGGTGTTGGCAAGGAGAGGCGCCGAAAGAGGTGAGCAGATCACTAGTTTAGTCGGGCACTATGTGTCTCCGCATTGTACGGTTAACGAGAGGATGCCTCCAAGCTGGTGCAAACAGACAAGTTAATCCTAGATGTGTGACGCTATTCTCTAGTCGACACCATGCCCATCCAGCCGACACGTCTGAGCCTTCCCGCAGCATGTTGTGCTTTCTCCCCGGCAGCCTCTTGGTGGGTTGTAGCGTTTGCGAGGCACAAGCGCTTTTTAGGCTCACAATTTCCTTCTTGTTTGACTGTGATACGCCCCCTCTCGTGTCCAATGTGTTTCTTGATCAATCACCCCGTTCAACTTTGGCATAGCCGCCTCCGCTTTGTTGGACCACCCTGGCCTCCTAAAGGAAGGCACGCACGGTAGCACGGGAGACGAGAAGGCTCATCGTGATTTCCAGCTTCGCTGTTTTCCTGTATGTCATGTCTCCTCAGTCCTCCTGTGCCTAGAGCACTGCTGCCCAACATGGGCGGATCAAGTTTGCTCCACCCAGATACTATTGGCAGTATTCCCCTTCCCACAAGCTGTAATGGCATCGGGGGAGTCTGGCACGTTGGTTAACTTCGGCTGGGTGTTTGTGTTTTTCTTCTACCATGCATTTGCACAAAAACAAGAAGTGGGCAAAGTAAATATGACGACCGCGACTAGCACCCGAAGGACAACCCGCCCACCGCATCCTCACTGTACTCTACCAACCCCCTTCCCCGTGGAACTCCCAGCCCAAAGGCCTGCGCCACATGCAAGGTGTGGCACTTGAGTCCGCCTTCAGTGCCCCCCGTTCGTTCTCATGCTACACACTTCCACTCAAGTACAACAACGCAACAGGGGCCCGTGTGTGCTCGGGCTAGATTTGGCACTCCTCTTGCCTCATGGCCCGGGAATAATTGCACAATACCTTTCTCGAGGCATTGCAAGCCCCTTGTTGGGTATACGACCCAACATGTCACCATTATTGTTGCCTCCAAAGGCATGCAGTTCACATGCAGGGCACACAGAGGCACGCACAGAGCATGTACAGAGCACACAAGAGGCACATAGGGGCTTAACGCCCACAAAACTCCTCACGTCGTGTAGACCCTTCTTAGGGTCATCGCGGATCTGCATGTCCTGTAGGGGCTGCATCTTAGACGCGGCTGGTTTCCACCAACCATACCCCACGTCGAAACCCAAATATTCCATCTCCTCTTTCATAAACTCACATTTTTCGAGTTTGATTCGTTAAGACCGCCAATCGGCTCGAAGATGTTGTCTGGGGACTCGCCCCGCACATAAAGTATCTGCAGCACGTCGGGATCTGCGAAGGTCAATTCCCTCGTCATTGAAAGAACGGCATTCAAGGCAGATTTGTCCAGCTGCATCCAAATCCCCAAAACTCCAGCGACCAAATCCCTGACCGCCTGGCGTTTATCGCTTTTGAAACTATGAACGAGCCGCAGCACCTCAGCGCCGTTACGGGGCTGGATGTTGTGCTTCGCCATAGTGGATAATGCCGCATTTTGCCCTGGATATCGATCTCGCGCTTTGCTCTCAGGTTACGCCTTTTGGTTCTGTCGTCCCTGTTGCCGTGGTCCTCGAGGCGCAAGAACTTCAGTGCAACTTTGAGACCGTGCTGCGGCAGCTTCAACGTGGCCTCCATGACAAAACCATAGGCACCACGACCCAAATCCTTTTTGTCGGCAAAATTCCTCTGCAAGGGTGAGCACAAGTGGCATGCAAGACACAGCCACACGGTGCACAACACACCATTAGGGTGGTAGGAGGGGGCACATGCAGACAAACAAAGTGCATCGGAGCACACACATCCTTCTTGCCGATGACGACGTGGAATTAGAGAAGGATAAGGTATTTGGCAACGCTGTCAGGCGTTCGGTTAAACTTTTTTTCGAATACTATCCACCTTTGGGGTGTGCTTGCAGGTTGTCCAGGTAGGTGCTGCCGCAAGCTTGTAACAATTTGTTGCGCTTGTTGGCCCAGAGATGAATGTGTGGCATTTCGAAAAACTGCACCATTTGTGGCACACGGGCTTCTTGTGCCGGTGGAGCCTTGTCTTTCCACATTGTCGCCGTCTGCTTTTCGTCTGTGTAAACGGAGCCGAGGGATGATAACATTGCAGTACGCTGGTGCTGTGTCATCCATCACGCTATCGGTCGATAACCTTATCTCGGTTCCAAGCAGTTGGTAGTCTTCAGCGGCTTATAGCCGCCCTACCTCATTTGTTGGGACCTTGGGGCATGTAGGAAAACCCTACAAGCGGGCTTGGTACATTTGTTGGTTGACTCCTATGTATACACATCATGTGATGCAGCTACGCCGGTGTCACCCGGTTTAGCCGGGTGTCCCACACCCTAGCTCTTCGGAGTTGAATGTTGAGGCCTTCCCATCAAACAATCCCAAGTCTACCTCTAATGCGTTGACTAGTAGCTATTGCAGGAGTTGCCGCGAGAGTTCCCGAGGTAGCAATAGCAGTTGTAGTAGTGGTATCTGCTACATGGCCCACAGCTACAACATTGCAACCGGTGCTACATGTGCGCCACACCCACAACCGCAATGACAAAAGAATCCTCTTCGTGAAAAATAGCAATGCGGCCTACCAATGTGCCGAACAGTAGTACCTTACCGAAAGATGCCCTCGATTTTGCCTGAAACAACCTTTGCTCCCCCCCCACCCCCCCAAAGCAACCGCAGCGTCATGCTTCTTTTGCCAATCGCCCGCAACATGGCATCACATGGTCGAGTCACAGTCGCAACCTTATTCGTGGACGTGCTTTACTCAACGTGCCACACATCACGCGACGGAAAAATACAAGTGGTCTCTTGCTACAAGGGTCGTCAATGGATCACGAGATTTGGAAACCGTAGCCAAAAATGGCAAAATAAGCAGACCTCTACATCACCTTCCACTACGAACACCCTGCAGCCTTGCCTACTAGGTGACAAGCTCTAAGCCACATGCCATAGAGGTGCATCGCAAAGGAACGGTGATGGTTGTGGGGGACGGGTATCCTTGGTGGATCCTTGGTTTGGTGGGTGTGTCCTTGGTGCGTTCTTGATTTTTTGAGTGTATCCTTTGCACATCCTTCATTTGACGACCGAACCCTTGGTGCACTTGGGCCAACTTGGTCAAGTGCACTCGACAGTACGTCCATGTGTGATATCCATGGGGTAGTGCTTCCCTGTAGACTTTAATGTTCTTACGATGCAGCATTCGTTGACAGCAGCCATGCAGTGCTCGAGCAGAAGCCGCCGAGTGCCCTGAAGTTGCTGCCGAGCGGCGCGAGCACGCCCACGCGTTGCCAAACTAGCCGGGCAACAGTGACAACGGTTTGCCCCGCTTTCTGGGGGCGTGGTGCCAAACGTTGTGCATTGGGGATGTATTGTGCATTCGACATGAGTTCATGCCACAAGGCTCACAATTCATGTAACAAGCTTATCATTTCCTTACAAGAAAGAACCCCATCTAAGGATGCGATTAATCGCAGTACGCAGCTGGAGACAATCACTCTTGTCACATGTCCAACACTTATTACTCCCCACGTCCGTATTCCAACCGTGCTATAATTTGCCATCACCTATTACAAGAACTTGAAATTCGATGTTGGTTCTGACCTTAGTTCTCGGAGGCATAGGATTTCACCGTTGTTGTGAAAGTGGCACAGGATGATGTCCTCTATGATTTGTGAGTTGGAGACATGTCTTGGAAAGCTTGGTGTGAGTGTGTTTAGGTTTCTGGGTGTGTTGGGGTAGGTGTATTTTGGGGATGGCTGGAGCTAAAAGGTGAGTGGTGAGTAGGTGTAGGCTGGGGGGCTTGGGAGAGGTTGGTCATTTTTTGCAAGCTGATTTGGGGCGAGGAGGAGGGTTGGGGTGTTGTTGTTTTTTGAAGTGAAGAGTGAAGTGAATGGTGCGCGTTTTTGAACGGTGATACGGGCACAAAATCATTGCTGTTGTGCGTGTTCTCACTTTTGTCGGTAGATTTTCACATGCTTTCTCACGTTGGTATTGCCTGTTTGCCTTGCACACGCCTCTTGTAGATGCTCAAACGCACCACATATAAGATCTAACAAATAGGGTTGGCAACACATGGGCTGCTTTAGTGTGGAAGCCCACACATTGGATCCCGTGGAGTGTATGCCATAGTGCATGTGTCCTTCAGATGCATCAGAGCTTGCACATTTTTCAAGGATCCCGCCAAATCATCGTAATTGGCAATTCAAAGTAAGAATTACAAACCCCATGCGGGGTTGGTGCGTGGTAGGAATCCTAGTAGGAACCGTGCTAGAAAACCCCTTCCCACGTAGCAACACCCGGTAGGAAACTTGGTAGGAACGTACGAACACAATTTCTGGGCAGCAACCATGACTATGAACCCTTTTCGTACTGCCGGGAGCCCAATAGGAAGAGGGTTCCCGGTCTCGGGTGGGGGGGGGGGGGTGCAGAATAGGTCCTTTCGCACAAAAGCTGAAATTTCGAAGCTCAAGTGCACCAAAAGAGCTCAATGCGTATCGGAAAGGTGGTCTGTTGTGCAATGGGTGTCTCATCCCCAAAAAGTGGTTGGAATGGGGAGTTCCCACCAAATGCCGCCCCTTACGCACCCATGGGATTCTTGTTATAACGTTGGACCGACGATTGCGCTATATAAGTTACCCCTTCCCGTTTTTGTGGTAACTTTGGTCGCAGTGGCAATAGCTAGCCGCTGCTCGCCCCTATTCCAACTATCTGTAACATCCGCTCCTATAGCAACACACAAGACATCAATCAAATGTGAACCGTGGTTGACAATTACAAGAGGAAAAGAATCGGCGCCGCCACTCCTAAACCACCTGGAAATCGTATGTGTGGTTTGTCGTTGCACCCTCACTACGCCTTTATTTGTGGGCCTTAGGGTTGAAGAATTTGAAATTGGATTCCGCAAGGTGGTATATGATTTGCTCCTATCGGGGATTGGGTGCAATACACGACGGATATGGCATAGGCTGGCAACATCGGCATTGCATATGGCATGGGCTAGCTTAGCACAACATACTAAACTAAATTGTTGTGCGATAGAAAGTATTAATCGTGCTCTGCGGGCCCTCCTCACTCCACAGAATGCTTGTGCCAGCCATGCCTTGCCGACACTGTCATGTGTACTTTCCATGTTGGTGGTGATTTGGGGGGAAAGCAGGCGAAAGAGAACCTTTGCGGTTCATGTGGGCATTTGTGCACAACTAAACTTGCATCTTGTCCCTTTGGTTCCTTGTACGTTGCACAGCTCAAAGCAGAGCCCATGTTTTCTACCTGTGAGGAGATGGTTGGTGATGCAATGGCTCGCCATGGCCCATGCAGAACGAGAGTAAAAACGAACTACCTCAAATAGATGCACAATGGTGGCTGAGGTTGCTGCTTTTGTTTTATCACTCGGTTCTCATCCGGTTCAAATCCGGGTATCAAATGGGATCACAAAGTGTTTTTCTTGTTCGCCCTGAGAACGGGCCCTCGCTGTGATGTTCTTACCTTGTTCGCCGTCAACCATTGATAGTGGGCCGCAAACTTCCGTCGTTTACTGGGCAGCTTCAAGTTGGTTGTACAGGATGCCCAAAACCTTTCCATGGTTCTGTGGTGCCACAATGCTGCAGGTTTATAAGAGGTATTTGGAATCTTTGAAGATCATTTTTGGCGGGTGACATTGAATCGGATGAATGACAATGCTTTTTTTGTATGTGCGCTGACATTATTTGGACCAAAACATTGCATTCTAAACCAGGTAATGGTACCCGCGCGACGGTGCATCTGTCGAGTAGGGGTCTCCACTCTTGTGCCTCTCCAGCGACTCCCCAATCTGCCGTGATAACCAACATTTTTGCGCGGTCCAATACACATTACGTAACCATTTTCTTCAAATGGGACTAGGGGTGGGGTTCGGTCAACATAAACCAAGGGTTGCCCAATTGTAATAATGGCATGAATTGAGCGGCGTGCAGTACACCGTCTCCGTGTGATTTTTTGGATTGGAAAGGTCCACTTGCGGTTGTGCTCCACCAAGATCCCTTAGGACTTGCTCACACAATTCAGGTACCAAACTGTAGACCTCCTTCTTCACGAACCTCATACGTTGACCACAATAGGCTTCTCCTTCCATAGAAACCAAACTTAGTGCTCCGTCATGAGGACCTTTCAAGATAAGCCGTGCGGGGTTGAAAATAAGACCAATGGTTGATCCTGCATTCTCTCGAATAAAATTCATCCCCAAACATACCTTGAATGCTATGATTTCCATCACGATGCAATCGTGCTTCAGCGCAACATGGTTCATGTTCACCTAGATTCACTTTTGACCTTCACTGTAGGAAGAATTGTCATATCCAACCTTCAAACATTCCTTCAATTGCTTGAACAGCTCAATGCTCTTGGACCGGTCATACTTTGTCTTGATGGCCTCGAACGGGGCGGAAGGGCCCACATCACGGCGGGCTGGCTTGGGGGGAATGTTGGAGACAGGGGAAGATCCGACCTGCAGTGGTGCATATGAGCAAGGGGGGGGGTGTCCCTCACCACTGCACAGAACCCCTTGCGGTCAGGGTTTTTTACGATGGATGAGGCAGCAATTGAGTCCGTCGCTCCAGTGTCAAATACTGCCTCATATCGGTGTCCTTCAACTTCGATGGGTCGTCACAAACTGAGGCCATCCTTCGCAGCCGCCCTCAAGAGGTCTACAACCTTCTCCACTTCTGAAAAAGCATTATGAGCACGCTTCCTTTTTGCACTTCGTTCCTTGGAGTCACAGGCGCCTTCGTCCGATGTCTTGGGGTTCTCGGAGGATTGCTCAGGTCCCTTATTGGCACCTTTACCTTTTCCTTTGCCCTTTTGACAGGACTTGGCGTCTTCATTGAACACCTTCTTGGCATCTTCGACAACGGCTTTTATTTCCTCTTCAGACAGTCCCTGTGACAACAGGAAACTTCTCGACCTGTCTTCCTTTTGTTGACGCTGCCATTGGAAAAAATGATCGCTGTAATGAGAAGTTTTTCCGCAGTGCTTGCATTGGATCCTGGCTTTGAACTCAGCAATCAGCTGTAACCGCACTACTTGAAAGTCGTGCCTTTCTGGAAATCTATCCGTGTACTACATTCCACTGATTGGCAAAGCCCAAATCCACAAATACGAGCACGGCAAAGAAATCCGAACACCCGTGTCCATGTCCTTGGTGAGTCCAACCCATAGAAGAGTTGTAATCCCGAATTGGTGGTTATAACATGCATCATATCAAATTGGGTAATTCAGGCAAGAGCCGATTCAGGCTGGCAACATACCTTGACAACAAAAAGAACATTCGACATACACTAGACAGAAAGCCAACGTCCGAACATAACAACACAACGAGAAATCGCAAAAAATTGTGCTCTGCTCTGGTGTGCGCTTGCGCGTTGCTCTCTCGGGCTCTCTCTCGGGCGCCCTCTCTCTCACTCAGTCTTACCCTCGCCCTCGCACTCTCACTCGCTCTCTCGCTCTCACCCTCGCTCACCTCTGCGGTTACACTCCCCTATGCCGGGCGGCGTGGTTTGCCGTGGTGGGTGACGGGCAAAACAGATGGAGGCGTAAAAAAGCTTTTGTGACACCATTATTCATGCAAAAAGAGAATGATGTTGGACGGTGGGGTGGAGTGCCATGCACATGCACTTAGCGCCATGTGAGGTGAAATCGAGCAAAACCTGACGCTCATCGGAGATGAAGATAAAGTGAAGTGGTTAGCAGGAGTGTCAAGGTTTTGGTAGCCGTCAAGTATGGAAATCGAGTCCAGGTGGTAGGTAGGTAACCGTCGCACACAATTGGTAATAGTCCTCGAATCAATGAGCAAACAACGACCTGTAAACTCCTTGTAAACAAGTGATTCAAGCCACTAGTCGTCGTCAGGCTTCCGCCTCCGAACTGCCAGGGAATTCTCATGGCAGACAGATCCAAAAATAAACAACCCCCCGAAAGCTCCAAAGTTCTACTAAGCTTTTAGCTGGCACCAATAAGTTCTTCGATCCTACCAATTAAGGTAGACCACAAACTTGGCTGACCACAAAGCCAACATACAATGCTTGACATTGCAGATTGGTGCACTCACAACGTGTAGCACGAACAAAAAGATATTCCTTAAGGAGATTAAATCCAACGAAATGCCTACACTTAGCTCAGTGTGTGTAGCACGCATGTGTGTGTATGTAGGGAGTGCCAGGGCACTCCCCTACATGCCGGAGAGCTTGCTCGGAGGCAAAAAAAAACCATAGCCTCTTGCTTTGGTGTCTCTTGCACCTCTGTGCCCTTTCTGCCCGTCCGCTGTTTGTGTGGGTCGCACGCGCTGTGTGCATCGCTGTGCGCCATGTGCTGGTTCTTGGTCCCTTTGTTGGGTCTTGGTGCCTGGCGCCCTTTCTAGGTCCTCCTGGCGGTGGTGCCGGTGGTTGTTGGCCGCTGCAGGGAATATTTCCCCATCACATGCGTACGCATACGCATGTGCCTAGCATCTAGCTTGTGTTCGTGGGGTACCTTTGTGGGCCCGCGCTTGCTCTGTGTGCTGGTGGCTGTGTGTTTCATGGGCTAGTTGCCTGTTGCTCCGAGGCATCACTTAAGCCGTCACTCGGTTGGGTTTATCTTCGTGGTGTACACGTGTAGGAGTTCATCACACTCACTATCCGTTTTGGTGGTTGTGGTCCCTGCACTAGCACTTACACTCGGGTTTGCCGGTCATTGGTGGCCTCATCGTACACTGCTGCTGGCGCTGGTTCCTTTCCTCTTCCATAGTCCTTGTCACGCCATGCCCCATACTGTAACTTGGCCTGTCTGCATTCAGGTTGGCCTTGGGTTAGACATTGTGGACCACTCGGTGTACCCCTACAACACAGCGGTTGTTCCTGCTTCAAGGGCACACTCCGACCTCACCGGTTGCTCACTCCACTTAACCCTCACTGCATGCAAATATGGCGAGAGGTTACCAGTGGTGGCAGGTAGGTAAGTGACAGACTATGCGGACGTGAACCAACAAAGCGACTATATAGATATAAATAGATGTATAAATATAAATATATATATTACTACACCCCTCTCCCCTTAAATCTAGCTAACAAGCAAGCAAGCAAGCAAGCACTTCTCCTTTCCGTTTTGGCCATTGCTCGGCCTCATTGCTCCGGGCTCTACTCTACTCTAGCCATCCTAGAGCCTAGGTGGTGGCCTTGCCAATTCCAAGTTTTGAGCCAAAAACTCACCGGTGGCGCCCCGGGGCGGGGGCTCCAAGTTTGGAGGTGCCCTCCCAAAACTGCGCATTTTGTGCCCCAAAACAGCCTTTTTTGGCCCAAAACGGCCCCAAAACCCACTCAAAACGGCAAAACGAAGGGAACCGGTGGCTACACTACACGTGCGGCTTGAGTTCACCGTGTCAAAGAGCCCTCTGGTGCCCTTGAACTCCACGATATGTCCGAGAAACCGCCCAAAAAGGCGCCAAAAAGCCCCAAAATATGCGCAATGTGCACCAACACCCCGAAACCAAGCACGGGCCGTATCTTGGGCTACGTGGCTCAAAATCTGATTCGGAGGGCACCAAGTCCACCCGCAACCCCCCACTTTTTGTGGTTTCCAAGCCTCAAAATCACCCAACGAGCCACCAAGACCCCCGTACCTGTGGTCACTTGGTGCAGCCCGAGGGCAGCCCGGCCCGGGCACGGTGGGGGCCAACGGTGGGTCCACCAGGGTCCTCAGGGCAAAAAAATCATTTTTTCCAAAGTTGTTCCTAGACCACCTCGAGCGTTACAAATGACTTCTGACACTATGAAAATTAATTCATGAAGTCAGAGTAGAAGACAATTCGAACAAAAACAATCAAGTGCGCCTGAGTTATGGCAGTGGACTGACAGTGTGACTGACAATGTGAGACTGACGATGCTTGATGATGGACAATGACGATGCAGCAGTTTAAACAAAAGATGTGCATTGCTGACAGTGCAAACAAAAACTCCTGGTTGATCACAAAAGCCCACTGTGGGCAATCAGTGAAAACAGTTGCTCGTCAGGGCTCGTGGGCCATACCAACTCATTATTGCTTATGAAAAGCGCCCGGCGCGGAGGAAGGTTCCGGCGCGCATGCACAGCCTGCTATGCTCCAACAACCCTAGCAGTGCGCACATTGAAGGGCAACAGGTCCAAACGACGCGAAACGCGTTCGATTCTCATGCGTTGACTCCAAGGGACTCAGACTTGATTGCGTCGAAGCCAGGAAACTCGAATTTGAACGCGTCGACTCCAGGAGACTCGGATTTGAACGCTTTGACTCCAGGAGACTCGGATTTGAACGTTTCACGGGCACTTGCCAATAGCTAGCAATGTTGTGGCTATCTTTGTAATATGTGTTTTGAACGATGAGGGGAAGTGCCGCTGTTGTGGAACCCCTTTTCCTCTCCTCGTGCCTACATGGTTCCGCTATCAATGCATGCAAACAAAAAGTGGTGTGTGCTTCCCATCCTCGCTAATGATATGCGGGTCCCCATGCGGTGCCCCCTTCGTAGTGCACCGCTAGGCGTGGTGGCCGAACTGGCTGGCCTTGCCATCCAAGCGTGGGACCGCTTATAGTATCCCTTGCCGCATAAACTAGTCGGGATAGCCATTGAACTCATTGTACTCCTTGCATCCTTCGTTCGTGTTGCCCCGTACAAGCATTTGCACACTCCTTTGTGGCTATGATTTTTACAAGAAGCTCCCTATTGCAAAAGAGGGCAAGATATTTGGTCTTCTAAACAGAAGGTTTTCATGTTGGGGCAAGGTGTCCTTTGTTGTTTCATTTGCCTTGATTTCTTCTCGTGAGAGATTCATCCCGCGTTGCCTCGTGGGGACAGTCAAATATAGACCTTTTTGCACACACGGTGTTGTGTTCCAAATTTGTTGTCCATGGGCCATTTTCGGCCGTCTACTTCCGCTTACCATTGGTTTTGGGTAGCTGAATAGCTCAAGTTTGGTTGTGCTGCGTAGCTTTTCATAGCCGAACGGGACACATGCAATGTACAATGGAATCCCAGAATAGAGGCACTTGCATATGCAGAGTAACATTGTGCAGTGGCTTTGTGCAGTTGTGGTGTGTAGTGGTGTTGTGTACAAGTTTTGCGTTATGGTGTTGCGGAATGTTGCGGACCGGTGTTGTGCAGCAACGTTGCGTGGTGGTGTTGTGTTGTTGTGTTGTGTAGAATGGGTTCGGGATGAATACTTTGATCATTCAAAAGGATTGCAGCTAGAGCGGCGGTACCTTACAGCCGGTCGCGGAACTCATCGTCTTGTTGCCTTTCCACTTCCAACGGCCCGCATGAATGAGAGAAGCCAAGAGCCAGGATGGGGTAGGGAAGGGATTTACTGCGATAATTGAATGTCAATTCATAGTTTTGCATTGGTTTTCTTGTCACAAGAACCATGCCGGCTTTGGCACTGCTTCCCATGAGGAGGTAAATCCAATGTCCTTGGCAATGCATTCATCAATGACATAGAATGGCGTTGACAGGTGATGCAGTAAAGAGGCAGCGAGTTGCATTTTGTGACGTGATGTGCAACCGTCGCAACTTGTGCGAGACAGGACAATCCAAACCTCATTGCATTGGTGCATCAGTGATTGCTCTCGACATGATTGGATATGAAGCATCATGAACATCTTATACATGGTAGTAAAGGATGCTGTGAAAAAAGGAGAGCAATAATGATCAGTGGGTGCAACGTGCACATGTGGATGCTGCAACCATAGTAAGCCGATGAGAACACCCTTTTCAAGGGTAGAGGTAGTGCCTTATTGGGCTCCCAAAAGTGGGGGTTGGAAATCAAAGTGGCTACTTGATGGGTGCTGTCTTACAGACCCTCCCAAGAAGGGGGTGTTGCATATTGCCAACTCAAAGGACCACTCCAAGCTTATAGTTTTCAGTTTTCCCCCCCTTCATCTTAGGTCATGTAGTTTGATTTTTATTGTCCGCGTGTGTAATAGTTTTTCATTAATAGCGCACTTCACTTTCTTTTTTCGCTGTCGGGCTTTTTACAAAGCAACGCAATCGCGTCATGACGTTATTTTATTTTTGCTATCTCGTTGTGTAATTTCTTTTTGCTCTTTGTTCTTGACGAAATGGCACAATATGACATCACAAAAATACTACAGGGTTTGGCGGCTTTTTCCCGTTCATACATTGCCAGAAACACAAGAAATTGGACAACTTACAACATACACAAACATCATTTAACTGGGCCGCACCGCCACCCAATCCCTCAACGGTCAAAGGTACATACATATTAGTGCCGCGGGCGGCGAGGACCGGCAGGGCATCTGCTGTGTCGCGGTGCCAGTTTGTGCCCTGCGGCAGTTTGGCGAACCAGTTCTATGTATTCCGTAGGAGCTCTGCACAGTCCTCAGCCCTCATTGTCAACCACAAGCGGTGGTCCACACCGAGCAGAACAAGCGCAGCCTGGATCGACAAATAGAAACAATTGGCGACCAACGCCTGCGCCCTCGTCAAGCGCTTGCATGGAAATCGCGAAAAGGCAAAGTGGTTGCACTTCTCGCCAAGTTCAGGACGACCACACCGTCAACCTTTCCCCCATCTAAACCACCATGGAGTGCCACCGCAAACACGTGCAAAGTATTCTGCTCGCTACACGAGCTTCGGGCTACACGAGTGATGGCACGGACACGGTCCAACGGCTTCAGCGGCTGTGGGAGCTTCCGTAGCTAACGGATTCTGTGCTTCTGCAGGGAGATGGAGAAGGCTCCAAGTACCGCTGCGCCACCTTGGCATGCTTCAAGCTCTCCCACCCCCGTTCGTCCATATTTTCTTGCATGGCATCCCCAAACAGCGGCGGGGGTGCCTTACTCGTGACTCGTGTACAACCGGCGCGTCGCTGCCATTGCCGGGAGGCTTCGCCACAACCATCGTTCTCGTGGAGGGGTATCACCAATGGTAGGCTCAAGGCGTCCACTACATTCCCACCCGCAGTCGTGGTACTTTTGCGTCAGCAAGGCGAGACGCATCTCCGGTTACACCATAGACGACAACAACGGTGGTGGCATCTTGAGGACATATGAGTGTGTGTGCCCCCTGTGCTTTTCAGCGGATGGTCTCCGTCCGTGCGTTTCTACCTAGTGACCGCCTAGCCATGAACTAATCATAATAGCTGTCTCCTTTTTAGAGCAGCGGAATCTGTGTCACCGGTTGACCTGTCCGCTGCTACCGCTCTCGGCCTCCCCGGGCTGCTTCCCGCTGCTTTGTGACGGCTCTTGCCCCTTGTTCCTGCTGTCCTATGACGGCACTGGCCCCTTCGGCATCGTCTTGGATGTTGTCGCGGCGGATGTTGTCCTCTTCAATGTTGCGTGACCCAAACGTGCTGGGCTGTAAGATATGGGTAGGCAGTGCAAGGTGGCACATCATTCGACACGGCCCGGCCGACATCCCTTATTTGCGGACATGGAGAGGCACCGCAAGCGGTGACCGTCACCTAGCGCATTGGTGGGTGGGGTTCATTCCTACGTGGCCACCTGCCCATAGGGGCAACCACAATGTTTGGTTGCCTTGCTGGGTGAAGGTCTTCACCGCCAGCCGCTTGCAAAAAAACACAGAAGTACTCGTGGATGCCTGCCGCCGGTGCTAACCTTGTACCAGACCCAAACATCCCAAGTTGCTATGCACAGCATCCGGTGGCAGAGAGGACAAATTGGACACACAAGTGCGCGCAACGCTTGAAAAAGTAGTCCATCATACAATGCCACAATGCCCCAACGGAGGGACACATGCAGCGGTGCACTCATTTATAGATGTCAGGGTTCTATACCAAAACTGCCAACGTACCAGCTAGGGTTGGTGTCATTCCTTGCCTCGCTGGCGGTGCGGCGCACGATCTCCAACCTTGGTTGTACACAAGGATGACAAGGAAACAATTGGCAGCATTTGAGAGACAAACATCCTGACACAAAACCTACTTGTTGTATTTAGCCTGTTTACTTAACTTGGCGCATTTGAGAGACCAACCTCAACTTGCCACAACATGCAACCATGCGCACGTGCAAACGCCAGAGCAAAGCACTGCACGACCTGCGCGCTCTGTATACAATAGGTGCATGGTCCAGACGGAGACATGTAGAGGGCACGGTCCGGAAGGACGCATGCAGGGCCCTGCAGAGAGGACACATTGGACGCACAAGGGCACGCAACACTTGACGAAGCAGTCTATCATACCATGCCACACGGCCCCAACGGGGCGCCATGGCATTGTGGAGTTGTCTGGTGGCCTCGCGGGCCTACCAATAGCCTGCAGGTCTAAGGGGAGCCAACCCCCCTCCGTGTTGCCTGACCTGGTCCCTCATGTCCCTTACTTCCAATAGTGCAGCATGTTCACACAACCCAAGATTTTGTGCAAGGCATCCACCAATCTTTTGCTGGCAAAACAGTTGCCAATTACCCCATCCTAATTTTTGTGGGTAAATTCCAAGCATCATTTGCTTCCGGTAGGGGTATCATACCTTGCATGCCAGCCCCCCATCCGTATTTTTGTGGGTAAATTCCAAGCATCATCTCCTTCCGACGGAGGTGACATACCTTGCATGCAATAGTGCAAGCACCCGAGGAAGTCTTCTTGACTTCCAAGCAAAAATTCCACGCGTAATTTCCAAGCGTCCTCCCCTACCTGTGTGTCGGCCAACTTTGCATGCAACATCGCGAGCACCTTGTCAACCATGGACACCACCAAAAGTTCCTAGCAAAATTTCCGCAAAAAAATTTCCGAGCACTTCTACGGCATGGTCTACCAGGGGTCACCGTTTTTGGCCCCACCAATTTCGACTGCCCCCCTGAGAACTCTACTCAACTTTGCCTCATCCAAGAGTCCACGGGAAATTCACAAAATGCTAAGCCTTTGGCAAGCCAAAAAAAAATTCAAGGGCAGGGGTTTGGCGACATGTGAGGGGGGCCGGGGCTTGGTCTAGGGTCGGGGGTTGGTTTGGGGATGCCGGGGTGTTCAAACCCCACCCAACCCCGAAGGATGGCCGGCCCATATCCACCGAAAAGGATCAGTACGGGAGATCTCTAAGTAGGCTCCAAGTGCTTGTGCAGACCATCCGCCGGAAAGGATAAGTAGGGGAGATCCCCAAGTAGGCCAGCAAGTGCCTGTGCAGACCATCCGCCGAAAGGGATAAGTAGGGGAGATCCCCAAGTAGGCCAGGGCCCAAGTGCCTGTGCAGACCATCCGCCGAAAGGGATAAGGGCCTCAGAGAACTCACCGAGTTCGGCTGTTCCAGTACATGAGTCAATGGATGAACAAGCTTGGGGATGTGGAGGAGGCGGGTCGGGACGCCCGGGTATTGACCCTTTTGGTTTGGGGGGGGGGGGGGGGCATCATGGACAGAATTTCTCTCCCCACACCTTCGGCGCCAATGGTCACTTGGATAGTTGGGACATTGGAGCCACGTTTCCAGACCAACCCCCACCCCCCTCCATTTGGGGGGGGGGGGGGCTTGAACGCCCCGGCACCCCCAACCCCAGACCAACCCCCCACCCCCCTCCTTTGGGGTGGTGCGGGGGGGGGGGGGGGCTTGAACGCCCCGGCATCCCCAGTCTCTAGAGATGCACCACGAGGCAGCTGGTGCTAAGGCAGCCAACATCGAGGGTGAGGATAGGAGGAGGTGGGCGGGGGGATTCCCCGCCCCCCCTTGGGTCCCCATCCCCCCTCCTCTTCTCACAGCCATCCAGACACCTCCCGGAATCCACAACAACCATGTGGAACCCACCAAGGCCGACAACCACATGAGGGGGGGGGGGGTTGGCACATGGTCTCGGCATTAGGTTGGTTGCCTTTGGCGGCGCTTATTGGCCTCTCGCCACTGCTCATTCTGACCCTCTGTGGGTCCGAATGTGTTCTGGTTGTGTCAACATGAGGGGGGGGGGGTCGGGCCGAGCCCCCCCCCCCCCCCCGCACCCTCCTCTCTTCTAATACATGCTTGGCCCCCAACCTCGTGCCACAATCACCCGTCCTTCAGTCCCAACCCACCGGTCCTACCCCCCCCCCCCCTTTGTCCTAGCTGCGCCCTTGTCCAAGCTACATTAGGCGTAGGGACCGTATTAATTTGGGACCTAATTTAATTCGGTACCAAATGTAGTGCAGGCACATAAGACATGCATTTGGTGACAAATTCGCCAATTACATAGAGGCATGGACACATTTGTTGTGAGTGTTTGCCCACTTGAACCCACATAGCTCTGATTTTTGGGATATTTGTGCACCATATCCCCCTTTCTAGCATCAGCTCACTATTCCAGTAGTTGTATGTGTCGTGCGCAAGCTACGCCCTTGTCCAAGCTACAGTAGGCGTAGGGACCGTATTAATTTGGGACTTTGGCGTAGCTAGGACAAGGGGGGGGGGGTACACACCCCAATCCCCATCCCCCTCCCGGGCCCAGCCCCCCCTCTGCACGGTGTCTTTTTCCCCATGAAAGACCTTGAGCGGCGTGGTCACCCGCAACACTTTCTCGATCCCGTGCCGTGTGCAGACCGCAGGCCGGAAGGCAGATCTGCAGTGGGCCGTCGCTCGGACAGTGCGGTTCGCCAGCGCGTTGCACACACCAAAACGTATCGATCCTCCGTCCCACTCCTTTTTGAAGTGCGGTTGAGTGGGTGCAATGGGGGGTGGCGGTGTTACGCGGGGTCACGTCTACAAACGGGTCCGCTTGCCCCTTCGCTCAGGTCACTTTCATCAGGCGGTACCCCCACTGCCCCCCCCCCCCCCCCATCCTCTTTCACAAAACCCTTCATCCCTCCCACAAACCCCCGAAGCCCCCCCCCCCCCCCCGCAACCGCCATCCCCCTCCCACAACGCCCCTTGGGCCATGGTCGGGGGGTGTCGACACCGCCCCCCCCCCCTCCTTTTGACACAACCAAAACACGTTCGGGCCCACAGAGGGTCAGAATGAGCAGTGGCGAGAGGCCAATAGGCGCCGCCAAAGGCAAACAATCGGATACCGAGGCCTTGTGCCAAACCCCCATTCCTTTTGGTCGTGTCACTCCCCCTGCGCCCCATCCCGCCCCCCCGCACGCCCGGCATTGCCCTGGCCCCAGGACTACAAGCAGCGCCTGTCGACCGTCTGGTACATCTGCGCCGCCAACGCCACCCTCCAAATGGCGCTGCTGACGGCCTTCATCACGTGCATCAGTTGGGACAAGGCCCTCCAGAAGGCCGCCCGCATGTCCGAGAAGGCCACGGAGCTCGGGGGGCAGGAGGCGAACGGCTCCAAGGAGGACCCCTAGGGCCCCTCCGCTCGGGGGGTGACGCCGGGGGAGGGGGGGGGGGGGGCAGGGCCGGGGGACCGGACCGCGTGTGTCTGAGCCGCCGCGCGGGACGTGCCGCGGGGGCGGCCCCAGTCCCTAGGGCCCCGGGGGCCGACACGGGCCACGGCCGGTGGCGGTGGCGGTGGCAGGGGGTTGGGGGGTGAAGGGGGTGGCCGACGGGACCGTCGCCCTGTCCCCGCCTCTGGAAGGCCCGTTCCACAGCGTCAGACTGCGGAGGTGACGTGGGGTCTGACGGCCCCGGGGCCCCGGGCGCTCCGCAGCCCGTCCCCCGGCGCGCCGGTCCCTCGCATATGAAACGGACGCCCGTCGCGTTCAGGGCGGCCGGCGGCTGCTGCCCGTCCCTCGCGGGCGCGCGCGGCCGTCGCCGGGCCGGACCCCGGCGGGAGGGTCACCGCCCGGTAACCGACGGCGGTTGGGAGTTGGGATTGGCTGACGGCCGCCGAGGGGCCGTGTGGCCGGGGGCCCAGAGGGTGTCCATTGGAGGGTGGGGCACACGGTGCGGGGCCCTTCCAGATCCGTCGTGCCGGTCCGTGGCCGTCCGGACCCTCTGATCACATCGGCGGCGGTTCGAAGGCCCGGGCTCCCGCGGGGGCAGCGCCTATGGGCCGTGCGCCCGGGGCCTCAGTGCCGCGTGGCCCGTGTCCCGCGGTGCAGTGCGTAGCCCCCCCCCCCGCCCCCAAACGGGGGTCGTGCAGTGTTCTGTGGGGCACACCGCCGCTCTCCAACGGCGCAACAGTCGACGGGGCCCACACCCCCTTTTCGCTTGGGCACTGCGGTCCTCACACGAAGTGGGGGCCCGGGTACGGTCGCGGGGGGGGGGGGGGTGGGCGAGGACGACCCGGAAAGGCCGGGCGACTGTGCGGGGGGCGGGGCATCGCAGGCCCATCCGCTACGGAGGTCCCGCCGTCGTCGCGGGGGATGTCTGTGGGGGGGCGCCGTCGGAGAGGGTCCCGAACAACAGGGATTCGTGGCGTGGCCTCGGGGGGGGGGGGGGGGCGAGGGGCCATCCACGAGCGGGTGGTCTGAGGGGGGGGGGGGGTGTTGTCGCGGCGTCAGGCGTGCGCTTGCAGACTGTGCCCTCCGCGGCACCCGGTGTTCGTTGTGGCGCCGGGCGGGGGGTCGCACGTGCCCCGATGGGTGCGTCCCGGGCCAGGCCTATCCTCTGGGGTATGCCCCCGGCCGGACAATGACCGTTTCTGGGCGGTGCGTCGTGCCGGTTGTGTGTCACGGGTGCGTGGGGGAGGGCGCGTCTGCCAGCGCTTCGGTACGTCTCTGAGCACTGTGTGCCTTCCCCTGATATCTGACCTGTCCCCACCGTTCCTCTGGGCTGACCACGTCCAGCGCCACCCCCCCATCCCCCCCCACCCCCACCCACCCACGACTGGGAATCGTGTGATAGCTCACAGGACACGGATGTGATGGCCCGCATCGAAGGCAATGCGGCACTCGGTGCAGCCGAGTGCTGGATCTGATGGTGTGGTAACCCACCGTCATGACCTTTGGGCAGGGGCCACGCATTGGTCGGCCAGCACCGCTGGATCTCCCGCCCCATGCACCTCCAGCCACTGATCCCCCGCCAAGTCCGTATTCGGCAGGGAAGGCGCGGGGGGGGCCAGGGATGCATTAGAAGGCGGCCCCAGAAGCGGTTAGACAGGCGGTTGGAGGAGGTTGCGAAGGCGGTTAGGAGCGGTTACTGTCGGTTACAAATGCCATTCAAATTGGCACTTGCCGTCAGGGAGACAGTGGCTGGGGATAGGCTGGGCGCCCTGGAGGGGGTGGGGGGTAACCTCCCCCCCTTCCGATGCATCCCCGCCCCCCACCCCTGCGGGCCTGTAAGCCAGGGCCCTGGCTCTGCAGCAGGCCTCCTTCCGCTGCAGTCCAGCCCGCGGGTTCTCAGATGCTAATCCTTGTCATCAAGGGACCCCCTCCCCCTTTCGCAAGGAATGCCGGCGGCTGTGGGGCAGGGGATCGTCCCATGGTCAACGTTTGTTCGGCGCCCCCACTGATGGTCCTCGCGTGCGCATCTGTTTGGGAGACGCAGTGCTAATTGCGTGGTGTTGGGCATGGGCACCGGTGCCGGTTCCTTCGTCTATGTCCAGAGCCTTCTCTCGGTCCCAAGAGGCCCATAAGTCTCGGATTGTTGTGCTGGGGCACATAACCTCCGGGGAATACAAGAAGAACGCGTGTTATATATCGTGTGGCTTGTCCAATAAATGGCCATAAGGCATTGAGGACGCCCATGCCCTCCGCCCGACGGGGCTGGTCCGGCGCTGCCTGGCACACGTGCGCATTGTGTGTGTTTCCGGAACGCCACCCTCCAGTCAAATGAGAGGGAGTCCCCAACACCCCGTGGCCCGATGGGGGCCCAACATGGCGGATGAGTGTGCAGACCGACATGAATGCGCACGGGCATCTCACTGCCAAAGCCACGGATTGGCTGCTGGTGCCACTGCACCGGTTCCTTCCATCCAGGGGCCATCAGAACCTCCATCTGACAGCGCCGCATGCGCGATGCGTCTGCACTGCCTGCACACTGCATCGGGTGCTGTCCTCCGATGCCTGATCGTTCGGGAGTCCTGGTTCAAGGTGCAGAATCGCAATCAGGCCTGCACTCTATTTCCCTGTTTACTCCTGTCGGGATGATTGTTTAATACAGTCATGGCGCGCATGTTTGTGGGACTGTCAATGCCCTAGTGGAGCGGTGAGGCTCATGACTTTCGCTTGTCGTCATGGCTGTGGTTGCTGTGATCCGCTCCGGAGGTTTTGGGGATGTTCGTAAGATTGATCTTTTGTCCGATGGGTCAAGACAAGGATTACTGTCATTGTGATGAGGTTGTTTTCGTGGGGTCAGCAGCTGCCGTTGGCTTCACTGCTTTGGAGTGTAGTTGAACAAATAGCCTTGCCTAGCCTTGCAGCCTGACCTGGTGGTGTGTGTGGGTGGGAGGGTGCAGGTGCAGGCGCGGTTCACCTGGGCCACATCTTGAGTTTGTGACCGTGTGAACCAAGTCCACAAAGGATTTGTTGGGATGCTGCCATCTTGTGCTCATTTGTTGACTGGCTTGCATTTCCAACCTTTGGAACATTTTGCGATGTGACATTTATAGTGCGAACACCCCATCACACATGTGTGTGGGCCTGTTTGATGGTTTTGCGGGTTGTGTGTGGGCATAGTAACATTCTTCTTGAGACTACCTTCATTGTGCTCTGGTATTTAGCAATCAGTGCTGTTGCTAGTGTGGCACGGCTGTCACCTAGCCGTTCCAATGTGCAATCCTGTGATGATTCTGGGAGTGTGAGTCGGTTGTGTGGGCAACGTGGCCTATGGTTTGGGGCCATGTTTTGGAGGGCAGGCTCTATTTCAGACAGGGTATTGTACCCCTGCCCCCCCTTTGCATAGTAATCGCCCTTGCATAGTACCCCCCCCCCCCGTGCCCAAGAACCACCTTGCGCAAGAACCAACCCCTGGTTCCGCGGTCAAATTCTCGCATCACTTTTTTTACCAGGGTAGTGGCACCACCTCTTCCATTCCTTGTTCTGTACCATAGACGTTCCCATGTACACTGCCGGTGAGTCTGTCTTCTATCGGCGATCTGATGGCTCTCTTGTTCCAGCCACTGTGTTGGGTCCTGGTGCCCAGTCTGAGACAGTGCAGATTGAGTACAAACGCAATGAGCGTCTGGTGAGGCACCCAGCTGCTTTAATTGCCAACCTCTCGCGTCCCATCATCCCATGCACGTTGGAAGGCACACTACAGCCCAGTCAGCTGCGATTCACTCCTTTGGTGTTCATTTGTCAACGTGGTTAAGTGTGGGAAAGGAGAGGGCACGCATGTCCCGGCGCAACGCGCCGGAAAATTTTTTTTCCGCGGTACGGGGTTGCCCACGGCTGTGCGCAAGAACCAACCCCTGGTTCCGCGGTCAAATTTAGGGGGAAAAGTGTGCGCAAGAACCAACCCCTGGTTCCGCGGTCAAACATTGCTGGTTCTTGGGCACGGGGGGGGGGGGGTAATCAGGGGGGCGAGGGAACCGTCGCTTTCGTTCCTGCAAATTTACGCAGAAGGTTGAATGTTGAGCTTCTCCGGTGCGTGTGTTTGCTGGCTGGCCAAGGTGGTATTATTGGTGCATTGCTCACTTCAGGTTTCTTGCATCCAAGGCACTCTGCAGTACCCTGTATCATGCAGAACACTTCAGCTTTTCGTAATATCAGTCATCGATGAGGCAGATGAGGTACCACAAGATGAAACGAAAGCTTTGTGCATGGATTGTAGCAGAAAGGAACAAGCGGGTCATTGTGACCAACAAGATGTGCTTGGCTTTGGCCAGGAAATAGGACAGTGCGCCAGACACTTAGATTATGTGGGCTAAGAGTGCACGTGGTGTATGGGGACTGGCAAATGTTTTTTGCCAATGGAAAATTGCACTTCACACGCGATGTTCTTGAGGCAAACTGCTTGTAACAGGGGCTGGTGCCCCCTGCCAAGCCCCCTGCCAAGCCTGCTCCCAAAGCTGCCACACCTCGTGCCTAACCCTCAACTAAGATTGCAGCCAAACCTGCTGCCCAGCTGGCAGCCCAGCCTGCAGCTGGAGAACCCATTCCTGTGGCCCCTGTTCAGCATCTGCAGCTCTTCAGAGCCAAATACTCCCGGCAGAAAAATTGGCACACAGAGCTTGTCTCTCAGTAAAGCTGAACATGTATCCCAACAGGCAGTTTCTGGCTCATTTTGTGGTTCATATGCGCTTGTGTCTTCATGTCTTGTTTCGTGTCGCGGGTCCTTTGCATATTAATTGGAACAGCCAGGGAACCGTCACTTGGGGTGCTTTGGGGGCGCTTTAAGTGCAGTTCGCACACAGTGCAACTATTTGGGCGTCTGGCCGTACTGGAGACCCATGCTTTGAGATCATAGGGGCATCATTGTTGCCCCGTGGCGTAGGTTTTGATGCTTTTTCCACATTGGGGATATGGCATTTTTGGATTTTCACCCAATTTAACCCATTTCCACTCTTTTTCACACTTTTTTGCTCATCTCCACCACATCCACTCTTTTCTAGGACGGAGCGTTAGGTGCACGCAGGGCATGTTTTTTTGGCTATTTCCAATCCCTACCCCTATGGGATCCCTCAGAAGGCGGCGGTTATCAGGGGTGATGTAGCCAACCTTCCGGTGCTATTGAGGAAACCGGGCCAATTATCCAATCCACGCTTTGTTGCGTGGCCCCTTGAGTTGGGGTTAGGGACTCACAATCCACGCTTTGTTGCGTGGCCCCTTGAGTTGGGGTTAGGGACTCACAGTCCACGCTTTGTGGCGTGGCCCCTCGAGTTGGGGTTAAGGACTGACAATCCACGCTTTGTTGTGTGCACGGGGGGGGGGGGGCGGCCGGGCCCGGTCCTTGTATGCGACACCCCCAGCCCCCCCCCCCCCCCCCGCGTGGTTTTGAGAGATACTGGTGTGGGGCCATGGCGCCAACGGCGCCGAAGTTTATTTGTGCATGCTTCCCTTTCATCAAACCATCCATGTTTTGAGCGCCAGATAGCCAACGGGGTGCTGTGAGGAGGCTTGGTGGGCAAGTGTGCATCGTGTTCGTTCTTACTTGAATGGTGTTGTCGCTAAAATTCGATGGGCGGAAAGGTTGTCGGAGTGGAACCACGTCCCACACTTTCCGTATTTTGTGACGCATTACGTTGACAACATGCCCATCGCTTTCATAGGAGGCATTCTTTGTGATGTCCTGTTTAATCCTAAATATGCCAGGTGCGTATATAAAGTTACGGTTGTCATGGATAGTCTTGGTAACATCGTTTGGATTTGTCCGTTGGCCCCCGGGACATCGGCGGATGTTCTCATTTGGGATCGCGGAGGGCCGAAAAGGAGCAAGGGGCACTATATGGATTATGTGATTGGCTCCATGGATGGTGCATACAAGGGGTGCCTCCATGTGGCATTGCCATTTATCGGTCGAAAGACGTTGACTGAGCGACAAAAGGAGTACAATGATGTTCATGGTTTCTATAGGGCACGTATTGAGCACTTGTTTGCATGCATGTGGCACTGGGACATCGTAAGGAACATATGGAGGGGATCCGGTACCGAGTTGCATGAGTACGTGCGTGTACTCTTGCATTTGCGGCAATTTTTGATTCGAAGACATGTACGGTACCCTCCATATGGTCCGTGGGAACACGTACCTGCACATGTATGGACCGCACCTACACAGGGGAACAATGATGATGAGGATGTTGTGGGTGATGATGGGGATGTATGTTCCCTTTGTTGCACCAAGTCTGACCCTGAAAGATGTCCATGTGTGACAAGTGTGAGTTGCAATATTGTACGGATTGCATTGACACACACACACACACACACACACACACACATGTGACAATGTGACATTTCTTTAATTCTGCAACTGTGTCATGTTGTGCACACAAGTTGCGTATTCTCAATGTGTACTTAGTTGACAATGGACCAGAAAGACAGTTGTGTGTTGTTGAGGGTGGCGACCAATGCGCTGTTCATGGCTTTTCCAGTTGTGCATGATGTGTGTTCTTTGAAGGGAAGGTAGTTTGCAACTTTCTTGAGCTGGAGCAGTTTGGGTCACCTAATTCTAAGGGCGTTTCCAAGGGGTGTGCCTCGGGGCTCTTCGGGGGGAACATAGTGAAAAAGTAGCGCGCAGTGCGCGCGCAGTGCAAGGATTCCCCCTTTCCCTCGGCTGGGAGGATACCTCCGTGCGCAGGCAGTTGCTATGCAAGGGGGAGGGGGGTAGATGACTTTGGGCGCCAGCTCAGGGTGGCAGGCATTGGGGCAGGGCACCAACGGGCGACGACGGGATGGGATGGCAGGTGGTGGCACCATCTCCCCACTATCAACCCAACCCCCCCCCCCCCCCCCCGTCTAAGGTGCGCCCAGGTTCCAAACGATTGCAGTTCCTACCGGAGGTTGGGCTTAGACAAGCCAGGGCTTGCATGCGACACAAAACCAATGCGTGCACAAAGTGCAACGTCCATCCAGGTCACCTGTACATGACGCATTCGGTAACAAGACCCGCAGGAACAACGATGCATGTTGAAAAACAGACAGTCATTTCACTGTTTTACTAGGCAATATTTATTGCGGTGGTTTGTGTTCCGAATCTGTCATGCACACGTTCTTGCATTGCTTTCCCCATTACTTCAAATCAGTCACTTGTGTGTATTCTGTGATATGAGAGCCTGTTTCAACTGCACCCAATAAACCCCTCCTTGGGGCCACTAGCGGTAGGGTAGGTTCGGCTAGCCAAATGCCATCACCATTTTAAGCGGCCGGCAATGCACCCAACCACACTACCAAATGCTCTTCCCTGCACAAACACTACAATACCACCACAAGCCACAACCACAACCAATAGTACCACCACCACCACCACCACCACCACCATGGGCCTTTACCTTGGGAAAGGCCGACCACGGCGCGGAACTTGTAACGTTCCTGTTGCGGGAAGGTCTCAAACAGTTATAGCAGGATGAGAAGACGCGTGCAGAACCACCTCTCGTGGTGTGTTGCTGTCTGCAACCAGGTGTGAGCTTGGTGGGTGGGTGCATGCCACCATTTTGCCCATTTTGCTTTCCTTGACAACAATCTCGTTACCAACAACAATATATGCAATAGTCCCCAGAGCAAACCTCATCTAGTCATCTCCTTCATCCTGTTAGCAAAATCCAAACTCCTCTGGGGAGTAAACCCCCCATTTGCTATTGATCTTGTAGATGATGCCTGTTTTGTATGTTGTGTATCTCGATGACATTTTGATTGTCGGCAGTCGTCGGTTTGTGAGGTTTTTTGTGTGTAAGGCTCGCTGGTGGTTGCAACGGGTAGGTTTTGTGGTGGTATCAATAATGTCATACACTAATTTGTGGCAAATCAAGGGGGAGTACTTCCACCCGAATGGAAGTGAATTCCACACGTACCATACCCCATCAACCGACACTGAACAAGCCCACCCAATTAGGTCAGGTGTGTCCCCAAGGAGGGGCACCACTGGGCATTTGCCATAAATAAGACCCCAGCAATTCCCCATCAAAAAGACCCCCATGGGCCTTTGCCCAGAAATAAGACCCCCATGGGCATCTGCCCATTACTATGACCCCCTTCGGTATTTGTCCATAAATAAGACCCCCTTCGGTATTTGTCCATAAATAAGACCCCAATCGGCATTTGGCCGTTTGCCCATAAATGAGACCCCGATGGGCACTTGCCCATGAGACCCCCATGGGCATTTGTCCCTAAATCCCCATAGAAAAGACCCCCATGGGCCTTTGCCCATCAAAAAGACCCCCATGGGCGTTTGCAGATAAACAAAGCCCCCATGGGCGATTGCCCATAAATATGACCCCCCCCCCCCAATCCAAGCAACGGCCAGCCTCCTCTCCACCTCTACATTGGCCATGCAACCAATCACTATTCTTGGGGGTGCATTCCTACCGCAAGGCTACTCAATGGATATTTGATTTGGGGAAAAGGTGTTTGTTTCTCTCATTTTTTTCACCATGCTTATTTTTGCTCTAAGGTTCAACACCAAAGTTTGGTGCTGTATCCCCCCTTCAAAGCTGGTGTATGTGGAAACGCATTTGTGCATTAATAAAAACCCCATGGTAATTGGCCCATAAACAAGACCCCCATGGGCATTTGCCCATAATAAACACCCCCATGGGCGCAGCTTTCTCGGACATTGCCTAAGGACACAACATCACATGTTCATGTCAGACATCTGGCATCCGCTTCTCATGTTAGACATCCAAGACCGCATGAAGTCTTCATGTTCTCCTCCAATTCTCTGTTGGATGAGGGATGCACAAAAAGGATCACGTGCAAAGGGCAAATGTGGAAGAGCCCTGGATGAAGGGGTCCACCTACCTTTGGAAAGGGATGTGATATGAGCGAGGTGGCATTGGATGCCATCCGGTACCACACCTACCATTGGCATCAGGGGGCGCCTTAAGCGCAGTGCGCGTGCAGTGCAACTATTTGGGCGTCTAGCCGTACTGGAGACCCATACTTTGTGATACTAGGGGGCATCATTGTTGCCCCTAGCGCAGGTTTTGATGCTTCTTCCACATTGGGGATATGGCATTTTTGGATTGTCACCCACTTTCACCCATTTCTGCCCCTTTTCACACTTTTTTGCTGATCCCCACCATGGACTCCCACACTTTGGTGTGGGCCCTTGAGTTGGGGTGACGGACTCCCCGGTTTTTGCCTGACCACAGTTCAATGCCCTATGCGAGGCCGCATCACTGCTGATAAGGATGCGTGGTTGTACCACAAGTGGAAACCGGAGGTTGACGTGGATTCCCTCCTACAAGCCACTTTGCCCCCCGGTCCAGTTGAGGATGAGGTGGACACATAGGGGGCGTACCGTGCGCTGTGCGCGCGCTGTGCGAAAAGTTGGCCGTTCTCCACCACCGGGAGTTCGGTGAGTTCAGAAGATTGGAAGGATGTCATTGAATGGCTGCTGCAATGGACGGGGCTATAGGGGGCAGAATTTAGGTCCCTGGGACCCATGGCAAGCATCCGATGTTTGAATTTTCGAGATTTGAATTGGTTGTGCATGATTCCGCAGGTGGGTGGTTTTCAGGGTTGTTACCTGGATAATCACCGTAATAGTTGGCGCTGTGCGCGCACTGTGCCCGCGCTGTGCCCGCGCTGTGCGAAAACGCCCCCATATGAGGCCTTGGCACAAGCTGGTAGGGTGAGTGAGCTTTCAAATGCCGCCACTCCGAAGCATTCTGATTTTGTATTTAGTTGACAATTGAACAGAAAAGAGGATATGAAGTGTGTCTTTCCGCATTTTGCATGATGTCTTATGTGAGGGGAAGGTAGCTTGCATTTGTCTTTAGCGAGGGCAGTTTGTATGACCTAAATTTGGGGGCATTTGGAAGGGGTGTGCCTTGGGGTTCTTTAGGGAGGACCTACTCTAAAAGTAGCGCGCAGTGCGCACGCAGTGCAAGGATTCCCCCTCACTATCGAGGAGACTCCTTGCTGCCACCACCGCATGCAGTTGAGCCGACACGGTAGCCTGGCCGATCAGACGCCCTTCTCAATGCCTCCCAGGTGCGTGCAACTGGCTTGTATGGTCCATAGACGTCCCCAAAGTTTGCACCACGTGCGCATGGCGCGCGCACTGTGCTAGGACCGCCCCCTGATACCCAGAAATGAGACCAGGTACCGGGGATCGGCAATCAGTGCTCCATACTTGCATCTATCTAGAACTGTCTCGAGAGAGCAAGCTGCACTCACTGAAGATCAGGCAGTCAAGGACTTTGGATAGCTCACAAACCAACATGTTTTTCCATCTTTTCCATTAGTACTATGTTTCTTGTTCTTCTTCCACCCAATTAAATGGCCACCTCTGCCAGGGCAGCAAATTTGGGTGATATCGTCAACATCAGTGGCAGAGCGTATACCCACCTCACCACGCGTGACGCGTGCAGTGTCTTTGCGACGCATGCGGTTCAGGGCGAGGTGCCGCATTTTTCAGTTGGTATTGAGAGATTCCACCTCAAGTACATCCACTGCGACACAGACATCGCCGCCGTGCACACGCAAGACAGGCTCGTGCAGCCGTTGCTGGACGATCTCCACAGCGCGTACCTCAAATGGGAACAAGCCAATCCCGACGCACAGATCGAGCGCATTCCAGACCAGGACATCGTGATGTCGCCCAACGTAAAAAGTGGCACGACGGTGAGGGGGTTTCCGCGCTTGAAGCCCGGCGACTTCCCCCCGCCCGGGCGGGATTGGTTCTCGCTCCTCTTCGGGTTCTCGGAGCCGAACGACGCAGCGGCGCTGACGAAGTGTGTGAGGGTTCTCACCGACAAGAAGTCGCGCAAACAGAAGCTTGTGTCCCTTGCGAACGGGCGCGTGTTTGACATTGGGAAGTTCTCGACCCCGAGTCTCAGAGAGCTGCGTCGTGCGCATTGTCCTGCCACCGCCCCAAACCATGCAAAGCTGAAGTTCTCGGTTGTGCAAGGGGACGTTCAAACGTTTCACGGCATGGCACAGAACCGGTTGGCGACCTTCCAAGTGGCGTCGCAGTTCAACTGCTTGGAATTCCCCTCGCCGCACGTCACTCCGGAGGCTGGGATCACGGACTACGCCTGGGACCGGACGCAGGGGCCGGCGTGCTGCGTCTGCGCCGGCCCCGCCGTCCTGTACCGCAACTACTTCGCGTTTCCAAGGGATGATCCGCATCCAGGGCAATCATCAAGGACAGACCAATGCCGGGAGCAGGACCAGGATGACGATGTGACGCTGCAGCTCGGCCCGCAGACGCGCGACCGGCAGATCGACAACTTGGCAGATGTGACGGAGTACGTGCACCAGTTTGGGATTGCGGGTGCTGCGTCCTCTCGCGCTGCGGCCTCCGGAGACGCAACGCGCTTGGCCGCCGGGTTTCTGAACAGGCCCGCGTTCACGTACTGGACGTGTAAGAACGGCTACACGGACGGCGTCAGTGCGCACCTCCAGCGCGTTCCCTGGGCCGAAATTGACCACGAGGAAGCGAAGAGCCGGTTGCGCGTGGGCGTCCAGGAGGACACGGAGGTCACTGCGGGGGGATCGTGGGGAAGGCAGCTGCTGCCGGTGGTGGATGGTGAGGATGAGGCGATCGGTAGGGGGGAGAGTAATGACAAGGACGGCGAGGGAGACAAGCAAGACAGTGAACCGAAGAAGATGATTGTGACGCAGGTGTTTTGCAGCGGTCTGGCAATCGGCTATTCCCGCTCCTCTCACAGTGCGGACTGGGAGCCTCTCGCCAGAATCGTGCTGGATGCGTGCTACGAGGCGACACTACTTGCAGCACTGGCATCGCGAAACCGCCACAACGGCGCCAACGGCAGCCGGCGCGTGTTCCTGACATTCATTGGAGGCGGCGTTTTCGGCAACGATGCCCAATGGATTGTCGACGCAATCCGGAAAGCGTGTTTGAAATTTCTGCACACAGACGTGGAGGTGTATGTGGTCAGCTACGGGCCGCCGGGCCGAGAACTTCTACAGCTGATGGAGGAAGCAAAGGGGTGGTAAATCCCCTTCTGAAGTGGTGAGGAAGACGTCGTTGATGAAAAAACCTGCTGTAAAGCTTCGGAACTGCCCTGCGGATGTGAGGCTCTCACTTTCTGCTGAGCGTGGGACAAAAGAGAACAAGATTTGGGCCCCCTACACTAACCCTCGCCACACTAAACAGTCTGTAAGCTTAACCCTAACTATCTTCGCCCTCTTCTGTGTGTCACCAATCACTCCACAGCAGTGTGCTCAGCCCCAAGCGAATAGCGACCCTTTGTGCCTGATTGACCAATCGTGCCTGAATGTCATCCCCCTCCCACTCTGATAGTGTATGACATGCAACCTGCTGATTCATCTCGGCCTTCAATCTTCACTCCGCTGTCTTTTTCAGCCTCACAGTCATTGTGCCTCACGCACACTGGGAAGCCTACGGGCGTGGCAGTCTCCCACTACATAACCTGGTTTCAGACTCAGCTAATCCCTCACTACGTGTCAGATCCACTACCACAGTCATTTGTGGGATCATCGTAGCACTGGACAGCTCTGAACCTTGATCCCGAGGGGTCACCTCGAGTACTGTGAAGTGAGCAGGCTATGCCAGCTCACCTTGGTCTGAGCCAAAAAAAAAAGTCTGTAAGCTTAACCCTAACCCTAGCCCTAACCCTATCCCTAGCCCTGACCCTAACCCTAACCTAGACGGAAGTGCAAATGGCCTGCGGTTTGTTTGACTGCAACTCAACTGCTGCATTTCTATGACCGCACTGTGCATACTGTGCGGTTTACGTGTGCGACTCCGGAGCGACGAAGCAGAACACAAAAACCAAGGTGGAATTGATGAGATGCACCATGACATCAGTGTGGTAGATGGGCACTGCACGTTTCCAGCATGCTGGGTGTCTCGTGCATCGAAATTCTTACCGCGAACCCGAAACTTCAGGCCTCGGACTGCAAGCATCCCGTTAAAGCTGCGGCAATGCATTCGATGCATCCAGCCTCCTTATCCTTTGTTTATGCAATACACAATAGTTTAATGCATCAGGTGACCATTGTTGTCGTTTGCAGAGCTCTTTGAGTTCTGGGTTCTCTCGCTGACCCCGAAATGCGCCATTGACTTGGAGTCTCTGCATGTGGCCAGGGTGCAGGGTGCACACTATTAAACCTACTCTTGGGTTGTATTGTTATCGGCCCACCTCTCTTCCTATCGTATAGAGCGCGCGCTTTGACAATTCCAGGACGCTTGCCTTCTCTCCGGAAGCCCCAAAAAGACTTTGAAGGGGCCGATACATGTCCTTAGGGGTGTTTGCCAGAAAGTGGTCACAGTCTGACCCCCCGCATCGATGCGCATCATCGCCACACGGACACATGAGTATTGCGGACCATTCAAGTGTCTTCTGCGGGCCGCTGATTGGCGGCGCCGAGGGGCATGTGGCCTTTTGCTGTCTCCAGCGCCGTTGCACGCTTGCCTCCTCGGGGACCCGGGCTGGGCCAAGTGCCAGTGATCTGCCGGTTGCCATGGAGCCCGGCACGAGAGGGGGGGGGGTCAGTGAGGGGGTTCGTCGGGGAGTGCGGTTCGGCGGTTGGCGTTCTGCTGGCGGTGGTGGAGGTGCTGCGCGGAGGGCGCGGGAAAGCCATTGCACCGGTGCAGCCCTGCAAATGACACCCGGGCATTGGGGTGGGCCCAGACGGCCGTTGATCGCAAGACTTTTGGGGGGCAGAGAGTTGCGTGCGTCTGTTAGTTGTGTCCCCACTGTTCGGGGCAGGGCACCGCCACTGGGACGGTCTGTGGGACAAACACAGTATTGCGCCCCAGTGCGGAGCCCTGGAACTGCCTCACGCAAGACCCACCCCCTGGGCTCTGGAGCAAGTTTCTTTTCTTGCTCTTCTTTGTTTTTTAAGCACAGAATTGGCTTTTCATGGTTGTGGTGATGTGCACTGCTGCCCAGTTTGCTGAGATTCTGTCCTGTGGCGTCCCATTGACCGCGTGTTTCAAGTTAGATCAACAAGTGCAATAAAAGACCAATAGAGTTGAATTATAATCAAGGTGTGAATCTCCAACTTTGCCGTCCAATAAAAGGGGATATAATACATCAAACAAAAAGAGGTACATCCACCAATCCACGAAGCGCACATCTGGTTTCCATTAACCTTTGTTTGGAATAGCTCTTTGGCCTGTAAGACACCTTGACTAGATTGAGTAGGATCTACCAATCATTGAAAACTGGCACCAACTACCTCTCCAACGTTTTCAAAAGCATGCAAACAAGGCAGAGAACCATATATAGAGGACACCTAGGTCATATTTAAAGGGTCATCTTTTTGGGCCCATTCCCTACCCATGACTATTTTTGACTCCCTGCTTTGCCAACAATCCAACTACCTGGCTGGATCTGGATGTCGACGTCCATCTGGAGTGCGTGCATGCCCTCCGGGTGGAACTTGGAATGGTTGCTCAAAATTGAGCGGGTTTCCCATCCGGCCCGCTTCCACAAGGTCATTTGCTTTTTCATTGCCGGCTATATTTTGGTGTGAGGTACCCTCCGCGCGACCGGTAATCTGGCACGAGCACTCCGCCACAGACCACTTACTGTTGCCTTTGAGCCAGAGGACGTGGCAAAACTGGGCGCTAAAATCCGGGGATATGCGGACCGCAACACGTCCTCCACACAAATAGCGGTGGCGGTTTTTTGTGGCCGTGCAGTTTGCCAGAACAGTTGACCCCAAGCGTCCAATTAGAAGCGTGTGCCTGGCCCACGAAAGTGGTGTCACCCCCCCACCCCCCCGCCTGCTGCGCTGGTGAGAGGATGGCCGCAGTACTGAGCCAGCTGTTCCCCACCGGTCAGGCACAGGCACTTTTCTGAGGCATACGGCCGATGTTCCACGTTTTTTGTCACGGTCCACAGACACATCTCATTCCAGCGGGACGCCGCACAGCGTTTGCGTTGTTGCGAGGCTTTGTCACACCCCCGGGCACTCTGTGGTTTGCCGAGTGCCCCTCAAAACATTATACCCAAGTCACATCAAATTGTACCTACCGATGCCCAGTCATACGTGACGGATACCACGGTATACCCGGCCAAACACGACACGTCATTTTGGCATGCGCTCTGCACAGACCGTGCCTGCACCTGTTCCTAGACTGTCCCTGCACCGACCTGGAGTCCTGGGCCATCGGGCGCTGACTCAGCCCCCCCGCCGATGGTCCTGAGTCAATGTCCTCCTCCGACCCACCGCACGCCGCCATCGGGCAGGCCCTCATCTTCAGCGGCAGCACAACCGTCACCGTGCCGTCCCTCGTCGCCCTCGGGCCCTACCTCCGCAGTTTCACCCTCGAGCTCTGGCTCCGCACGTCGCACGTGCACCACTGCACTCTGCTGTGCGCCCGCGCGGGCGGCGCGCTGCTGTCGCTCGACCTGAGCCCGCCGCTCCCCAACGCCCCCGCCCTCCCCGGCGACGCCCGCGCGGCCCTGAGGCTGACGCTGCAGGACGCGGGCCAGCGGCGCCTCGAGGGCCACGTCCGGGCCCGGCTGCTGGACGATGCCTGGCACCACATCCTCTGGGCGGTCCCCGACGCCCCCGCGGCCGCGACGCACGTGCACATCGACGGCGTGCCGTGCCCCGTGAGCCTCACCGCCGCCGCCGGCCCCGAGGAGTGGCCGGAGTTCCCGGACGGGCTCCTGATCGGCGCGGCCCCGTCGCCGGAGTTCAAGGCCATCTGCAACCGCCACTTTGTCGGGGCCCTGTGCGACCTCCGGCTCTGGCACGGCGCGCGCGCCGTCGCGCACTGGCCCCTGCGGCAGCAGACGGGGGCGGCGGCGGAGGACGCGGCGGAGGGGGCGCATCCCGGGGCCCTGCGCCACGGGCGCTGGGACGTCGCGGGGCTGCCCCCCACCGCCTGCTACTTCAACGGCGCCGGCGCCCACGTCGACCTGGGCCCCGTCGGCGACTTCGGCGCGTACCTGCGCCGCTGCGCCCTCGAGCTCTGGGTCAAGACGGGGCCCGGCGGCGGCGACGGGCCCCGCTGCCTCTTCGACGCGCTCGACGCGAACGCCGGCGGCCTCCGGGCGGTCGTCGACGGCGCGGCGCTGGCGCTGACGGTGCGGGACGCGGCCGGGCGCGAGTTGGGGGCGCGCGCGGCGTGCGACGTCCGCGACGGTGAGTGGCATCACGTGCTCTGGCGCGTGGTCGACGCCGCCGAGGCCGCGCTGGTGCTGGCGGTGGACGGGCGGCGCCGGCCGCTGACGAGCCCCGGGGGCCTGCCCGCGTGCCTCCCCCGCGAGTTTGCGCCGTGGGCGCACCGCGCGCGCCTCGGGGGCTGCGGGGCCGCCGGGCCCGGCCCGGCGCCGTTCGAGGGGTTCATCGCGGACGTGCGGCTCTGGGTCGGGGACCGCGCGCTCGCGGCGCACTGGCCCCTGGGCGACGGCCCCGGGGCCGTCGCCCTCCGCGACCTGAGCGCCGGCGGCGGGGCGGCGCGCGCGCGCGACGTCTCCTGGCGGTTCACCCCCCGCCCGGGCGCGGCCCTGCGCTTCGCCGGCAGCGTGGCGGCCGCGGCGCACGTGACGGGGCTCTCGCTGGGGCGCTTCGCCCTGAGCCTGTGGATGAAGTCGCAGGGCGCTGCCCCGGCGCCGCCCGCGGCCGCGGCGCCGCGGCTGACGGGGCATTGGAAGCTCCAGGGCGACTGCCAGGACGCCTCCGGGGGCGGGCGGTGCGGCACGGCGCACGGCCCCGTGCGGTGGGTGCCCGGCGCGCAGTCCCCCGTGCTGCAGCTCGAGGGGGGCGCGTGCGTCCCGCTCTGCGCGAGCGACGCGCTCCTCAAGGGCGACGTCGCGTTCAGCCTTGCGGCGTGGTTCCGGGCGACGGCGCCCGCCCCTGAGGGCGGGGCCGCGTGGCTGCTGACGCTCGCCGCGAGCCTCCGCGAGGCGCACCACGTGCCGAAGGCCGCGCTGGGGCTATCCGCGGCGGGGGGCGGCTGCGTGCAGGTGGCGTGGACGGGGGAGCGCGGCCGGGAGGCGCTGCACCTGCGGCATCCGGTGCAGTACTGGGACGGGGGCTGGCACCACGTCGCGTGCGCGTACGACCGGGCCTCGCGCCTCATGACGCTGTACTTCGACGGCCGCGAGGTGGCGCACGCGGCGGCGGGGGTCGTGCGGCCGGCGCACAGCGCGCTGGCGGTGGTGGGGGCGGCGGCGGCCCCCGGCGCCAACGCGCCGCACACGCCCCCCGGGCCCTTCGAGGGGGGCCTCGCGGACGTGCGGGTGTACGAGGGGTGCCTCGGGCGGGAGGAGGTCGCCGCCCTCAGCGCCCACGCGGACCCGCAGCAGCGCACGCAGGCGCTGCTGCGGCTCGAGGGGGAGGGGGGTGCGCACGCGGCGGTGGTGCTGGAGTGCAACGCCGACGGGCGCTACGAGCGCGACTGCGCCCTCTTCCGGGTCTCGGACGGGGGCGGGCGGGCCGTGTCGGTCGCGGCGCACGCGGCGCTGTGCGACGGCCGGTGGCACCACGTCGAATGGGCCGTGCAGGCGGACGCGAGCCCCCCTTTGCAGGTGCTGGTCGGTGTCAGGGATGTGGCGGCGGGGGGACTGTGTGGGGGGGGGGAGGGGGGGGTAGGCACCCGTCCGCACACACACCGGGGGCTGAGGCACACCACTGGCTCTCGGGGGGTGGCGGTGTTGCACGGGGGGTACGTCTACCAAAGGGTCCACCTGCACCTCCGCGTAGGTCACCTTCATCCGGCGGTACCTCCCTGGGCCCCTCCCCGCGGCCCCTGAACTCAGATTGTTATCCCGGAAACCACTGAATTCGTCGAAGGGGACGTTGATTCGGGCCGCTTTTTGTCCCCAAACTTTTGGGGTCCAGACCCCCCCCCCCCCACCACCACCTGATCTCTTCCGGTGCATCGCTGCCCCCCCTGATCGCCTCCGTGTAACGCGGAGGGCGCGGTCCGTTGTGCTGCCGGCGCCCTCCCCTGTGCCGTGGACGGGGGGGGGCTGTGCCATGAGGGCCGGGCAGTCCCTTGGCTGGGGCCATTTGTGGTGGGGCTGCGCAGGGGGAGGGGGTGGGGGGGGATGGCCTGGCCAGCCAACCCCGTCGCTACCGGGTGCCAGGGCAACCCCTGCTCAACCGGCATCAGGTGGGGGGTGTCTCCCGCAGCCCAGATGGGCTGTTTGCGCAACAGGAGCGGGAGCCCATCAGGGGGCAGACCAGCCGTGAGTGGGAAAAGGACATATGGTGGACGGCCCGGACAGCGCGTGGAGGAACAGGGCACCTGGGCCTCACAGAAACACAGCGAGGCAGGCGATGGACGGCCTGTGGACAGAGGTGTGTGGACAGCAAACACAGTCAAACGACCCCGGCAACAACCAGCACATCCTCAATACGCCAATTATTGGGCGCCGCTGACGCGCAAACGGCACATCCCGCCACATCCAACACAGCCCCGACACACCAACCACGGCGCTCCGCGAACGCGGAAACGACACCAGCAGGAGCACCGGCCGCAGCGGCCGACAGAACGCAGCGACCCGAGGCAACATGCGAAGGGAAGGACGGGTGACCGTCCAGGGCCCCGTAAAGGAACAGCAACCCGACGGAATGTCACACAGGGGGGGGGGGGTTCCGTGGCCACGGGGGGGGGGCCATCTGTGCTGCCTCCCGCTGCCCCTTGGGCCGCTGCCGCCCCGGCTCTGCCGGCGCTCACAACGGGTCTGCGGCGTGAGCGCGGCCCCCGCGGCGAACGTTGTGCCCTTGCCTTTTGCCCGCGGGCGGTCAGCTCCTGCGCCGGGGTACCCCCTCCCCACTTCACTCCGGGCGGTGAGGGACCGGCACGGGACGGAGCCGGCCTTACCTGACCTCTGAGGCCCCCATGTACAGTCCCCCGTGGGAGTTGGGGGGGGGGGTGGGCTGGAGAACGGACAGAGGCATGCGTACATTCAGAGGGCAGGCTCGACAGAACACGGGCGGAGGCAACGGGGCATTTGCCTGGCAAACCCCCGGACACTGCGATGCCGACCTCTCTGGAGGGCATTGATTGGGGGTGTCTATGGCCGGGACATCCGGCGCAGCCCTGCCCACCAGTTGATGCCCCCCCGGGGGCTCATGGAGCTGAGGTGTCTGCTTCTGCTGGGGAGCGGGGGTTTATTGGTCTGCGTGTGTGGGGGGCAACGACTGGGCGCCGCTGACGCGCAAACGGCACATCCCGCCACATCCAGCACAGCCCCGGCACACCAACGACGGGGCTCTGCGAACGCGGAAACGACACCAGCGGGAGCACCGGCCGCAGCGGCCGACAGAACGCAGCGACCCGACGCAACATGCGAAGGGACGAGCGGGTGACTGTCCAGGGCCCCGTAAAGGAGCAACAACCCGACGGAATGTCACACGGGGGCGGGGGTCTAGAGGGGGGTCAATAAGTCAGGGGTGCCGTTTTACTGAGGCCCGCCGAAACGTGGCGCTTCCTCCCCCCGGCACTGGGGGGCGTTGAGGGTATGGGGGGCGTCGTAGAGGCCGGTCTGAGGCCGTTTGGTGGGCCTCCCCCAATGACGCGCCCCAAGTACCACCCGAAGTTCCACAGACGACGGCTCCGTCGACCCCCAAACTGACCCCCAAAAGAGACCCCCAAACACAAAGGCACACGGCTGAGCGCCCCGGAACGGCGCGCCAAAACAACGCGACGCCCCCTTCAAAGCGCCAGAAGGGCCAACAGTCACCCAACACAACAAAGAACAGAGACAAAGGCAATGCAGCGAACCCGGACACTGCGGAGGTTTTGCCGTGACGGGGGACGATGATGCGGGTGTTGTTGTGCAGAATGAATTGGGGAACGCCGTGGGATGATGACCGGGCGGAAGCTGCGGGCTTCTTGTTGCAGTGCTGCAGTGGGAAAGGGGGGGCGGGCCGGGTTATGGGTGGAGCCCGGGGGGGGGGGATGCTCCGGATCACGGGCCACAACGATGTGTGGGGGGTGCCGATCATGTTTGTGCGTAAAGGACCGGCAGGGGATGTCTGGTGCACCCCAGTCCTGCCCCGTCCGCTGCTTTGGTGTTTCCAAATATCTGCATTTCCTGTCAAGAAAGGTCTTCTACACACATTTTGCGTTGGCCATGACATCCAATCCAACCAAATCCCACCCAATCCAATCAAAGCAACGCACAGCAAAGCAGATCAAGGCATGAAAGCAGAACATGCCGCACCGGAGGATGTTTCTGACTCTGGGTTCCAATACGGAAGGGGGGGGGGACTTTCGCGGGAGAACTTTTGCCCCTGACGAAAGTGGCGACCCCCCCCCCCCCCGGCGGCGTGTGCCCCATAATTCCGCTGCCTGCTCCTACGGGCACCCCTTGGCCAGCGATACATGAATGTACTGCCCGTGCGACAACCACCGGGAGATGCCATTTCGGGCTGTGCCTTTGGGAGAGACCCTCCAGAGCCCACCGGGAAACAACAGCAAGCCTCAGGATTCACGGAGGTGGCAACAGTTTTCCCTTCCCAAATCATCGCCGTCGAGACTGTCCCCTGGCAGCCCCCCCCCCCCCCCTGTAGCACATTCGGGGCGAAGGTCAGAAATGAGGGTTTGGCTCTGGGACTCCGGGCTGATAAGCGGAGGTTGGGGCGCGGGGGGGGGGGGGGGACACCAACTACTGGGCTCCGCGAACGCGGAAACGACACCAGCGGGAGCACCGGCCGCAGCGGCCGACAGAACGCAGCGACCCGACGCAACATGCGAAGGGAAGAACGGGTGACTGTCCAGGGCCCCGTAAAGAAACAAAAACGCAACGGACTGTCACACGGGGGGGGGGGGGGGGGGGTCAACGGTCCCTTTGTGTTTGCACTGAATCCGCGGCCACTGATCCCTTTCCTGGACCCCCCCCCCTCACCCCCGGCGACGCGCTGAGGCCGAGACTGCCATGGCCCATGTTTCCGAAGTTTGGGGGGGGTACGGCCGGAGGGCGGCGTCGCATCCACCGCCGCCTTCCCGCGCAGGTGCTCGTGGACGGCGACGCGGTGGCCCTGTACCCGCCCGCCCCCGCCTCCGCCCTCGCGGACCACGCGTTCGGGCCCCCCGCCGCCGCTCTGGCGGTGCAGCTCGGGGCCTCCGTCGCGCACGGCCTCGTCCAACACCCGTACGCCGGCCTCGTGGCCGACGTGACCCTCGCCCCCGCCCCCGGCGCCGCCCCCGTCGCCCACTGGCCCCTGGACGACGGCCCGGGGGCGCTGGCGCTGCGGGACCGCGCGGGCGGCGGCGCCAACCTCGTGCTCATGGGGGGGGCCGCCCAGTGGCAGCCCGCCGCCGCCCCCCCCCGCGCCCTGTGGCTCGGGGGCGGGGGCTGCGTCGCCGCCGGGGGCCCGGGGCCGCGCGGCCTCGGCGGCGGCGGCTTCGCGGTCTCGTTCTGGCTCAACACCGCGGAGACGGACCGCGTGGGCACGGTGCTCTGCGCGGCCGCGGCGGGCGGCGCGCGCGTCGCGCTGCAGCTGAACCGCGGCTCCCACTCCGAGGCCCCCCCATGGCCCAGCGGCTGCGGCGCGCTGCTGTCGGTCCGCGACGCGGAGCACCGGTGGCTCGAGGCGCTGGTCCCGCGGGGCGCGTGCGACGTCTGCGACGGGGCGTGGCACCACCACCACTGGGCCGTGCGGGACGGGGCCGTGGAGGTCCGCATCGACGGGGAGCGGGTCCCTGTGACGCTGCTGCAGCGCAGCGGCGCGGCCCCGGCGGCGCTGGGGCCTGTGTTTCTCGGGGGCACGGGGGAGGGCGCGGGGGAGGGCGCGGGGGAGGGCCTCGTCGGGGGCCTGCGGGACGTGCGGCTCCGCCGCGGCGACGGCGCCCTCGTCGCCCACTGGCCCCTGGACGACGCCCCGGGGCCGCGCGTGCGCGACGCCTGCGGACCGCCCGGCGAACTGCGCGGCGCCGGCTGCGCGCTGGCGCCGACGGCGTTCCCCCCGTGCGTCCTCGCGCTGCCGGAGGGCGCGCGCGTGACGGCCCCAGGGGTCCGGCTCTGCATCGGCCGCTGCGCCGCGTCGCTGTGGCTGCGGACGGCGTCGCGGGCGAGCGCGGCGGTCCTGCTGCTGGAGGGCGCGGGGTGCGGGGCATTCCTCGCGGTGCACGCGCACCGCCGCTGCGTGGACGGGAGCACGGGGGTCACGCGGGCGGAGGGCGTCACGGCGGTGGAGCTGGAGGACGCCGTGGGGCGGCGGCTCATGGCCCAGGGCGAGACCCCGACGCTGTACGACGGCGCGTGGCATTGCGTTGCGGTGGTCGTGGCCGACGGGACCGTGACGCTCACGGTGTGTGGGCGCGCGCGCGCGTGTGTGTGTGTCTGTGTGTGTGTGTGTGTGTGTGTGTCCGCGCGCGCGCGCGCGCGTGTGTGTGTGTGTGTGTGTGTGTGTGTGTGTGTGTGTGTGTGTGTGTGTGTGTGTGTGCGCGCGCGTGTGTGTGTGTCTGTGTGTGTGTGCACGCGCGCGTGTGTCTGTGTGTGTGCGCGCGCGCGTGTGTGTGTGTCTGTGTGTGTGCGCGCGCGTGTGTGTATGTCTATTAACCGGTCTGGGGACACGACTCCAGCCCGGCACACGGTCCTGACCACCGAATGTTCTCCCTGTGCATGTGTGTGGCTGGTTGCGGGCACCCAGTGCGGCATGACATGTATATGGATGGCTTTGGTTTGAACAATCACGAACTCCTCCGGGGGTGCATCTACGGCTAATAAAGGGCTGTGCCTGCATCACGTTTGTGATACTTTCTGCACTCTTTGGCAGACTAAAAGACGTCTGCAGCTCCTGATAAGTTTGCTCCAACCGCTTTTCTTGCTTTTTTCTTGTTTTGCAGTACTCAACGTGTGTGTGTGTGTGTGTGTGTGTGTGTGTGTGTGTGTGTGTGTGTGTGTGTGTGTGTGTGTGTGTGTGTGTGTGTGTGTGTGTGTGTGTGTGTGTGTGTGTGTGTGTAAACGGTGCTGTGGTAACAGGTGAATCATCTTTCCACTCTCCCTCTCTATGCGAGTTTGGTGCCCAGTGGAGAACCTGTCATGAATCAATGTTGAATCAATGTTGGGGGTAGATGATCTTCCAACTTGCTCCCCAGCCCCCTTCCTCGCTACAGAAAGGCGCCTAGCCACATGTTTTGATGGCCCGATGAGGTGTTTTGAAGCCAGAGCCTTTTGACTGCCTGCCTGTGCCCGTCCACATTGGTCGTCGGTTCGTTGGTTTCTCTCACAAAGTGTGTGTGTGTGTGTGCGTGTGCGTGTTTGTACTGCTACAGAAAGGCGCCACGGCGCACCTGAGGGCCTGCATGAGGGCGCAGGAGCGTCTTCACACGGGCGTGCGCGGGGGTGCACCATGAGTCATGGCCTGGGGGTGCGCATGACCATGTGCATGGCATGCACCGGTGACGAGGTGCACCGGGTATCAGGGCATGCCTCTGCGTGTGCGTGTGCCCCATGCCTCGGCCTGTGACGTGCACAGTGCCCGCGGTGCATTGTGAAGGCCCTTGCTCCACCAGCTCTGCCCCAGCGCACCGTCTTGTATCAGGGGTCTGCAGTACATGCGGGTGCGCACTCCCCAGGGCCGTACGGATCCAGATTTCTGGTTTTTTGTCTCCTTAGGGACGGGGATTACGGACGTCGCAGGTAAATGACGGCGGTCAGGGGGTATCCGCCGGCGGTTAGGGGGTAGCTGACGGCGGTTGGAGGGTAACCGACGGCGGTTGGAGGGTAAGCGACGGCGGTTGGAGGGTAAGCGACGGCGGTTGGAGGGTAACCGACGGCGGTTGGAGGGTAAGCGACGGCGGTTGGAGGGTAAGCGACGGCGGTTGGAGGGTAACCGACGGCGGTTGGAGGGTAAGCGACGGCGGTTGGAGGGTAACCGACGGCGGTTGGAGGGTAAGCGACGGCGGTTGGAGGGTAACCGACGGCGGTTGGAGGGTAAGCGACGGCGGTTGGAGGGTAAGCGACGGCGGTTGGAGGGTAACCCACGGCGGTTGGAGGGTAAGCGACGGCGGTTGGAGGGTAACCGACGGCGGTTGGAGGGTAAGCGACGGCGGTTGGAGGGTAACCCACGGCGGTTGGAGGGTAAGCGACGGCGGTTGGAGGGTAACCATGAGCATTCTATTGTGTGAGCGTGACGGGGGGGGGGGTTTCGGTTTCGGTGTGTTCCCTCACCGACGCCCCTGGCACTCATGCACACCTCTTGTGCCTCCGCAGGTGGACGGGCAGGCGGTCCCCCTTCACCAGCGGACCGAGCACCCCACCGCCTTCGGCCCCACCCTCCCTCTCACCCCCGGCGGTCCCATCGACGTGTCCGAGGACGGCCCCTACTGCGACCTCCTCCCGGACCCGGAGCTGGACCGCGGACCTGACGGCGGGGCCTCCTCAGAGGCCCCCCCCAGCCCCGCCCCAGGGGACGGGGAGGGGGCGGCCCCCGCCCCCGCCACGGGCCCCCCCGGAGTCGGTCTGGACTACCGCTTGACGTTGGGCGGCGGCGGGCGGTACCGCGGGGCCCCGGACCCGGCGTTCCCCGGCGACTACCGCGCGCTGCGGGTGGGGGGCTACCTCTGGCCCATGGACGACGGGCTGGACCAGGGCTACTGCCGGGACGAGGGGCCGGCCGCGCACCACGCGGCCGTGGAGGCGCCCGAGTGCTGCTGGCGCCGCCGCCCCCTCCCGCCCGCGCTGCTGTACTTCGACGGCCGCCGCGCGCGCGCGCACACCTCCGCACTTATGACCGCGCCGCCGTCGCCGGCCCCGCGCCCCGGCACCGGGCACTCGGCGGGCGAGGGGCCCGGCGCGGCAGCGCGCCCCCCCAGCGAGCCCCTCGTGTTCGACGCCACCCGCTGCGCGATGGAGTTCTGGGTGCGCCCCCCCAGTGCGCCCGCGGCCGCGGCGGTGGCGGTCCCGGCGCCGGACGTGCACTACCCGCTGGCCGGCGACACGGTGGACGCCGGGCCCGGCGCGCGCCACGGCGTCCTCCTCGCCGCCCCCGCGACGGAGCCCGGGCCCCGCGGCCCCGCGCTCCGCCTCAACGGCGCGGACCAGTGGGTGCAGCTGCCGCCCAGCGCCACGCTGCTGCCGCCGGGGCTGCCGGGCGTCACGGCGGCCGTCTGGTTCCGCACCACCGCGGGCGCGCGCACCCCCGACAACGCCCTCGGCGCGCGGCTGCTCACGCTCCACGCCAGCGATCAGGGGGCGGAGTTCCGCACGGGCCTGTCCCTCGGCCTCTACGGCGACGGGCACTCCGTCATGGCCCAGTACCTGCCCGAGGGCGGGCCCCTGGGCACGCTCAGCCACGGCTGCGGCTACGCCGACGGGCAGTGGCACATGGCCGCGGTCGTCTACGACGGGCGCCGCGCGCGCCTGACGCTGTACTACGACGGGGCGCCGGTGCAGGCGCGGCGCGTGGGCGCGCTCGCGCCGCTCGGCAGCAACTTCGGGGCGCTCGGCGGCTTCTGCTCGAGCACCGCGTGGCAGCGCGACGCCGACGACTTCGCGGAGTTCGGGCTGTTCAAAGGGGCGCTGCAGGACGCGCGGCTGTACCACTCGGCCCTCTCGGCGGCGCAGGTCCGGGCCCTCAGCCTGCGCCCGCGGACGATGTGCGTCGCGGAGCTCCTGGGCGTTGGGTCGTGCGCGCAGCTGTCGGTGACGCTGCACGGGGGCCTCGCGACGCACGCGGCGGACTGGGCGTACGCCGAGGGGGCGGTGCTGTTCGCGGTGCAGGACGCGGCCGGGCGGCGGCTGCAGGCGCGGACGCTGCAGTTCCCGTTCGACGGGCAGTGGCACTACGTGAAGTGGGCGGTGCAGTCCGCCCGGCGCAACGCGATGGCGGTGTGGGTGGACCACCGGCCGGTGCTGCTGCAGTACGGGCTCTGCGAGGCCCCGGGCGCGGGGCTCGGGGCGTTCCACGCGGCGCTGCACGTGGGGGCGTCCATGCGGGACCCCCCGGCCCGGCACTTCTTCCGCGGGCACCTGCGGCACCTGCGGCTGCGGGGCGCCGCGGCCGCCGCCGGGCCCGAGGCCCCCAACGCGCGCGCGGCCTCGCCCGAGGCCGACGCGGAGTTGGCGGAGGTGGCGTTCTTCGCGTTGACGGACGGCTTCGGGGCGGCCGCGGCGGAGGAGCAGCACGGGAACGGCCTCCGGTTGTACTGCACGCGGTGGCGGCACGAGCCCGTGTCTGGGGGGCGCCCCAGTTCAGCCGCCCCCACCGCGGCCCTGACCCACTCCCGCCCCCCGCAGGCCCCTCACGGGCAGTCCAATGGGCCCTCGATGTAGCACACGAAAGGGGCCGGAGGAGGGGGTCGGCCGACCGGCTGCATGGGTCCGGGGCGTACGCAGGGCCGTCCGAAAGGAGGGCGCCCTCTGTCGGCGCGTCACTGACGGTGAGGGTTACCGACGGCGGTGGGAGGGCACCCCGATGCACACCGCCGCCCCTGGGCCGCATCCCCCACGGTCCTCTACGCCCAGGGCCGTCCGTCAAGCCAACAAACAAGAAACCAACTCCCTCCATCGGACTCGCAAAATGGAATGCTTCACGGCGAACCGCCCAACCGCCGTTGGTAACCCCCCAACCGCCGTCGGTTGCCCAACTCGAGGGGCCCCTCTATACACGTTCCGAGCCCCCCCTTACCACTGTCATCCCCCCCCCCTCTCACACTCCCAGCCCCACCCACGGTCACCGTTCCCCCGCGCACTGCAAGGGCACCCTAAAGACCATGTCAGGACCCCGTACACAAAACCATTGATGAGTGGGAGACCCACGGCATGCGCCTGCACTGCGGACTTGGGAGGCCTCGGGGTGGATCTTGGCAGCACTCCGTCTGAGTGGGGACCTGCCATGTCAATCACGCACCTCGGCACCAGATGAACGCACGCGCAGCACGCGCGTTGGCCCGGGCGGAGCCGTGATCGACAGCCGACTTCCATGTCCTCCGTCCCCCCCGACGCCGCCGCTCACTCCACTCCACGACCCGCGAGGCACGCAGGAGCGCTTCTCCGTCGCCGAAGTTGCCACGCACGCCACTCGCCCCAGAATCACAGGAAGGCACTCTGCAAACCCCCTCCCCCGGCCCCTCGCAATGAATCAGCACAGTGCCCTCGCCACCGACAGGGCCATCCCGTGCGCATGCCTATTGACCAACCCGCCCTCCCGTTGAAACCCCCTCCTCCGGGGCCAATGGGATGTCAACCCTTCACTGAGCCCCGCTGTCGGCCACCTCCCTTGGCACCGTCGTGCGTCGGAGCAGCGGTGCGGCATGCGTCCCTGTCAGCCCTCATGGCATGTCATGGCCCTCGCTCGGTACGAGACAAGGTGCTACAGTCGAGCCGGCGGGCGGGCAGGCAGGCAGACCAGCAAGCGGCCGGGCTGCCGCGGTTTGGGCGCCACGCCAATGTCACCCGTTGACAGGCACAGCCATGCGTCGGGGCAGATCATGCGTTGCAGTTGTGTGTGTATCTGCAAGCGTGTGGGTGTGGGTTCACTTCAGTGCTGGGCCCCGTACCCCGCGGCGTGGGTAGGGGGCAGGGATGCATTAGAAGGGAAGGGGCCTCAGAGGCGGCTCCAGAGGCGGTTAGGCAGGCGGTTGGAGGAGGTTGCCGAAGCGGTTGGGGGGCGGTTACTGTCGGTTACAAATGCCATTGAGGCTGGCACTTGGCGTCAGGGGGACAGTGGCTGGGCATAGGCTGGGCGCCCTCGAGGGTAGGGGGGGGGTACCCCCCCCCCCCTTCCAGCGCATCCCTGGTAGGGGGTCCTGAAGGGCGGCTGACTGATCAATGCCCCCCCCCCCCCCCCACGACTTCCCGTGGGGTACTTGTGTAGTGTTGCTTGTAAAATGGCCACAGATGAGTTGGTCGTGGCATCCCGAGTGTATTGCATGCGGGAGGTCCAGGGAACGCGCAGGTCGTGCTTGTGACCTGCCCCCCCCCCCCCCCCACCCCTCCTGACCTGGTGCAGTGGAGAAGGGAGGAAGGGTCCTTGCCCCTGACCCCAGCAATGGAGCACTCGGACAAGCGGACAACAACACAGCACGATCCGGCACACTGAACGGAGAGCACCGAAGACCGCGGGGGCAGGGGCGGCGGGAGCTGATTGCGGTGAAGCAACCCTGACCCCCCCCCCCCTCCCGCAGGGGGTCTTACGTGCTGGACCGGACCTGAGCGGGAGGCCTCCAGTAGTCCTTTTGATTGGGGGTGGGTGGGGGGGAGGAAGGGGAGCCGACAGAACGCAGCGACCCGACGCAACATGCGAAGGGCAGAACGGGTGACTGTCCAGGGCCCCGTAAAGAAACAACAACCCGACGGAATGTCACACGGGGGGGGGGGGTCAACGGTCCCTTTGTGTTTGCACTGAATCCGCGGCCGCTGATCCCCTTCCTGGACCCCCCCCCCCCTCACCCCCCGCGACGCGCTGAGGCCAAGACTGCCATGGCCCATGTTTCCGGAGTTTGGGGCGGCCCGGGGGGCGGTCCCGCTTGGGGCTTGGGGGCCCTGTCCCTTGAGCCCTTTTGGGGGGGCGGGTCGTCGGGCCCCGGGGCTCTCTGGACCCCCTGATCCTGAGACCCCGCCCTCTCGAGGACGTGCAAGAGGGACACCGGGATGCCTCACCGGGGCCCCCCCCGGGGGGGGGAGGGGGGGCTGCGGCGTGTGGCGTCTGCGTTGGCGGTTTGGGATGTGGGGTGCGCCCAATGCGGAGCATTTCTGGGGCAGGCCTGTGTTTTTTTGGGGGTTGGGCACCGTGCGATGGGGGCGATGCCTGCCTTTTTTCAAGGCGCTGGAACCCCCTCCAAACGCCTCCTTCGCCCCCCCCCCCCCCCCCCAGGGATGCATTAGAAGGGAAGGGGCCTCAGAGGCGGCCCCAGAGGCGGTTAGACAGGCGGTTGGAGGAGGTTGCCAAAGCGGTTGGGGGGCGGTTACTGTCGGTTACAAATGCCATTGGGGCTGGCACAGGCCGTCAGGGACACAGTGGCTAGGCATAGGCGGGGCGCCCTGCAGGGGGGGGGGGGGGGTTACCTGCCCCCCTTCCGATGCATCCCTGCCCCCCACCCCCCCATCTCCATCGGGGCAGGGGGCTGGGCCAACAGTGGGTCACGGTTCTGTTTTGCGGTAGCCTTCGAACGCCATCGCCTGCGAGTCATTCGTATGTCCGGGAGGGGGGTCCGCTCCGTGGCCTCTGGTCTGGTCATCGTTGACAAGTTCTGTTCCCACGGCGTTTGCTTTCATTTATGTTCGCGTTCATTGTGGGCCATGCACACGTGCAGACCTGCAGCGACCCGACGCAACGTGCGAAGGGCAGAACGGGTGACTGTCCAGGGCCCCGTAAAGAAACAAGAACCCGACGGAATGTCACACGGGGGGGGGGGGGGTCCCTTTGTGTTTGCACTGAATCCGCGGCCGCTGATCCCTTTCCTGGACCCCCCCCCCCCCACCCCCCGCGACGCGCTGAGGCCGATGGGAAACGCTGCACAGAGGGCAAAGCTGGGGGCACGCCTGCACCGACGACGCCTTGTGGCTCTGTTGCCTGGCGTCCGAATCCCCTTCGCCTCTGGACCCAGACCCACTTCTTTGGTCGTGGGGCGACATTGGCAGTGCCCGCCCCCAAAGAAGTTACTGCCTCCACCAGAATTTTGACCCCCCGCCCCAATGCCCGCCATCACATAAAAAGGCTTGGTTTTGTTCGTGGATATTTGTGGTTGTATGTGTTCTGTTCCTCCTGCACTAGCTGACCCTTTTTTGTCCCTTTTTTCTCCATGTTTCCTTCCACTTTGTTCTCTATATGGACTTGCTAACTAGCGCGGGGGAAGGGGGGGAGGGGGTTCTGTTCTGTTCTGAGAGTATACTTAGATCCCGAGATTGACTCGTACTGTTGCGGAACTATTGCAGCTTCGTCAAAAAAAAAATGGGGGAAGGGGGGGGGCGCACAGAAACACCGCGAGGCAGGCTATGGATGGCCTGTGGACAGAGGTGTGTGGACAGCCAAAACAGTCAAACGACCCCCGGCAACAACCAGCACAACCCCCAATACGCCAACTACTGGGCGCTGCTGACACGCAAACGGCACATCCCGCCACATCCGGCACAGCCCCGGCACACCAACAACTGGGCTCCGCAAACGCGGAAACGACACCAGCAGCGGCTGACAGAACGCAGCGACCCGACGCAACATGCGAAGGGAAGACCGGGTGACTGTCCAGGGCCCCGTAAAGAAACAACAACCAGACGGAATGTCGTCTCACTGGTGTCAAGTCGGCCTTTTTCAGGGTTGGTCCAGACCAGAAATCGCGATCGTTCGATGACCTTCGATGACCACCGGGTGGCCTTGGGCCAAGCCTGGGTCATCCTTTGGCGACAACAGAAGTCCATCAACCAGCACTCAACTTGGCCCGTGCGCGTGCCAATTGACAACCGGTTGAGCATTGGCGTTGTGGGATAGTCGTCGCTAGAATTGGGCCACAGACGAAACGGCCAAGACCAGCAATTACTCCCACGTGAAGTCCACTGACTGCTTGCCAACGTCCGTGCCTCATACGTGCATGGGGGGGCACACCGTGCGCTGTGCGAAAAGTCGGCTGTGTTTTTCACCCCCGGTATCCACGAATCCCAGGGTCCTGAAATCTGCACCCTACAGCCCCTGCTGGTACACCAGGGATTTCTTTTTTTTTTTAAGTCTGATGCTTGCCACGGGCCCCAGGGTCCCAAATTCTGCACCCCCGATGCTGTTTTGAATGGATCATGCATGCCTCTGTAGGGGGGTGTTTTGCAGGGGTGTTCTCGGGATAAACAACGTAATATTTGGCGCTGTGCCCGCGCTGCGCCCGCATTGTGCCCGCGCTGTGCGAAAGCGCCCCCTATGAGCGCTCCGCCATTCTCAGGCCGGCATGAGCATCACGATTCATCATTTGGTGAAAATGGGAGCACGCATACCGATGTAGCACCAATTAGCCCCACCAATTGGGGATAGACCACAACCTGCATCACCAAATCCCACCCTCTACAGTTTGGTTTTGTGACCTGTCACAATGGGGGAACGTTAGTGCGCCGGGCGCGCGCCGGGCATCTTTTTGGACCCGTGCCCCACCGGTGGCCTTTTAGGGGGTGCACTAAGGGGGCGCACTTAGCACAGTGCAGCTATTTGTGCGCCTGGCTGTACTAGAGACCCACACTTTGAGATACATTTTGTTGCATTTCACACAGTTTTGCATCCGGAGGCAAGTCCGTCACCCCCCCTACGGACCATGGGAGCATGTCCCGCCTCAGGTTTGGACTGACCAAAGCAACTCGGCCGCCACGCAAGATGAGGCAGAGGACGAGGTGGAAGTGTGTGTGTTGTGTTGCCAACGGCGCTCCACCGTCACAGTTTGTGATGAGTGTAAGGAGCACTATTGCAATGAATGTATTGACACCCACACTTGTGGGACCAATGTTGTTTGTTAATTACACTACAAATGACAGTTGGAGTGGTTGAAATCACAGATCCTGCTTTATTTTGCAACGTGCTTGTAGGGAAGGTGTGCAGTGCAACGTGGTCTACTTGGGGGGCTTCTCCATGGGAGGGTAAATCTGGGGCTGAAGTCGGGATAGTTAATAGAAAAGTAGCGCGATGGGCGCGCGCCGGGCGTGCGCTGGGCAAACATTCCCCCAATGATCAAGCACCTTATGTAAAGCATGTGGTAGGCCCTCTTTGTGTATTTCTCACATGCCTGGGTGTGCAAAGGATTTGCTATTCAGAACGACAACAGCAGTTGTGTTATGGCTGTTTCGCAGATCCGATTCCCACGCCTCATTACAAAGCCTCTGCCCTTTTCAACACAGCTTGCCAGACCCAATGGGGCTTTGCAAACATGGTCTCGTATGTTTCTCACATGTGAGAAACGCTTTGGACTTCGGGACAGACCTTGCCAACCAGAAATTTAAGGAATCCCCACGTGCGGCAACACGTCTCAGGGAAACAGTGCAAAGAATTGGGTTTCAGAATGATAGTCAGTCCAGCATTTCTACTTTGCCCCGGGGTTACGCCCACCCCTGTGCTTGCTGCGGGAGAGGAGCATTCCCTGTCACCGAAACCAAAACGAGTGCTGACGTCCGTCACCTTCAGTCAGGTGGTTCGAGGGTGGCCGACGCTGTTTGGAGGGCAACCAGCGGCAGTTGTAGTGCAGCCGAAGGCGGTTCAAGGGTAACGGACCGCGGTTGGGGCATAACTGACTGCAGTTCGAGGGCATGTTCTGCTGATCGCAGGGTAAGCGACGGCGGTCACAACAGCACAATGCAAGTCACTCAGGACCCTTTGGCATGCAGCACGATCTCCACACAGTGGACAGATTGTTCAATGCCAACAAGGGCTCAGGTGAACACTGGCAGGTGGCCAACTGCCATCTTTCGCATCACAATCCCTCCGTGCATCGCCTGCAAGCCCCGTCCGAATCCGTGCTGCGACTGGGGCCGGGCTGCTGGTGCCGGCGCACCCAATCGAAAGCCTTCAACGATGAACGTTCTCCCGCAGCGCGTGCCAAAGGGGGTATTGGGTAACAGTTGCGTCAGCCGCATACCCCAATTACATGCACAAGCCCGGGAAATGCCTCCACAAAAGTTTCCACAGAAAACCTGATGACGCTGCCAGTCATTGGCCCTCCCCGGGGCATGTCGCTGGCCCCCCCACGTGGAATGAAGAAACATGGCCCCCTTAGCCGCTGCCCCCCCCCCCCCCCCCTTCCAGCAGTGAGAATCATGGCCCAGACCGATGACATGGGGGGGGGAGGGTAGTGTTTGGGTCCATGCGAGGAGCCCCCCAGCGTGTGAACAGGAATTGTACGTCCATTTGCCTTGTGAAGGTGTCAAGGGGGTTGGGGTGTCAGAAACACCACAGGCCTCTTCATTCGCCTTCTCCGTTTCATCACCATACCGCCCCCCGTCACCACAAACACAGTCATGTCTTGGGCGTGTGGCACAAAGGACACTGCCCCAGCCGCTGTCATCGAGTTACCACCAGCCGTCGAGTATTCGGTGGCCGTTGGGTGCGACAAGATGACACCCCCGTCACAATCCACTGTACGCCCCAGAGTTTCCAGGCCCCGTACCCGTCTCTTGTGCCTGGGCGCTGTCACAGTCACCGCCACCGGCAGCGATAGCCTCCTGCGAGGCATTACAGGCGCAGGGCATGCCCACCCAGCCTCTTCCCGCCGGGGGGGGGGGGGGAGCGCAATCACCACTTGACACACGCACGTGTCACCGCGCGGGGGGTGTCGTGCAATCGACCGCCGGGCGCGCGCGCACACACACGCATGTGCTGTGCTCCACGTTGGCTGTCTTCTTGTATATCCCATCCGTTTTGGGGGGCTTTCCAGGGAAGCGAGCGGGGCATGGCGCGCCAGGCGCGTACGGGGCCCAATGTGCCCTCCAATGCCCCACGAATGTCAACCCACACTTTGAGACGTCAGCGGCCCGGCATCCGCCGGGATGCATCAGGCCATCAGGACAAAGGCATTCCTATGGACACGGCACACGTTCTGTGCCAGTGCGTCACTCCTCTTCAGAGCAGTACTGCACGCGGTCCTGCAAGACCCCCACCTCCTCCAGCGGCCAGGCCCGCAGCCTCTGAAGAGGCCCGCCGAACGCAAACCATCTGCCCGGGGCCTTGTTCCAAAACCCGACGCGGCGCACGCGCAACGCGCGCGCGGCGCCGCTTTGCCCTCCCATTCCCCTCGTGCAGATCGCTGGTTCCCGGAGCGTCGGGTGAGGGGTGGGCGGGGGGTGGGTCTCCCGGTCCCCAGTGGCCCTCCGCGTTTGCAGCGAGTGTTTTTCCGGGTGTCGCCCCATGAGCAGTGCGCCGAAGTCCGCCCCCAAGCCTGCGCTGGATCGCCCGCAGCCCAAGACCGAGCCCACGGTGGAGGAGCTGCAGGAGATGTACGATGGCGACGACTTCGTGCTGGGCATTGACGAGGCCGGGCGGGGGCCGGTGCTGGGCCCCATGGTCTACGGCTGCGCCTTCTGCCGCCTGCGCGACTGGGACCGGGTCAAGGCCTTGGGCGTGGCGGACTCCAAGAAAATGACGGAGGCCAACCGGGACAAAGTGGCGGCCAAGATCCGGGCAAGCGAGTTCTGCGAGTTCATCACCGTCAGCCTGCACGCGCGCGACATCTCCGCGTGGATGCAGCAGCGGGGGGGCGACACCACCCTGAACACGGTCTCCCACGACTGCGCCATTTACCTGATCGACAGCGTGCTGCAGGCGACGGGGGGCCCTTGCTCCATGGCGGACACCGATCAGAAAGTGGCGTGGTGCGCGCCCCGGCCCCCGCTTGCTTTCGTCTTCGGGCGGTGTAGTTGGCCACTGTCGTGGCGTGGGCACAGTGTAGTGCTGTTGCGATATCTAAGTCTGTATCGAAGGCTATGGCTTAGTTCATATCTTAGTCCATATCTTAGTCCATATCTTAGGGGGGGGGTATCAGCGCGCCGGGGATCTTTTTTTTTCCCATTCCCCACGCTTGCCTGTTTTCGCCCCCGCCCCCCCCCCCCACCACCACCGAACTATCTGGTACTGAGAGCCAAAGGAGTGCTTGATCACAGTAACTGTGGCTGGCAGGACAGACAGTATGTTATGTGCAGGCCCCCAAGATGCGGACCAGGTCACACATCTTTCTACAGTATCATACCGAAGGAATGTAGACATGGATGCCATGTGACGGATGGATACATCGCACTCCATCTAAAGTGTTCATAGCATATCCCACGGACCAACGAACTGATGCGGTGTGAATGATGATTGCGCCAAGCCATCCGCCCCCAAGAACGCAGGGGTTATGTCGCCACTTCCGATCTTAGTCCATATCTCCGTCCATATCTCAGTCCCCGGCCTCTGGAGGGTGCTGTGCCAGCTGCCCCGCTCTCACGGAGCCGCATAAATATACATGCATACCCTGCAGCTCTGATTGCGTCAGATATCAGCCTAGTTAGCTGCTAAGTTTAATGACTGGTTGTGAAAATCTGAGGTTATTGTGTGAAGGAAAATGCAAAATAAAAATCGAACAAGCATGGAGAGCCCAAAGTCACCTTTGCCCTGCATAGCAAGCACCCCGCGTCCCTCTCCGCAGGCGCCACCACCCCACCCTCATCGCCCAGAACGCCGGCCGGCTCGCCGCCGAGGGCTTCTCCGAGTGGAAGGCGCCCCCCGGCCGCGGCCGCCTGCGCGCCGTGTTCGTCGACACCGTCGGGACCTCGTCCTCGTACCAACTGTTCCTCAAAAAGTTCTTCCCCTTCCTCCACGTCCGCGTGGAGTCCAAGGCCGACGACACCTACGCCATCGTCGGCGCCGCCTCCATCATGGCCAAGACCCGCCGCGACGCGGCCATCACGCAGTGGCGGTTCGAGGAGCCGGGGCTGCAGGCGGCGCTCGGGACCGCGTGGGGCACCGGGTACCCCTCGGAGGCCGACACGCAGAAGTGGCTCGCGCGGTCCGTGGACCGGGTGTTCGGGTACCCGTCCGTCGTGCGGTTCTCGTGGAGCACCGCCCGCAACGTCCTCGAGACCCGCGCCGCGCGGGTCACGTTCGACGACCTCAAGGCCGAGGCCCAGCAGCAGCCGACGCTCGCGCAGGCGATCAAGCGGCGGCGCTGCCAGTACTTCGAGGAGGTGCGGCTGCTGCCGGTGGACCAGTTCTGAGACCCGGGGGCCGTTGCGGGCGGCCGCCGGCTCTTGTGTTCCTTCGGCGGTGCGCCCCCCCCCCCCCCCCCGCGCACCGGTTTGTGATCAGCCTTGATCTCTTTTTGGCGGTGCAATGCTGTTGCTTGCGCAATTCTCTTGAGTGCAATCACCACGTGGCACACCCACGTGTCACCGCACGGGGGGCGCACCGTGCGCTGTGCCCGCGCTGTGCCCGCACCCGCGCAGGAAATTAGGCTGTTTTGGGCCCGTTTCCCATGGGGACGCGGTCACTACTGTGTTCCCATTCGCGGGACGGCTCAGATTCTTACCCGGCCCCAAAACTCAGGCGTTGAGTTCACACGAACTGTGCCTCGCACTGCGAATGCCGGATGGCCGTCCACATCCGCTGGTTTCGCCCTGCGGACGCAGCTCCCTCCCCCGGTGGGTGGGTGTCAGGGCGGTCCCGGGGACGCCGACGCACTGCGGGGGCGCCGTGCCCGCGCCGCGCGCGCGCTGCGCCGGAGCGCCTCCCTTCGGAAGTGCCCGCGCTGCCGCAACGGCCGATGGCAATTGACGGTTACGGACCGCAGTCCAGCGGTCGGTGCACAGCGGTGTGGGGCCGTTCGACGGTCTGCCAAGGCAGGGCCCGCGCAGGTCGCCACCGCTTTGCGTTGCACGTCCCCCGCGGGGGACGCCGGCGCTCCCGCCTTGGCCCCGGTTCTTGTCAATCTCCAACGCATCAGCCGTCGCACGCCGGGCCCTCAAACCCGCGTCCGATCATCGGAGCGCACCATCGCACAGTCCGACGGGGGGTCCCTTTTGACCGGGCGGTCTCCCAAAGGGACCCCCCCCCCCGTCTCTCCCTCTTTTCGTGTGAAAGGCGTGGCCTTGGCATAGCCCCCGGCGCCGGGCCTGAGGGAGTGGCCCCCCCAAAACGCGGGGCTCTGGTCCCGTGCCCCGTCGCTCGGCGGAACGGCCCGACGCCCGTTCGGACGGGGGCCCCGGATCCGGACGGCCAGCGCCTCGGGCCCAGTCCCACGGCCCCGCGACGCGCGGGCCCTGCGGACGGGGGCATTGCCCCGCGCAGCGCTCTCGAAGACCCCCCCCCCCCCCCCGCGCCGCCGCCGTTTGTGTGGCCGAGGCCCGTGCGCCACGCGGGAGGGGGGGGGGGGGGGGGCAACGGAGGAGGGGCCCTTGGACCAGCCCCCGCCCGCCCCTAAAACGGTTGGTCCAGCGGTAGGACAGGCAGAGAGCACTCGAGGGATCGCCGGATCGATTCCCGGGGCGCACCCCCACACGGGCAGGCCCCCATGTGCAGTGGCCACGGGTGTGAGGTAGCCCCTCGGGGCCTCCCTAGCGCCCCATGCCTTAGGCCTTGCACGCCTTTGAGACGGTGGGGCCACGGGCCGGGGGGCCTGCCAAACCCCCCGTCCCCCCCCCCCCCTCCGCCGGGCGTTGGAGGCGGCGATGGCAATGGCTCCCCCGGAGGCCCCTACCGCCAACGCCGAGGCCCGGGACGGCGCAGGGGGCGTTGGGGTGGCGGCGGGGGGTCAGCACCCGCCCCTCGGCCCCAGTGCAGCGCCTTCGTCTCATCGAAGTGCCGGGGCAGTGGGGGGGGGGGGGGGACTGCGCTGCGCCCACGTGCGCGTGGTGGGGGATGGACCATGGCCCTGTGCTCCGAGGGCCGTGCGTGTGCGGGCGGCCGCCCCACTCCCCCCCCCCCCCCAAAATGCCAAAGCCCCGCCCCCCGGGGGGAGCGGGACATGGGACCCCCCCATTGGCATTTTGGGGGGGAGGGGGCACGACGGCAGAGCCAGAGCTGCGCGGTACCACAAGCACACGCACGCGCGCGGCGGACTGAAGACCGTACGGAGAAGGCCCGGGGGGGGGGGGTTAGGGCACACGTCCGGGGGGGGGGGGGGTGACGTTCACTGTTCAAAGGAGGGGGACACGCGATGGCTGGCCAGGAGCTTCACGGTGTGGAACGGGCACATGCACTGCCCACGGCTGTGCACCCCCCCCCTTTGTGCACCCCCCCCCCTGACCCCACGCGCCTCGAAGCCCCACGCATCCCCTGCCCCCCACACCCCAGCCCCTGTACCCCCGAGTGAAGCGCCCGTCCCCCTGCCAACGACTGCTACACGCCGCCCAGCAGCGCTCGCAGGGGCTCCGGCACGTGCACCGACACCCGCCCCAGCGCCTGCCCACCGGCACCCGCCCCCGGTCCTCCTGCACAGAGGCCCCCCCCGTCTCTGAGTGAGCGCTCTGCGGAGAAGCCAAACCCCAAAGAGCGCTTCGCTGCCTCGCGGGATCAGTGATGGATCGGCTGTTCCTCACCGAATCAGGGGTGCCCCGTGCCGATCCGGTGCAGACCCATGCGTGCCTGCCTCGCCCAGGAAGCCCCATCCCTTTGCAGGAACCTTCCTTCCGGCTGCTTTTGATGTTTTAGCTTCAGCACTTTCCGGGAAGGCAGTGAGGGTGCCGCCACATGGTGCACCAGGGCACGTGCGTTTGGCCGCATCCATGACCCCCGATGCGCGTGTGCGATGGGCAAAAGAGGAATTTCTCAGAGCTTCACATTCGCGAAATGGTTGATTCACGTAATTTCGCTTTACATACAGAAGTTGAATCCTTGCTTACTGAATGTGATTTTGAGTACGTGTTTCGTGATTAATGGCAACGCTTGTCAGAGGTTGGCATTTGTCGCCCACGGGCTGCTGGTGGGCCGCACGTCACTCCCTCACGCCGCTTGAAGTCCTGGGGCCCTGTCGTGCAGCGTGGCATAAAACCCGGGATACTGGAATGACGCAGCGCGCACGGTGCACGGGCAGCACCCTCAGTCGCATCCCACTGCATCCGCTGGTGACAGTTTCCAACGTCCAAACAAACGTCCCTCCGTTGTTGACGGTTTGTGGAGTGTCCACGCGGGGCTTTCTATGTTGTGTTTTACCTGCTTTACAAACCCGGTCCGTGTGACCGGGCGCTTACGAGGCACATGTAAGTCTGAGCACAAACAAAAAAGAGTCGGTGCAGCGCCGTGCACTCCCATGGGAGCACATCCATGACCTTTTCCATGGCACCCTTTGGGCCCAATGCCAGGCCACCTGCTGCTGCCCTGTGTCTTCAGCATCTGTTGCAGAGTCTTCTACTGCTTCCACGCTTGCCAATCTGTGGATCAGGGCATGTACCACTGGCTCCGGGGTACAGTGCCATAGTACTGCTCAAGGACCATGTACAGACCGAGAGACAAATTTTTTTTCGAAAAATGAGAGGTATTTTGTGTTTCCACATGGCAGTGCCAGATACGACAACAGATGCAACTCCTGTGGGAGTGCAAAAGGGACATTTTTGATTTCTATGTCGCACGATCTACTGCACCCCGAAGGTTGTGGCAGTTGGTGCCTCGAGCCGTGCCCCCGTTGTCATCCGACAACGTTGCACCGGAAGTGATTGCCCAGACCCAGGTCCATGCATCGCCTGTTGCAGCCTCGCTTTGTGGATGTCTGTCGGTTTTGAATGTTGTGTGCCCCACGGACAGCAAACAGTCTGGGCCACCGCTTCGTAGGCCTGCATTGGGGGGCGTACCGTGCGCTGTGCACGCGCTGTGCGCGCGCTGTGCGAAAAGTTGGCTGTTCTCCACCACCGGGAGTTCGGTAAGTTCAGAAGATTGAAAGGACGTCATTGAATGGCTGCTGCAATGGACGGGGCTATAGGGGGCAGAATTTAGGTCCCTGGGACCCATGGCAAGCATCAGATGTTTGAATTTTTGAGTTTTGAATTGATTGTGCATGATTCCGCAGGTGGGTGGTTTTCAGGGTTGTTACCTGGATAATCACCGTAATAATTGGCGCTGTGCGCGCGCTGTGCCCGCGCTGTGCGAAAACGCCCCCTTGGGCGACGGAGGCTGGGGCTTTTAAATGTTTTGGGTCTGGGACAGCTTTGGCGGTGTTCCAAGGGAAAACAGCACATAGCCTATGAACACTGTTTGGTGGATACAAGCTGCAACTCCTTCAGAAGCTGCCGGATGCAGCTTTCGTCCTTGGCATCAGATTCTGCTGTGTTCTTAAACATTGCACTGCCAACACTGCAGACCACTTCAACTGCATGGTGTCCAGCTGCCAATTGGTGTGGTGTTTGCCGAGACTGTGTACACAGTCAATACTAGGAAGCTGAAGCCAAGTCCCCGGGAATCGCTTACGGGGGTGCAGCACATCGCATTTGGTTTCACCCGGCTGTATCTTGCCATGCGTGCAGTATTACTATTGTTGTGCATGCACACATGTTTTCTTGCTCTTTGCCATGAAAGTAGTTTTGACAACATTTTTATTTTAACCAAAAAAAATGTTTTTCTTTTACCTGAAAGTAACGGTCTCACAGGCTGATGACGTCATGACCATGAAAAAGGTGATGATTAATTGCTTTTTTTTTTTTTGGTCAGTGTTTCTAAGAAGATCTAAATGTCATTTTTTGGTGCATTAATTTCTTGGTTTTTTTCCATTTGCATTTTCTTTGTGTTGGTTCCAAAAGTATGAGCTTGTGGGTCCTTGGCGTCAAGACCCTGATGTTAAGGAGAAAGGAAAGGGACCTAAGCCCTCTGCTTCTACCTGCAACCTCAACTCTAGTTCAAGCTCCATCTCTAGTTCAACCTCCCGCTCAAGCGCACCTCAAAACAACAATGTGGAGGACTCCATTGTTGCATCCGATAGTGAGGTAAGTGTTGATAGTGACGAGACCTCAGAAATTCAATGTGCATGTTGAGTGTGCCAAGAGACCAAAGACCAAGGCTCCATGCCTCCAACCATTTGTGCTTACAAGGAGCCAACGAGCCATTGCCAATGCTTGTGTTTCGCGCAAGAGACAATTGTGATATGTCGTTCCGTCAATGACATAGCACATTGCACAATTGTAGAGAGGGAGGGACTGTGGGTGGTGTGAGGTATGTGTTATGCCATTGCTACACGCGACGTGTACAAAAATCATCTCCGCGGTCACAAGCGGTCGCAGGCGCTGAGCAGCCCCCAGGTGCGACTCCAGTGTATGTAGGTCCCCTCCGATTCCCTCCTAATGAAGGTCTAGACCATGCAGGTGCTCAAAAAGTCGCTGTAGGTCTGGCAGACACAGACCTTTGCACCCTATACCTAAGATATTTTCTTTGAAGCGAAAGGGGCCCATAGGGGTTGGTTTGGGTCAAAAAAAGTGCTGTATTGTGTGTTGTTGCGCATGCCAGGGTTGTGTGTAGAAGTGGTTTTCCCTTACCATGCAGCATATGCAGGCCAACTGGGCTGATGTGGTGCTTCCAATAACAACATTTTTGAATTGCCGGAAAATGGTGTCACCAACAACGGACAACCACTAGTCTGAATTTTGGGCAAAGTAGGGGCAAAGTAGGGGCAAAGAAGGGGAATTGATAATTTCCAATGTTCTTACTCAAATTTGAGCGATTTGACTCTCTAAATCACTAGAATTTCCGCAAAATTGTAGAGTTCACACCCTGCGAGTTCCATTTCCTATTTTTTTTCAGCTCTTGACGGTTTGTGCCCTTCATTCCGAATATTGCTCCGACCTAACCTTTGGTCAGGATGTTTATCATGACGCTGTTTATACAGCGATGACCCTCCGCATTAGAGCGATCGACCATACCCTGGGTTCCAACCCCACTGCCCCCATATTTTTACCAAATGTTTTCGCTCGATTTTTGAATCATTTGAGGAATGCCCTTAGATTGGGACATCTATGAACTGATTAGAGTGTCATTTGCTTGTTTGAGGTATTTTCTAAGGCAATTTCTTGGGAATTTAAGCCTTTTTCCTTGGTCCTATTAGCTTGATCAACTAGTACTCCAAAGGGGAGTAAGAAAAAGTCCCTTCCACGTCTTTAGAGGACTTGATCCAAGCCAAGCCCCCCCTTATTCTTGGGGAAGTATTAAAGACTAACATTTAATCATTTTCACCATTCTTTTGAAGCATAAAAGTACATTTCTTCAACGTAACTAAAGTATCCTATTTTGCAACTGTTTCTGAATTCAGCTGCTTTGCCAAGATGGCCAAGCCATATCCTGTGTCTGTCCCAACCTACTTGCTCCAGATTCCTAGCCACCTCCATGGCAACCAAAACAGTGCACATCAAGTGCTTATCACTATTCTTTGGGCCACATTGTGGATAGTTTTCCCACTAAAATCATTTGCTTCGCTTCTAAACCATTGATGCTTTGTACTTAAGCCTGCACTATCCTTTGCAGCCCCTCTTTGGTACATGCTTTGATTTGGAAAGAACATTATTCTGATTGATTGTGGTGTTCTGGTGCCTATCCTGCTCATACTTGGACTATTTTCAGAAGCAGTGTGGTTTTTTTGACCAAAAACGATTCAAAGAAAACAGCAAGGTTTTCAAGGCAAACCAGAATATCTTTCTATCATTGGAAATCGTTGGTAATAATGGAATGCTATGTGGTACTCATTGGTAATTGTTATGATCCATCCTTACCAGACAATCTCCAAGAAGTCTACTTGACCCAAAAACTCTGCAATTTCAATAAAATCCGTCTGACCCCAAGTACGAACCCGTTAGCCGAACTACAGCATAAATCATCAAAATGTCAATGTTCTAAACTTCGCATGGTGAGTGCACACAATGTTTGTGTAATACTTTTTTTCTCTTCAGGCTCAGCAACTTCAAACAGTGTAATGTGAGCTCTCAGGCAACCGCCTGGTTCAAGAAGTAGGGCATACAGTACAAACGAGGGCTCCACAATGTCTGTGTCATACAAAAGAGAAAATGAAATACACATTTTGTAATAATGCAGCAACAATTAACAATGCATTGGATCAAATCTGAATACGCTACAACGCTACGCATGCGACTATAGATTTCGGAACCGGTTTTACCAATTAATCGGAAAACCCGGTTGTCGGCAAAAAATGGGTTGTGACTCCATTGGCTCAAAGGTGTGTTCCTAGATTTATGTTTCCTTCCTTAAAACCTCTTGCAATTTCGTTCAAACCTTTGTGTGTTCTTTGCTGTTGTTCATATCACCAGCCCTTCTTGTCGGACTATATAAAACTGATTGGACCCTAATCAGAGTGGGCTTCTACTTTGCCGTACTACTTGGTGGTCAGCAAACGTTTTGACTTCATTGAATACTGCAGTGGTTTTCTATTGAGAACTTATCACCCAATTGCATTGGAGCTCCACAAATTTCAAATCTCACTTCCCTCACCTTTGTACACATGCTGCGCTCAGCAGCTCAGCAACCCACAGACTGAAAAGAGACAACACACACCTCCCTCTGACAACTAAAACTTCAGCCCTGACTACATTCCTGCAAGCACTGAAACCCACGTATAACGCCGCACTTGGTCAGACCATCTCTTTTCAAGGGGATGACCTTTGAAAACATCCAATCTCTTTCAGCGGGTGATTTGCTTTCATGAAACAGTCCTAAGAGTACAGCATGACGGGAGGCCCCACCCGGATAGCTGGGAGCCACAGAGCAAAACAAAAAAAAAAGAGTACAGTATGTGGACTGCCCACTTTGCAGGTGCCCACCAACGTCCTTTGAGCATGGGGTCATAGCCCTCATCCACATAACATGGTGCAGTGCAAAAAGTGTAAAAAGCAACAGGAAAAGGGAACCACATCATCACCAAGATATGCTTGACACCCTCATGTGTTCATGCACCCCTCATCATGCCTCAACATGACACAAAACCATACACAAACAAATGCACAATCAAACATCAAACAAAAGAACTGTCATGCCAAGTACCGCCAGTCAGATTCCTACCAGCGTGGACATCAACAGCAGCATCTGCCACAATGACCACATGCCTCATAGATAACAGGTTGCCTATCCGCTGCAATGCAATCGAAACACACCTCATAGCAGCGTAGGCAACCACAGAAGGTTCGGAAAAAAAATTGCATCCTTTGAAATTGACCCTAAACATCAACTCAACTGTGAATTCCATGAATCGCACAAACAAATCCCTCTCGGCACTCACCTGGACCATAACAACAGCATGGGACACGAGACACCAATCTTGAAAAGCCAACGATCCAGAGAGGAAACTATGTCTCCAGGCTGCAAAGGAGGACGGAGCAGCAGAATGTCTGAACAACACATGAGGGGAATGGAAACCCGCATGAGGAGAGGGTGGTGGTGAGGGGGTGGTGGACCGAATAGAATAGTAGAATAAAAGATCATTGGATTAACAACCAAGCAGGGAACTGTTAACACTGGAGAATGGGACGCAGAACGCCCGAACCATAGAACCCTGCTGCATTTATATGCTCGAGAGTGTATGGTTGACCAGACAACACCCAAATATGAATGAACAACGAAAAAACTCGTGGCAACTCAAAACCTTGCTTTGAACACGGGGATGGGGTTGAACTCTACGGCCTGCAATCTGTGCTGCGCAGGCCCAAAAAGGAAATATTTTGCAAAACGCCACCGTCGGGCAACTACTGACGACAGAGTTGCAGTGGCGACAATGAACACCTTTGTGAACAAAGATTCCGCGCGTGGACAGAGCACAGCAAAGAAATCCCTGTTCATTGGGACCGCCCGGGCTCGTCCCTCTGCGATTGCCATGACAACAGGGACACTGAGGCGCGGTATGCCTTGTCCCACTGCCACGGTCACGCAAAGGTCATGAAACGAGGGGGCATGGCGTGTCTCCCACCAGGAGTAGTTTTGTACGTCCCAAACGAAGTCGCATGAGTGGGCCATTGGGTGTAGCATAGGTCATCCTGCCCCAAGCCACACTGTGCCATCAGAAAATATCAATACGGACCGCAAAGGCCAAAGAATAGATAACAACAGACCACCAATATGTCGCTTGCGGAATGGTGCTGAAGATAGACCGGCTGCTGTGGGCGGTCCATGTGCAACCAACCACTGTGCAGGCTCGGTGCAGCCTGCACACCTTGCCCTACATCCCCGTGCTACCCATGTGCGTCATGCACCATGCAACTGACCCGGGGCTGCAATCCAGCGCAGCCATGGCACGGCAGCAGCGAGGAATAGGAATAAGGGGGCTTGAGGGCCAAAAAACATCCAGCCCCAGAGTAACCTGAACCCCAATTAAGACCAAAAGGCAGGGCAACACGAAATCCAGGGTAATTCGGTCGGCAGAAGGGAGGGTACGGTCTCGGCACCACGGAGCAAGCGGTGTTCAGCAAAAGCGACCCTGAGTGGGACGTCGCGAAAGCGTTCAGGCCGTCTTACACGGTTGGGTTTGCAGGGGTGGAGCTGCGGAAAGGGGCCCGGCCCACGTCCCGCATGAAGATCACAAAGTCGCGGAGGATGTCCCCCAGATTGTTGTAGTAGGCATAGGGGACCCCGGCCTTGTTGCATTCCTCTTCCACAATCTCGCGAATCTTGGGATAATGGGCAGCGGAAATGGCCGGGAACAGATGATGCACCACCTGCAGACTCAGGCCTCCGGTCATCCAGCAAGCCAAACTGAAAACCAACGCAACAGTGAGGGACGCAGGAGGAGTGATCGGGCGGAGTGATTGGGCCGGGGGGGGCCATGGGTGGAAGTGAATCGCTGCACAAACTGCAAGGCACTGAGGCTTGGGGGATGGATCCACAGTCAGTCCCAAACAACGTCCAAGGGCCACTTGGGATGCTCAACCCAGTGTTCGTACCCCGTTTGGGGCATGTCCTTGTCCCGGTCTGGCTCAGGCCAAGTCCCAGAAAGCCTTGGGCCGGCTCCCATTTCATTTGGCCGGGGGCGATCCCGCCCCACCCCCAAAAGGGCCCCCCTCTAAGGGCACCCCCCCTCCTTGTAACGGGGTGGCTCCTCAACGATAAGCACATCAAGGCTTGCAGGCACCAGAAGGTCCCACAAAAGATAGAAAATACGGTAACAAAGAAACACTGCATCACAGACTCCGGAACGTGAATATCTGCAACTCCTCTTAAAACTTCTGCAGATTCAGCATTTCTACACACAGTAGAACACACGGCAGGGGGCGGGATGGGGCCAGACCGTTTGATTACCAAAATTGAAAATGGAAAATGATAGCTTTTGTGGCCTAACCAGAGGGTTGCTGTTTATTCTTGGTGGTATTTGGATGGTTGCTGTTCAAAACCTATTCAAAACGTTGATTGTTGCCACCTACCAAGCATAAGCACACCTGCCTTCGATGCACCCAATTCAAAATGCACAGTGCTAAGGTATGCCACCCCATCCCATCCAATCCCATCCCAACCCACCCCCCCCTTCTAAGCGGGGTGGGGTGGGAATGCCCCCCCGCCGCCATGTGAAATTGGTCCCGCCCTTGAAATGGGCCACACTCATAGCATTCCCCGGGGCATAGATGGTGCCTCTTTCAGTGGTGGCAGTGATGTTGCAGAACTCATACATATATTTTTGACCAGGCGATTACATTTCCCACAATTTGACCCGCATGAATCCCCATGTCACTTGGTGATTTTAGAATCCTGAATGGTTGCCTTGTGCTTTGCCAGTGCCACTCCATTGATCTAGTTTGTGAGGGAACTGATCTTGACAAACGACACACTTTCCTGCTGCTGACATGATTTGTTCCACACGCAGCACCACAACAAAGGACAAACATGAAACCCAAAGATGATTCCCCATTTACCCCACTTGCCACCGCTTTCCGTCGCCTTTTATTGTCCTTTTGAGATTCTTCCCCATTCTCCCTGGCCTTTGCCAAAACTTCTCCACTGGCCTCGGGTGTCCTCAATTTTGGACACCATCAACCCCTGCACTTGGGCACACGCACACATGCACGCGTGCGGGGCACAGGGCCAATCCCTTTGGTAGAGGGTGCGTGGCGGGGGCATGTGAACCGAAGAATGATACGGTGTGGATGGCGGGATGCAGGGCGGTCCTTAACGGAAAAAAAAAAGTGTTCCGGAACCAGTTTTCCCAAAAAAGCCCGCGGGCACTCCATGTGCTCAACCATGGTTGGTGGCGGTTGGCGGTTGGCGGTTGGTGGCGGTTGGCGGTTGGTGGTCCCTTGGGGCGGTCCTTAAGGGCGGTCCTTAGCAAAAAAAAACAAAAACATCTGGTCCCTTAAGGACCGCCCTGGCAGGATGGGCAGGAGTCCGACATCTCCTCTGCTTCCTCAGAGTACACTCTTGGTTTCGCTGACCTGTGGGCTCTCGTTGCATGTCCCAGCGGATTGCATGCGATTGTGAAAGCGAGGCGGTGGTGGATTGGCAGACAGGCCTCCCTGCGCCATGGTCCTTTTCCTGCGCAAACGGCAAACCCTCGTTTGCGGTCAGATGTGAGGGGCGGTGGTCCGCCTGGTCCCGCACCCTCACGTCACGTGCAGGACTGCACAGGCGCCTCAGGGTTTTGCTTATCAACGGGGGGGGGGGGTCTGGGGGACCCTCACTGGGGCAGTTCTCTGATGGACTGTCTAGAGATGCTGAGGACATGGGCGGCTCGAAAGCACGCGAGGCGGAAACCCATGGACCATGATGCAGGTCAGACTTGCCACTAGCGTCCGCCAGGTCACACCTGATCAGAGGGAGCTGGGTCCTACCGGGTCTGACACAGGACGCAGCCGGTTCCTACTGAGCTCCGGGTGCGACAGGAGCAGATATTACTGAGTGGCACATGGTACAGGGCTGATTCCTAACGGAACTCGGTTCCCCTGCCGGACACCAGTGGCATGTCTGATGCAGGTGCGCCTGGATCCCCGTCTGGGAATTGGTACCTTCCCCCCCTTGTCCTGCCCCACCCCAGGCAGGACGGTCCCCCGCCACCCCCTGGGGGAAGGTTGCCAAGTGACGCCCCCCTTGAGGAACCATACGACCACCGTACACGCACATGTTCAGGCACAGGAATTGCACTGCACGAAGGAATGCGGCATAAGACGCGGTCCAAGGGCTGCCCATGTACTGACACCTACACCTTGACCGCCTCGGTGTAAAATGTCATGGTCCTGCTCCACTGGACCGTGAACTCCTGCACATGCTCGCAGGGTTGGGGGTTCAAATTCGCACGAATTTGCACGAATTCAAATTCGGTACGAATTCGCTCGAATTCGAAGGGAAAAAATACAAAGTGTCATGATGACTCTATTGAAATCGAATTCGCTCAAATTCGAAGGAAAATAATACAAAGTGTCATGATGACTCTATTGAAATCGAATTCGCTCGAATTCGAAGGAAAAAATACAAAGTGTCATGATGACTCTATTGAAATCGAATTCGCTCAAATTCGAAGGAAAATAATACAAAGTGTCATGATGACTCTATTGAAATCGAATTCGCTCGAATTCGAAGGAAAAGTATACAAAGTGTCATGATGACTCTATTGAAATCGAATTCGCTCGAATTCGAAGGAAAAGTATACAAAGTGTCATGATGACTCTATTGAAATCGAATTCGCTCGAATTCGAAGGAAAAGTATACAAAGTGTCATGATGACTCTATTGAAATCGAATTCGCTCAAATTCGAAGGAAAATAATACAAAGTGTCATGATGACTCTATTGAAATCGAATTCGCTCGAATTCGAAGGGAAAAATACAAAGTGTCATGATGACTCTATTGAAATCGAATTCGCTCAAATTCGAAGGAAAATAATACAAAGTGTCATGATGACTCTATTGAAATCGAATTCGCTCGAATTCGAAGGAAAAGTATACAAAGTGTCATGATGACTCTATTGAAATCGAATTCGCTCGAATTCGAAGGAAAAGTATACAAAGTGTCATGATGACTCTATTGAAATCGAATTCGCTCGAATTCGAAGGAAAAGTATACAAAGTGTCATGATGACTCTATTGAAATCGAATTCGCTCGAATTCGAAGGAAAAGTATACAAAGTGTCATGATGACTCTATTGAAATCGAATTCGCTCGAATTCGAAGGAAAAGTATACAAAGTGTCATGATGACTCTATTGAAATCGAATTCGCTCGAATTCGAAGGAAAAGTATACAAAGTGTCATGATGACTCTATTGAAATCGAATTCGCTCGAATTCGAAGGAAAAGTATACAAAGTGTCATGATGACTCTATTGAAATCGAATTCGCTCAAATTCGAAGGAAAATAATACAAAGTGTCATGATGACTCTATTGAAATCGAATTCGCTCGAATTCGAAGGAAAAGTATACAAAGTGTCATGATGACTCTATTGAAATCGAATTCGCTCAAATTCGAAGGAAAAGTATACAAAGTGTCATGATGACTCTATTGAAATCGAATTCGCTCGAATTCGAAGGAAAAGTATACAAAGTGTCATGATGACTCTATTGAAATCGAATTCGCTCGAATTCGAAGGAAAAGTATACAAAGTGTCATGATGACTCTATTGAAATCGAATTCGCTCGAATTCGAAGGAAAAGTATACAAAGTGTCATGATGACTCTATTGAAATCGAATTCGCTCGAATTCGAAGGAAAAGTATACAAAGTGTCATGATGACTCTATTGAAATCGAATTCGCTCGAATTCGAAGGAAAAGTATACAAAGTGTCATGATGACTCTATTGAAATCGAATTCGCTCGAATTCGAAGGAAAAGTATACAAAGTGTCATGATGCTATTGAAATCGAATTCGCTCAAATTCGAAGGAAAAGTATACAAAGTGTCATGATGACTCTATTGAAATCGAATTCGCTCAAATTCGAAGGAAAAGTATACAAAGTGTCATGATGACTCTATTGAAATCGAATTCGCTCAAATTCGAAGGAAAAGTATACAAAGTGTCATGATGACTCTATTGAAATCGAATTCGCTCGAATTCGCGTGATTTCAAATTCAAATTGAATTTGAGGCGGATCTGCATCCCCAAATGCTCAGCACTTTCCACTGGAATGCTTTGGGCAGCGCTCTTGGGCGGTGGGTTGGCCCTTTTGGTCGGAGGCTTGGCAGGCGCAAGCGACGCCCGGCGGTGTTGCCGGCCCCGTGCCCCATGCCCTGCGCCACGTCACATACTTGCCTCCCCAGTCCGCGCTGGTGATGATCTGCTGCGCCGCCCAGTCCTCTCCGCGGGCCCAGTTGGTCGTCTCCTTCTGGGGGTTGGTGTTGTGCGACACGGCGAAGAGGATGGCCAGGACCAGCCCCCATGTCATACTGTAGGCGATTGCCCCGGGGATGGCCACCGCCAGCGACCCGTGCAGGTACCATGGCAGCCCCTGGACAGAGGGGGAGAGGGGCACCCCACGGCGCGGCGCGGCCCCCGGGGCACGGCCCGCGGGGCGGGGTGCGCGCCCACCTCCGCGGCCACCGCCCGGGCCCTTGAGGAACGGGGGGGCCGCGTGCCCCCCTGCGGGCCCTTTGGGGGGGGGGGGGGGTTGGCACAAGGCCTCGGTATCTGATTGTGTGCCTCTGGCGGCGCCTATTGGCCCCTCGCCACTGCTCATTCTGACCCTCTGTGGGCCCGAACGTGTTTTGGTTGTGTCAACGGAGCCCCCGGATGACTTGTCGTGTTTGACTACTCCGGGGGTGGGCCGTCCCGGAGGGGGGGCGGGGCGCCTCTCTGGGGCACGGGCGGCGCCCCCTTCCTCCGCCGGTGGCGTATGCCGCTCTCATACCGCCCTCTCCGCATAGGACAACGTACCCATCACTTTCCGGTGTCTCCCCTGGCGCCTGTTTGTGGGGGGGGGGGGGGCCTCGGCATCCGGCGTGGGCCCGGGGCGGCGGCTCCGGCCGCCCTGGCCGCCCCTCGCCCAGCCCCCCACGCCTGACCCTTCGCCTCTCAGGCTGCGGGCGCATACCCTCTGGACCCCCTCCTCCCCCATCCCCCTCGCCCCACCTTTCTCCCCCTGTTATTTGTATCCCCCTGTTCTCCTCAGGGCGGTCCTTAACGAAGAAGAAAAAAGAAGTGTTCCTTTACACAGGTTTCCCAAAAAAGCCCGCGGGCACACCATGTGTTGGCGGTGGGCGGCTGGCGGTTGGCGGTTGGCGGCTGGCGGTTGGTGGTTGGTGATTGGTGGTTGATCGCGGTTGGCAGTTGGCGGTTGGCGGCGGTTGGCGGCGCTTGGGGCGGTCCCTAAGGGCAGTCCTTAACAAAAACAAAAACATCTCGGTCCCAGAGCACCGCCCTGGTTCTCCTGCTCCAATGCTCCAGATTCGCAAACGACGGTTGTGCACGGACATTCCTCAGAACTTTGTGCCCGCCCCTGTTCTCTGGGGGAGCCCCCCGAGGGCCGTCCTGAGCGCCGCCGCCCCATCCGCATCCCCATCTCCGACCAAGGCACCGAGGGGCACACACACCAGCAGCAGCCCCAGGTGGGCCACCTTCAACAACATGACGATGGAGCGTTGCGACGCCCCGGCCCCGTGCATTGCCGCCCCTTCCGTGCGGCGGTTGAGCAACGCCGCGAAGTCGCCGAAGAAGAAGACCAGGTGCATGCCGCAGAACGCGGGAAACATGTACAAATGCTGGTACCTTGTGAGAGGCAAAATGCAGGTTTGGGGGGGGGGGGGGGGCGGGGGCTGTGAGACACAAACCGCAGTGAGACTGCCTCTGCCGTTCGACGCCAACAGCAGAGGCAATGCACCAGACCACCGGGGCACTCACACATTGGAGCGCGGCACAACCGCAGAATGGCTGCGGCCTGCGCTGTTTCCGCAATCGTGTGGCCGGTCTGGGGCTGGAGGCCACGGCACCGCTGCCCGACTACTCAGAGAGCGGGCGGGCGGTGAACCCCGAGGCACCGGATGCACGACTCCCTCTAGTGCCTGCTCGCGCGGGGACGATGGAAGTGGCTGTGTCACCCGCGCCGTCCCGGAATCAAACTGGCTGCGGACCATATCTCAGGCAGCAATACCGTGGCCGCCTAACCCCCGCCGTCTCTGGGCAAACCGAAATGGCTGCATAACCCCAGGGACGCATTAGAGAGAGGGGGTTGGGGGGGTCTGGGCAGAGTTTTGCTCAACAACTCAGCATCTCCGGGGGGGGGGGGGGTCTGACACCCCCCTCCCACCCCTCGGACCCCCCCCCCTCTGAAGTGATTGGGCGACTTTTTCTCCGGGTCTTCAGCCAATCAAAAATTTTCTCTGGCACCTTCAGCGCAGGTCAGTTTAGGCCAAAGAATTTCTTCGGCGCCTCTAAAAACTCAGGGTCTCCTGCGGGGGTGGGGGTGGGGGGGGTCCCCCCCACAGCCCCACCCACCCCCCCCCCCCCTTTCAGGAACACTCTGGGTCTGGGACCCAAAAGTTTGTGTACCAAAAATGGCCCGACAACAAGTGTCACGCCATTGCACACGACATTGTTTCCCACCATGGTCACTTTGGTCTTGGGGGGGGGGGGGTTGGCATGACGCCTTGGGGGGGGGGGGGGGGGGCGGGTCCAGGGTACCCCCCCTCCCCACATGGTGGCCGTCCATTGTAACACTTCCAGGATAACCTCTGATGGCCCCGGGGAGAATCACAATGGATCCGTAACCCCCTGCCATCCCCAGGAGAAGTGCACTGCCTACATACCCCCCACCATCTCGCGGAGAAATAAGAGCGGCGGTGTAACCCCCCGCCGTCCCCGGGAGGACGACCAGGGCTGCGCATTCAGCCTCGAAGCCTTCGGCTCCAAGAGGATTTGAGCTTCACAATCTTCGGCGGGTACCACAGGGGGACCCTGAGAGGAGGGAGGGGGGGGTCCCAGCCGGACCCCCCCCCCTTCCAATACATTGGTCCTCCGGTGGTCCTGCCCACGCCTGCCGGTCTGTGCGAGGCCCCCCCACCCCCTCCCCGACATTCAACAACAGGGAACCCCCGATTGGGGGTGCTGGCTGCCCCCGGAAGCGATGGCCTCTGTGGACGGGGTGTGCGACTGTGGTCCCCCGCCGTGGTTGTACCCATGATGCTGCGATGGGAGGCATTGCCAACCGCCCACCGCCAACACATGGTGTGCCCGCGGGCATTTCTGGGACCTGGGGGGAATCTTTGCACTGCGCGCTACTTTTTAGACTATGTTCCCCCCGAAGAGCCCCCAAGCACACCCCTTGGAAACGCCTTTAGAAGTAGGTGACCCAAACTGCTCCAGCTCAAGAAAGTTGCAAACTACCTTCCCTTCACATAACACACATCATGCACAACTGGAAAAGCCATGAACAGCGCATTGGTTGCCACCCTCAACAACACACAACTGTCTTTCTGTTCCATTGTCATTTCTCTCTTGAAAATCGTCTTGTTTTCCCAAAACTCAACAACCTCTCGCAGGATCTTTAGGCGGGGCACCAATTCGAAACCAATTCCACCATCCAAAGATAAACCCTGTTCAAAAGACATCGAAGTATCTTACATAACTCAATTGAATAGTTCGTTCACATGACGATGTTTCATATTAACATCTGCAGACTCGCGCGTGCTCGATGCGAGATGGCGGAAAATCAAGGAAGGTTGGGGCCCAAAAGAGGGGGGAAATGCTATGTCACCCCTGCATTCTCGGGGATCTCCAAACAAAGGGGGACAAAATCAGAAGTCAAAACCTCTGCTAGGGGTCACCATGATGCCCCTAGGGGCCCATAGTATCTCAAAGTATGGGTCTCTAGTACGGCCAGGCGCCCAAATAGTTGCACTGCGCGCGCACTGCGCTTCAGGCTCCCCTCTGGGTACAGGAAAACATTTTTTTTCCCTCGTTAAGGACCGCCCTGGATTGCCTTCACCCAAAGCCCTTGTACCCATGATGCTGCGATGGGAGGCATGGCCCAGCAGTCCCCGCCTGCCCGGTCCCCTCCCGGCAATGGTGCGGGGGCACGGGCCGGTGGCACTTGTCCCCAAGATGGCAAGGCTCCCCGTTGTTGACTGTCGGGTGGGGTGGGGGGGGGGGGGGGGGGGCTCGCACAGACCAACGGGCGTGGGCAGGACCACTGGAGGACCGAGTGCTCCGGGGTGTATTGTATCCCCCTGTGGTGCCCGCCGAAGATTTCGAAGCTCAAATCCTCTTGGCGCCGAAGGCTTCGAAGCAGAAATCTTGGCTGTCGGCCTCAAACATTGGAAGGGGACGAGGGGGGGATGAGACCTACCCTCCCCCCCCCTTGTCGTTCCCCACCCCAGGGAAGACGGTCCCCCACCACCCCCTGGGGGATGGTCACCAAGTGACGGTCCCCCACCCCCCCCTGGGGGACCACACCCCCAGGGCAGGGCGGGGCGGAGAGGGAGCACGTGGCAGTGAGAGGAGCCGAACAGACGCACGGTCGTGCAAGACGGTCTTGCCATCACGGTCATAAGTAATGCGGCGATATGCATAACCGTGCTCTGAATGTCCAACGACCTGCACCAAAACAGGTTCCCCCGTGGAGCGGATGAACATCACACTTGTCCCAGGGGGAAACATGGTTGTGCTATCAAGTTCCATTTCAGCGAAAGTGAGCAAAATGTCCTGCCATGAGTGCAAGGGATGCAAGTGGTAGTGCCCCACAACACAGTCACCCAACAACAACACAATGAGCCGCAACGAAAAATGTTGGGTTGACCAAGTGACGGTCCCCCACCACCCCCCGGGGAACGACAAGGGGTGGGGAACGACAGGGGGGGGGGGGGGTACTTCAAGGGTGGGAATTGGGAGATATGTGAAATGGGGATAAAAAACAGACAGACAGACAGTACAGCAAATGCAAATCGAGGTAATGCACTCCTCAGCATGGCATAACGGCATCTCTATTCCCTATGCCATGCCTGGTGACGAGGGGGGGGGACGGGGGTCCAGGGTGGGGGGTACCCCCAGGGATACATTAGAATGGAAGGGGCCTGAGAAGCGGCCCCAGAGGCGGTTAGGCAGGCGGTTGGAGGAGCGGTTGGGGGGCGGTTACTGTCGGTTACAAACACCATTGAGGCTGGCACTTGGCATCAGGGGGACAGTGGCTGGGCAATGGCTGGGCGCCCTGGAGGGTAGCGGGGGGGGGGTACCCCCCCCCCCTTCCAATGCATCCCTGGGTACCCCCCCCCCTCCTCCTCCTGCGGTGCACGGCCGTTCCAATACATCCCCCTGGAACTGTCCCCATCTCACAACATCCGCCCCACAGGAGCCCTCGGCCCCGGCACCCCCCACACGGGCCCTTCCTTCGGCCCCCGGGCACATACTTGTGGTACCATTTGGGCTCCATGCGGTCGTCCAGGCGCAGCACCGGGTACGCACTGTACACGTCCTCGTCCATGTCATGATCGTTGCAGTGGACGTGGTGGCTGACGTTGTGGTGGTATTGCCTGGGGACGCAGGGGGGACCGCAGGGCCTGGGGCCCTCCCTCCCCCACCGGAGGGGGCGGGGATGCCGGTCAGGCGTCCCCTCCAAGGGCCATGAGTTGCGGGGAAACGGCGGGAGTTGTGGGGGAATTGCAGAAAGCGCAGCAAAATGACGGAACAACGCGACTGCATTTGCCAGCCCCCGTGTGACAGTCCGTCGGGTTATTGTTTCTTTACGGGGCCCTGGACAGTCACCCGTTCTGCCCTTCGCATGTTGCGTCGGGTCGCTGCGTTCTGTCGGCCGCTGCGGCCGGTGCTCCTGCCGGTGTCGTTTCCGCGTTCGCGGAGCCCAGTGGTCGGTGTGTTGGGGCTGTGCTGGATGTGGCGGGATGTGCCGTTTGCGTGTCAGCGGCGCCCAATAATTGGCGTATTGGGGGTTGTGCTGGTTGTTGCCGGGGTCGTTTGACTGTTTTTGCGTCCACACACCTCTGTCCACAGGCCGTCCATAGCCTGCCTCGCGGTGTTCCCCCGCCCCCAACCCTCGGGAGGCACTACATTGCGCCATTGGATTCCGGGCACTGACCGGCAGGAGGCGGTCTTCCAGAACACTGATGGGTGACATGAAGCGGGGGGGAGGGTGTCCTCCGATTGGGGGGATTGGGAATCCCCCCCCCCGCAGTCCGCCGGTCCTCAACACAGAAATCAATGGCGCAACAATTGCGGGAACTTGCAGGACATTGCCCCGATGTGGGCCTCAGCCCCCCCTCTCCCTCCCCTTCTGCTTTTGACACGGGTGACGCCTGCCAGACAGCGTGCCCCCCCCCCCAGGGGCTTGGGGTGATACACGGGGGATACAGGGCCCACACGGATGTCAGCCGCACCCCCGCCGTGCCCCCCGCCTGCACACCTCCGTCTCAACACGAGGCATCTTCACGGGCCTCTCCACCACCTCCGACACATGGAGGCGGTACTGGGGGGGGCAAGGGCGGCGCACCGCAGAAATGAGAAGATGGGGATTGTACTTGGAGGAATCGCTTGGCGACGACTCAGTTGAACTGCCCGGGGGGGGGGGGGGGCAGTGCACTCCAACGCATGAGCGTTCCGGTAAACCCCAACGATGTGATGCTGGACCAGCCCCCCCTCGCCGAGGGCTACACGGCCCTCGTCCCCAAGGAGGGCCCGTGAGGGCCGCTGAACACGCGGCTCCTGACAGTCCTCTCCGTGGTCTACCCCCTTTCGGCGGGGACCGGGCCGGGAGAGGCAATCCGCTGGTAGGAGGCCTGGGCACGGCCATGTGCCTTCGGCGTCCGCCCAGCATGCAGCGCCCTGGATGGCCCTGCAGCAGGGAAGTGTTAGAAGGGGGGGAGGGAGTGGTGAGGGGGTCTGAAGGGGAGGGGGGGGGTTCGGCCGGACCCCCCTCCTCCTATGGCCCCCCTGTGGTCCCCTCCGAAGGGGGGCCGAAAATTTTTGAAGCTTCAATCCTCTTGGCACCGAAGGTGCCGAAGCAAACTTTTGGCTGTCAGCCTCAAACATTACAAGAGGAGGAGGGAGGTGGGGAGGGGGTCCAAGGGGAGGGAGGTAGGGGGGGGGTCAGGGGAGGTACCACCCCTCCTCCTACAGTGTACGGCCGTTCTAATACATCACCGCCCTGCAGTGACCCCAGTAAATGCGATTTCAACTTTTTTTTCCGAGTCCCCAACCCTGAAAAACCAAAAATGGGTTGCCATGAACGCCACGGCAATTACCACGCACTGGCTTGAGGTTTGAGGGGGGGGATTGTCTGCATTGCCTGTCCCAAGCCACTGGGGGAAAAGGAGGTCTGGCACCACTGTCCCCCTGCTCACCAGCGCGGCCCCTTCCCCTTGGCGCCCCTGCCCGGCCGGCACGCCCGGTCACCCCCAGCGCCGTGACAGCGAAATGGGGAGGGCGCATCGCACTTGTGACGTGGGCAATGTCACGCAGGGCCGGTGGTCAAAAAGGGGGCGGGTCCTCACTTGCCCCGGAAAGCCCAACGGGGGGGGGGGGGGAGGGGGTGGCAGAAAGTGCCCGATGATTGCAAGAGATAAGTGTTGGTTGGGAGTGCACTGTCGCGTGCTGTGTAATGCAGACTTGCCCTGAGCGTCTGCCAGCTCGGACACGTTCACAGAGAGCCGTGCCCCACTACGTTCTGCACTGGGCGTGGCTGTTTCTTACCGAGCCCTGGGTGTGACAGGGGCAGGTATTACTGAGTTGTGCATCACCCGCAGAACTCACTGGCGGCGCCGGGCGCTCGTGGCAACGCTGGTGCGATGCCGTCGAACCCGGTCACGGGCTGCCGAGGCACATGTGATCCAGAAAGCAAATCTGCGTCGGGGCCGCTCTGCGGACCGATTCCCAACTGCCCCCATGTCCTCAGAGTCAGGGACGGTGGCCTCGGCAGCCCATGTCCGGTCCCCAGGGCACTACCCCCCCACCCCAGGGATGCATCAGAAGGGAAGGGGCCTCGGAGGCGGCCCCAGAAGCGGTTAGACAGGCGGTTGGAGGAGGTTGCCGAAGCGGTTGGGGGGCGGTTACTTTCGGTGACAAATGCCATTGAGGCTGGCGCTTGCCGCCAGGGGGACAATGGCTGGGCGCCCCGGGGGGGGGGGGGGGGTCCCTTCCAATGCATCCCTGGGCCCCCCCATCACACACCAGCACAGTCCACTGCCACCGACTAGATCCGCCATCAATCCGAGCATGTCATTCACGATGGGCCACTCACTCAACGACCCGTGGTTCCCTGTGTGCAAGAGGCAGCGGCCAGGGGGGGCGGGCCCGTCAGAGAGACCCATCGAACCCCCTTCCCCACCCACCACCCGCCATGCACCATGGCCGCATCATCGTCACACGAATGGTGGCACCTCCTGCGAAGGGGCTGGGGGGCCCAAACATGTGGCACAGCATGGGGTGCCGTGATGAAGAAAAAAAGTCGGAGTGTCCAATACGCCCTACGATGGCGGTTGGTGGGTAACTGATGGCGGTTGGTGGGTAATCGATGGCGGTTGGTGGGTAACCAATGGCAGTTGGAGGGTAACCGCTGGGGGTAACATGCGGAATTAAAACAGACCAGAAAAAAGAAGCCAAACACAGTCCTAGGGGTAACATGCAGACATAAAAAAACACCAAAAAAGCGAAGCCAAAAAGAGCGCACATACTGGGATTTGAACCTAGGATCCTTGGTGGCAGAGTTTAATGGAACTACCAACTAAGGTACCTCAGGATCTGATATCTCCCCAACATCAGAGAGTGGATGCCATAGTGTAAAAAAAAATTAAAAAAAGGGTGAGCATCCTTATGGCACCCCGTGTAGCACAGTGTCAGGGCTGTTCTCAACAACCACATAAAAAAAATGTCGGTGTATGGCTCACCAAAAAAAAACATGCAGAGTGTCACAGAGAAGGCCCCCATGCACTGCACAGCAATTCACTGCACACAGCAATGCACTGCACACAAGAATGCACTGCACACAGCAATGCACTGACTGCACACAGCACTGCACTGACTGCACACAGCACTGCACTGCACACAGCACTGCACTGCATACAGCAATGCACTGCACACAGCACTGCACTGCACACAGCACTGCACTGCACACAGCACACAGCACTGCACTGCACTGCACTGCACACGGCACACGGCATACTGCACTGCACACAGCGCACAGCACTGCACTGCACACAGCACTGCATACAGCACACAGCACACAGCACTGCACTGAACACAGCACACAGCACTGCACACAGCACACAGCACTGCACTGCACACAGCACACAGCACTGCACTGCACACAGCACGCAGCACTGCACTGCACACAGCACGCAGCACTGCACTGCACACAGCACACAGCACTGCACTGCACACAGCACTGCACTGCACTGCATACAGCAATGCACTGCACACAGCACTGCACTGCACACAGCACAGCACAGCACACAGCACTGCACTGCACTGCACTGCACACTGCACTGCACTGCACACAGCACTGCACACAGCACACAGCACACAGCACTGCACTGCACACAGCACAGCACTGCAAACAGAACACAGCACTGCACACAGCACACAGCACTGCACTAAACACAGCACACAGCACTGCACTGCACACAGCACTGCACACAGCACACAGCACACTGCACTGCACACAGCACACTGCACAGCGCACACAGCACTACACTGCACACAGCACTGCACTGCATACAGCAATGCACTGCACTGCACACAGCACACTGCACTGCACACAGCACACAGCGCACAGCACTGCACTGCACACAGCACAGCACTGCACACAGCACACAGCACTGCACTGCACACAGCACTGCACTGCACTGCACTGCACACAGCAATGCACTGCACACAGCACTGCACTGCACACAGCACTGCACTGCACACAGCACACAGCACACAGCACACAGCACTGCACTGCACACAGCACAGCACAGCACAGCACAGCACAGCACTGCACTGCACACAGCACTGCACTGCACACAGCACTGCACTGCACTGCACTGCACTGCACACAGCACTGCACACAGCACACTGCACTGCACACAGCACTGCACTGCACACGGCACTGCACTGCATACAGCACACAGCACTGCACACAGCACACAGCACTGCACACAGCACACAGCACTGCACAGCACACAGCACTGCACTGCATACAGCAATGCACTGACTGCACACAGCAATGCACTGACTGCACACAGCACTGCACTGCACACAGCACTGCACTGCACAGCACACAGCACTGCACTGCACACAGCACTGCACTGCACACAGCACTGCACTGCACTGCACTGCATACAGCACTGCACTGCACTGCACAGCACACAGCACTGCACACAGCACACTGCACTGCACACAGCACTGCACTGCACACAGCACACAGCACACAGCACTGCACACAGCACACAGCACTGCACAGCACACAGCACTGCACTGCATACAGCAATGCACTGACTGCACACAGCAATGCACTGACTGCACACAGCACTGCACTGCACACAGCACTGCACTGCACTGCACACAGCACACAGCACTGCACTGCACACAGCACACAGCACTGCACTGCACTGCACACAGCACTGCACTGCACACAGCACAGCACTGCACTGCACTGCACTGCACACAGCACTGCACTGCACTGCACTGCACACAGCACACTGCACTGCATACAGCAATGCACTGCACAAAGCACTGCACACAGCACACAGCACTGCACTGCACACAGCACTGCACTGCACACAGCACTGCACAGCACACAGCACTGCACTGCATACAGCACTGCACACAGCACACAGCACTGCACAGCACACAGCACACAGCACTGCATACAGCAATGCACTGACTGCACACAGCAATGCACTGACTGCACACAGCACTGCACTGCACACAGCACTGCACTACACACAGCACTGCACTGCACACAGCACTGCACTGCACACAGCACTGCACACAGCACACTGCACTGCACACAGCACACAGCACACAGCACTGCACGCAGCACGCAGCACTGCACTGCACACAGCACTGCACTGCACACAGCACTGCACAGCACACAGCACACAGCACTGCATACAGCAATGCACTGACTGCACACAGCAATGCACTGACTGCACACAGCACTGCACTGCACACAGCACTGCACTGCACACAGCACTGCACACAGCACTGCACAGCACACAGCACTGCACTGCATACAGCACTGCACACAGCACACAGCACTGCACAGCACACAGCACACAGCACTGCATACAGCAATGCACTGACTGCACACAGCAATGCACTGACTGCACACAGCACTGCACTGCACACAGCACTGCACACAGCACACTGCACTGCACACAGCACACAGCACACAGCACTGCACGCAGCACGCAGCACTGCACTGCACACAGCACTGCACTGCACACAGCACTGCACAGCACACAGCACACAGCACTGCATACAGCAATGCACTGACTGCACACAGCAATACACTGACTGCACACAGCACTGCACTGCACACAGCACTGCACTGCACACAGCACTGCACTGCACACAGCACTGCACTGCACACAGCACTGCACACAGCACACAGCACTGCACTGCACACAGCACTGCATACAGCACTGCACTGCACACAGCACACTGCACTGCACACAGCACACAGCACACAGCACTGCACGCAGCACGCAGCACTGCACTGCACACAGCACTGCACAGCACACAGCACACAGCACTGCATACAGCAATGCACTGACTGCACACAGCAATGCACTGACTGCACACAGCACTGCACTGCATACAGCACTGCACTGCACACAGCACTGCACTGCACACAGCACTGCACTGCACTGCACACAGCACTGCACACAGCACTGCACTGCACACAGCACTGCACTGCACACAGCACTACACACAGCACTGCACAGCACACAGCACTGCACTGCACACAGCACTGCACTGCACTGCACACAGCACTGCACACAGCACACAGCACACAGCACTGCACACAGCACACAGCACTGCACACAGCAATGCACTGACTGCACACAGCACAGCACTGCACACAGCACTGCACTACACACAGCACTGCACTGCACACAGCACTGCACTGCACTGCACACAGCACACAGCACTGCACTGCACACAGCAATGCACACAGCACTGCACTGCACACAGCACTGCACTGCACTGCACACAGCACTGCACTGCACACAGCACTGCACTGCACTGCACTGCACTGCACACAGCACTGCACTGCACACAGCACTGCACTGCACTGCACTGCACTGCACACAGCACTGCACACAGCACACAGCACTGCACTGCACACAGCACTGCACTGCACACAGCACTGCACTGCACTGCACTGCACTGCACACAGCACACAGCACACAGCACTGCACTGCACACAGCACTGCACTGCACTGCACACAGCACTGCACTGCACTGCACTGCACTGCACACAGCACAGCACTGCACTGCACTGCACTGCACACAGCACAGCACTGCACTGCACACAGCACTGCACTGCACACAGCACTGCACACAGCACACAGCACTGCACTGCACACAGCACTGCACTGCACACAGCACTGCACACAGCACTGCACTGCACTGCACTGCACTGCACTGCACACAGCACTGCACTGCACTGCACTGCACTGCACACAGCACTGCACTGCACTGCACACAGCACTGCACTAAACACAGCACACAGCACACTGCACAAAGCACAAAGCACTGCACACAGCACACAGCACTGCACTGCACACAGCACTGCACTGCACACAGCACTGCACACAGCACTGCACAGCACACAGCACTGCACTGCATACAGCACTGCACACAGCACACAGCACTGCACAGCACACAGCACACAGCACTGCATACAGCAATGCACTGACTGCACACAGCAATGCACTGACTGCACACAGCACTGCACTGCACACAGCACTGCACTACACACAGCACTGCACTGCACACAGCACTGCACTGCACACAGCACTGCACACAGCACACTGCACTGCACACAGCACACAGCACACAGCACTGCACGCAGCACGCAGCACTGCACTGCACACAGCACTGCACTGCACACAGCACTGCACAGCACACAGCACACAGCACTGCATACAGCAATGCACTGACTGCACACAGCAATGCACTGACTGCACACAGCACTGCACTGCACACAGCACTGCACTGCACACAGCACTGCACTGCACACAGCACTGCACACAGCACTGCACTGCACTGCACTGCACACAGCACTGCACTGCACTGCACTGCACTGCACTGCACACAGCACAGCACTGCACTGCACTGCACACAGCACTGCACACAGCACACAGCACACTGCACAAAGCACAAAGCACTGCACACAGCACACAGCACTGCACTGCACACAGCACTGCACTGCACACAGCACTGCACACAGCACTGCACAGCACACAGCACTGCACTGCATACAGCACTGCACACAGCACACAGCACTGCACAGCACACAGCACACAGCACTGCATACAGCAATGCACTGACTGCACACAGCAATGCACTGACTGCACACAGCACTGCACTGCACACAGCACTGCACTACACACAGCACTGCACTGCACACAGCACTGCACTGCACACAGCACTGCACACAGCACACTGCACTGCACACAGCACACAGCACACAGCACTGCACGCAGCACGCAGCACTGCACTGCACACAGCACTGCACTGCACACAGCACTGCACAGCACACAGCACACAGCACTGCATACAGCAATGCACTGACTGCACACAGCAATGCACTGACTGCACACAGCACTGCACTGCACACAGCACTGCACTGCACACAGCACTGCACTGCACACAGCACTGCACACAGCACTGCACAGCACACAGCACTGCACTGCATACAGCACTGCACACAGCACACAGCACTGCACAGCACACAGCACACAGCACTGCATACAGCAATGCACTGACTGCACACAGCAATGCACTGACTGCACACAGCACTGCACTGCACACAGCACTGCACTACACACAGCACTGCACTGCACACAGCACTGCACTGCACACAGCACACTGCACTGCACACAGCACACTGCACTGCACACAGCACACAGCACACAGCACTGCACGCAGCACGCAGCACTGCACTGCACACAGCACTGCACTGCACACAGCACTGCACAGCACACAGCACACAGCACTGCATACAGCAATGCACTGACTGCACACAGCAATGCACTGACTGCACACAGCACTGCACTGCACACAGCACTGCACTGCACACAGCACTGCACAGCACACAGCACTGCACAGCACACAGCACTGCACTGCATACAGCACTGCACACAGCACACAGCACTGCACAGCACACAGCACACAGCACTGCATACAGCAATGCACTGACTGCACACAGCAATGCACTGACTGCACACAGCACTGCACTGCACACAGCACTGCACTACACACAGCACTGCACTGCACACAGCACTGCACTGCACACAGCACTGCACACAGCACACTGCACTGCACACAGCACACAGCACACAGCACTGGACGCAGCACGCAGCACTGCACTGCACACAGCACTGCACTGCACACAGCACTGCACAGCACACAGCACACAGCACTGCATACAGCAATGCACTAACTGCACACAGCAATGCACTGACTGCACACAGCACTGCACTGCACACAGCACTGCACTGCACACAGCACTGCACTGCACACAGCACTGCACACAGCACTGCACAGCACACAGCACTGCACTGCATACAGCACTGCACACAGCACACAGCACTGCACAGCACACAGCACACAGCACTGCATACAGCAATGCACTGACTGCACACAGCAATGCACTGACTGCACACAGCACTGCACTGCACACAGCACTGCACTACACACAGCACTGCACTGCACACAGCACTGCACTGCACACAGCACTGCACACAGCACACTGCACTGCACACAGCACACAGCACACAGCACTGCACGCAGCACGCAGCACTGCACTGCACACAGCACTGCACTGCACACAGCACTGCACAGCACACAGCACACAGCACTGCATACAGCAATGCACTGACTGCACACAGCAATGCACTGACTGCACACAGCACTGCACTGCACACAGCACTGCACTGCACACAGCACTGCACACAGCACTGCACAGCACACAGCACTGCACTGCATACAGCACTGCACACAGCACACAGCACTGCACAGCACACAGCACACAGCACTGCATACAGCAATGCACTGACTGCACACAGCAATGCACTGACTGCACACAGCACTGCACTGCACACAGCACTGCACTACACACAGCACTGCACTGCACACAGCACTGCACTGCACACAGCACTGCACACAGCACACTGCACTGCACACAGCACACAGCACACAGCACTGCACGCAGCACGCAGCACTGCACTGCACACAGCACTGCACTGCACACAGCACTGCACAGCACACAGCACACAGCACTGCATACAGCAATGCACTGACTGCACACAGCAATACACTGACTGCACACAGCACTGCACTGCACACAGCACTGCACTGCACACAGCACTGCACTGCACACAGCACTGCACTGCACACAGCACTGCACACAGCACACAGCACTGCACTGCACACAGCACTGCATACAGCACTGCACTGCACACAGCACACTGCACTGCACACAGCACACAGCACACAGCACACAGCACTGCATACAGCAATGCACTGACTGCACACAGCAATGCACTGACTGCACACAGCACTGCACTGCATACAGCACTGCACTGCACACAGCACTGCACTGCACACAGCACTGCACTGCACTGCACACAGCACCGCACACAGCACTGCACTGCACACAGCACTGCACTGCACACAGCACTACACACAGCACTGCACAGCACACAGCACTGCACTGCACACAGCACTGCACTGCACTGCACACAGCACTGCACACAGCACACAGCACACAGCACTGCACACAGCACACAGCACTGCACACAGCAATGCACTGACTGCACACAGCACAGCACTGCACACAGCACTGCACTACACACAGCACTGCACTGCACACAGCACTGCACTGCACTGCACACAGCACTGCACTGCACACAGCAATGCACACAGCACTGCACTGCACACAGCACTGCACTGCACTGCACACAGCACTGCACTGCACACAGCACTGCACTGCACTGCACTGCACACTGCACTGCACTGCACACAGCACTGCACTGCACACAGCACTGCACACAGCACTGCACACAGCACACAGCACTGCACTGCACACAGCACTGCACTGCACACAGCACTGCACTGCACTGCACTGCACTGCACACAGCACACAGCACTGCACTGCACACAGCACTGCACTGCACTGCACTGCACACAGCACTGCACTGCAGTGCACTGCACTGCACACAGCACTGCACTGCACTGCACTGCACTGCACACAGCACTGCACTGCACACAGCACTGCACTGCACACAGCACTGCACACAGCACACAGCACTGCACTGCACACAGCACTGCACTGCACTGCACACAGCACTGCACACAGCACTGCACTGCACTGCACTGCACACAGCACTACACTGCACTGCACACAGCACAGCACTGCACTGCACTGCACACAGCACAGCACACAGCACACAGCACACAGCACACAGCACACAGCACACTGCATACAGCACACAGCACACAGCACTGCACGCAGCACGCAGCACTGCACTGCACACAGCACTGCACTGCACACAGCACTGCACACAGCACACAGCACTGCACAGCACACAGCACACAGCACTGCATACAGCAATGCACTGACTGCACACAGCACTGCACTGCACACAGCACTGCACTGCACACAGCACTGCACTGCACACAGCACTGCACACAGCACACAGCACTGCACTGCACACAGCACTGCATACAGCACTGCACTGCACACAGCACACTGCACTGCACACAGCACACAGCACACAGCACTGCACGCAGCACGCAGCACTGCACTGCACACAGCACTGCACTGCACACAGCACTGCACAGCACACAGCACACAGCACTGCATACAGCAATGCACTGGCTGCACACAGCAATGCACTGACTGCACACAGCACTGCACTGCACACAGCACTGCACTGCACACAGCACTGCACTGCACACAGCACTGCACTGCACACCGCACTGCACTGCACACAGCACTGCACTGCACTGCACACAGCACTGCACACAGCACTGCACTGCACACAGCACTGCACTGCACACAGCACTGCACTGCATACAGCACTGCACTGCACACAGCACTGCACTGCACACAGCACTGCACTGCACTGCACACAGCACTGCACACAGCACTGCACTGCACACAGCACTGCACTGCACACAGCACTACACACAGCACTGCACAGCACACAGCACTGCACTGCACACAGCACTGCACTGCACACAGCACACAGCACACAGCACTGCACACAGCACACAGCACTGCACAGCACACAGCACTGCACTGCATACAGCAACGCACTGACTGCACACAGCAATGCACTGACTGCACACAGCACTGCACTGCACACAGCACTGCACGACACACAGCACTGCACTGCACACAGCACTGCACTGCACTGCACACAGCACACAGCACTGCACTGCACACAGCAATGCACACAGCACTGCACTGCACACAGCACTGCACTGCACTGCACACAGCACTGCACTGCACACAGCACTGCACTGCACTGCACTGCACTGCACTGCACACAGCACTGCACACAGCACACAGCACTGCACTGCACACAGCACACTGCACACAGCACTGCACTGCACTGCACTGCACTGCACACAACACACAGCACTGCACTGCACACAGCACTGCACTGCACTGCACACAGCACTGCACTGCACTGCACTGCACTGCACACAGCACTGCACTGCACTGCACTGCACACAGCACTGCACTGCACACAGCACTGCACTGCACTGCACACAGCACTGCACTGCACTGCACTGCACTGCACTGCACACAGCACTGCACACAGCACTGCACTGCACTGCACTGCACACAGCACTGCACTGCACTGCACACAGCACAGCACTGCACTGCACTGCACTGCACACTGCACTGCACTGCAGTGCACTGCACTGCACACAGCACTGCACACAGCACACTGCACTGCACACAGCACTGCACTGCACACAGCACTGCACTGCACACAGCACTGCACTGCACTGCACACAGCACACAGCACTGCACTGCACACAGCAATGCACACAGCACTGCACTGCACACAGCACTGCACTGCACTGCACACAGCACTGCACTGCACACAGCACTGCACTGCACTGCACTGCACTGCACACAGCACTGCACTGCACACAGCACTGCACTGCACTGCACTGCACACAGCACTGCACACAGCACACAGCACTGCACTGCACACAGCACACTGCACACAGCACTGCACTGCACTGCACTGCACTGCACACAACACACAGCACTGCACTGCACACAGCACTGCACTGCACTGCACACAGCACTGCACTGCACTGCACTGCACTGCACTGCACACAGCACTGCACTGCACTGCACTGCACTGCACACAGCACTGCACTGCACACAGCACTGCACACAGCACACAGCACTGCACTGCACACAGCACTGCACTGCACACAGCACTGCACACAGCACAGCACTGCACTGCACTGCACTGCACACAGCACTGCACTGCACTGCACACAGCACAGCACTGCACTGCACTGCACTGCACACAGCACTGCACACAGCACACAGCACTGCACGCAGCACGCAGCACTGCACGCAGCACGCAGCACTGCACTGCACACAGCACTGCACTGCACACAGCACTGCACACAGCACACAGCACTGCACAGCACACAGCACACAGCACTGCATACAGCAATGCACTGACTGCACACAGCACTGCACTGCACACAGCACTGCACTGCACACAGCACTGCACTACACACAGCACTGCACTGCACACAGCACTGCACACAGCACACAGCACTGCACTGCACACAGCACACTGCACTGCACACAGCACACAGCACACAGCACTGCACGCAGCACGCAGCACTGCACTGCACACAGCACTGCACTGCACACAGCACTGCACAGCACACAGCACACAGCACTGCATACAGCAATGCACTGACTGCACACAGCAATGCACTGACTGCACACAGCACTGCACTGCACACAGCACTGCACTACACACAGCACTGCACTGCACACAGCACTGCACTGCACACAGCACTGCACTGCACACAGCACACTGCACTGCACACAGCACACAGCACACAGCACTGCACGCAGCA